>JADLZK010009968.1:0-189638 GCA_015847255.1 Hyparrhenia diplandra
GCGAAAGCAGAAAGGCAAAGGCGTCTCGTGGGGTATTGGAGGTAGACTTCATTGAGCCCACTCATGACAAACAGGACTTCAAGAAGTCACAGCGAGCTTTCGAGACTCGATGACCCGCTCGAAGGACATGACTAACGAAAGTATCGGTAAGTTCTAGGTTCTATATACGTGTTCCTCCCGATTTGAATCCCTAAATCTTTCTATTAGCAGCTTTAGCACCAATTCTTATACTTGGCCTCAAATATCACCATTGTAAATGACTCGATTTATTCCCGTGAATATTCATAGTGAGAAGATTGGATTCACGTAAACGTGTGAGGGCAACTCCCACTCCTCTTTCTCCTCCGTGATGCCGCCGATAGCGTAATGGCCCCCACTGAACCATCGAGAGGATTGCACCTCGCACTTGCTCATGCTATCATGACGCAAACCCTCTAGATCGAACGACAACTATGTGAGTGCGCTCCAATCGCCTTTGCCACGCCCCGGTTTCCACTCGGCACCTTTCGTAGAAAAGAAGAGGTCGTTGCACCCGAAAGGCTCCAATGGGCTACTCGCTGCCATCCTCGACAAACATGATGCGCACTCATGCAAGTCATCAACTGCATAAAAGCGCCTTCCATGGCGCTCGCACTCGATTTGGTAGAGACAAGAAAAAGGAGGACCGACGATGCTATCATGAAGGCGGTTGCATCTAAAAAGGACGGCGGTGGAGTCTTTTGATCGGGACAGCAGCTCATCCGCTACATCGATCGTTAGTATATAGTACAGGCAACCTTGTCTGCTCGTCCCATGTTTGTACCTTGTTGTGTCTGGGTGCACTTTGTCGCTCTTGATTGTTGTGCAAACTATATATTGTATTGATTGATTTCTCGGACAAAAACAAAAATAGGTTTCCAAATCTATGGGAGAGGCCGAGCTCAAGGAATATTCCATGCCGATGGTAGAAAAACAAGAATCTCCGCGAAGAGTGAGCCTAACAATCTTGCTTTGGTGTCATTTTCCTATACGGTTTGGCAAAGCTTACGAATACCAATGTTTTTATTTTACGAAATTTTTTCTCTACACGTATGTAGGTCGCAAATTTGAGACGACAGGAGAAGCAACTACGACTCAAGGTAAATTCTCTTCCACCATGTCTGCGGTCGTTATGATCATCGAAATTTACAATTAGGACGCGCTATATAGCGATGAATCATGACTTCGACTTTGAGTTTGATGAACTGACCTCTCTCCCTTGTGCGGAGCGGAGGCGAATCCTACGGTCGGGTGAAAGGCGCGGAAGCTATACGAGTCACGGCGAACACATGTCGAAATATATTCCCCTGCAACAAAGGCTACCAAGGGTCGAGGAAGCGATGATGGCACCGACGGACGGCCGGTGTAGGCGATGGCGTGAAAGCGTGTGAGCTCTTTATATTTAATTTTTTCATGCATGTCGATATGGTTCCGTAGCGGCGTGGGGCTCAATGTCTTCTTGACTGGTGGTGGAAAAAGGCATGGTTCGGTCAATCTGTTGGGACTGCTCGTGCGGGATAATGCGTGTTTAGTTGGTGAAATATTTTGGGTTGGGCTCTTGTAGCACTTTTTCTTCTTTATTTAGTAATTATTGTCCAACCATGGACTAACTAGGCTTAAAGATTCATCTCGCACTTTACCCCATTAAGCGTGCAATCGATTTTTTTATTTACCTATATTTAATGCTCTAAAAATATGTTAAGAGATTCGATATGGCCGAGGAACTGTAGTAGCAACTAAACATGGCCACGCACTAGCAAGGCCTTCCTTAACTGGATTAGGAGCGGACTACCTTTGTATGAGCACCTTGGAGGCTACTTTGGGGAGTACGTGCCACTCAAGAGCAATATCCGGATGGAGGAAGTTGATGCGGATGACAAGCACACGCAAAACTGGAGGCTACATGCTGAATTTCGTCTTGTAGATTGGATTACAATGAAGGGCCGATCCTACAATGAAATGAAACAAGGCAAGAGAGTCTACGTCTTTGTGAGTTTGTGGATGATGAATAGCATGGAGGAATTTGGAGCCAATCAAAGCAGCCCAAACCAGCCACGAGTGTTTGTGCACCGTTGATCTAGGTTGGAATCAGCGGTCAAGATTGCTTGTTGGGAAGCATATCTGACCAAGCAAAACCCTACTTTCCAAATGGGCCTTGTTCTTTTGGGCGTCTTGTACCTAGGAGCATATATACTTATGGCACGCCGCATGCCGCCTTTCGAGAGGCTTCCACCGCATGGCCGCTTTCTTGGACGGACGGCTTTTGCTCTTTGTTCGTCTTAAGATTATTTGGGTCGCCGCCGCCGGGTTCTGATGCCATCTTTTCGACGCGGTTGTGGCCGCAAGGTTAGTACGTCGTTGGTCATTTGAAATTTGCTGTGTTCTAGTATTCCGAGTCCACGCATTGTCGCAGTAGCCGCTTTGTGTACGTCTTTGTGGAGGGTTTTTCGTAAGGGTTAGATTGATTTGGTAGTTTTCTGCGGGTACCGCGACTTCGGTTGATTTGATGGTGTGTGCTTCGCCCTTTATGACATTTATGTTTTGTAAAGGCAAATAGCATTTATGTCTACCTAATCTCTTGTAGATTCCCCAACAAATCCATTCAAATTTAGCGAGAAACGAAGCGGATGAATCAGGGTGTAATTGCTAAATTTGTTTTGTTTTGTTTTTGTTTAATTCTCTTTTGTTTGTTCCCTGTTCCAACTTCATTGTACCGGTCGGGCATTCAAAATTTTCGAGTAGGCTGTGCCATTCAATAGTGTTTGTTCATAATTTTTGCGGAAATGTAAATCGGAGTGGATTCAACATTGTAAATTTAATGAAGTTTCATGTATTTTCTCCCCTATTGGACCATTAGCGGTTATATATGTTTCAATTTCGTTTTTGATGTTTGTTTTAGTTATCTAGTTTACTGTTCTTATAAGTCTTGACATTTCTGATTATGCATATTTATGTCTCAAATATCCGGAGAATTGAAATGAATTGGACTACTATCGTATTGTGTCACTTTTTTTCTATTTTTTTTTAGTGATGATGAACCGTATGGCGAGACACACTATGCTATGTTTTCTCATCGATTCTTGGTGAAGGCCCTAAGGAATGGGATGAAAAGTTATGTGATGAGAGTCGATGTCTGATAAGCCCAAAAGATTCTCCTTGAGTATTTCCACACAATCAATGGGTTACGGATGTGTCGAGGAGGTTTGGACAACGAGAAAAATGTACAACAAGCTTAGGTGGGTGTCTTGGTCTCACGTGAAGAAGCGCGCGCGAGGGCGGTTAGTGTTCTCAATGCCTTTCGGCGTACGGATTGATCTCTATGATGGGCATGAAGCAAGATTTGGAATGAAAGGGTCATTCGACAATTCTATTCCACACTTTCGAGGTTCGGCGAAGGGCGAAGTTGATCTGGATGACAAATGCGACAAACATTGGAGGCTACCTTTGCTGAATTTGCGAGGAGGCTTGTCGATTGGATTCTGATTGCAATGAAGCGAAGGCATGAGAGTCCCTCTAGTATTGGTATGTTTACAGATGATGAGAACAGATTCTTCATTACCCCCGGATGAGAATGGTCGCAAAGGGGGTTTGAGGAGGGATACCTAAGTTTATAAGAAGCTTCTTAAAAGCGCACAATTATGCGATGTCGACGGCGATGATGCGAACAAGCGTGGCTGTGTCGAGTTGATTAATGCAATCACTGGTGTGAAAGTTAACTTTTAGGCGGATGATTGAAGAGATCATTTCGGCGGCGGTTTGAGGAGTGCGCTCTTGAATTCAGCCCTACATAATGGCGTTGGTGGCTGGCGAAGGTGCCTAAGTTCAAAAGTCCCCTTGAGCGGTGCACGGATGTATAGTCTATGCACCCGATGCGGCCACTTTTGTTGGAGGGAGCCGTCGCGATAATGATGCACGATAATGGCGTGGAGGGCAAGGATTTCTTTTAGTTCTAACTTTTGCTTTGCCTGGTGGGGCTTTGATGATGTAATATATATATGTAGGCATGCAAGAAACTTATATGGTTGTGATGAGCTCACGTGGCGGAGAACTCATGTGGTGGTGTATGGACAACTAATTATATTATTATTATTATTATTATTATAGAACAACACTAAGCAGAGGAAGCGTCTGTATTTTTTGTTACCTACAAAAACCTGTAATATCTAAGCGGCGTGTGTCAATCTTCTTAATCTTTTCTGTCTTTTGTTTGTTTTATCGTTACCTTCATTTACCTACTCATTTTAAACAATTCGACATGCACAGACACCTGTTAAAAACAAATAACTACCGACTCATTTTAACATTTATCACATTTACCACGCAAGATGGCGGTTAAAGACTACCGATTGAACCACGAGATAAAGTATGTTTACAACCCACATACATAAAGCGATCAGTAGTAAAAGAAAGATTACATGTTCAAGAATTGTTTCCACAGAGCCCAAAGCTTTAATTTGGTCCTGATGGCATCATCAACCTGCCAAGTACTCCTTATCGTCTCAAGCCGGGGTTTGAAACCTCTTTTTGCTCGACGCCCGATAGCATTACCAAGAAGATGTTGGTCCTTTGTTGCGAGTTGCCTCTCTAGTTCGGCATTCTTGGCTAGTTGCCTCTCGATTTACCCGCTTTCTTGGGTTCAAGATCTTGATCCTTTGCTCCAAGTTGCCTCTCCGGTTACGCTTTCTTGGGTTTAAGATCTTTAGTCCTTTGCTCAGTCGCCTCTCGGTTGAACTTTTCTTGGCTTTAAGATCTTTGGTCAGCGATGCAAGTTGCCTTGGTAGCTTTTTGGCCTCATATGTAGTCTTTGACAACAGTTACGTGGAGGAAGCATATCCCGAGCACCTCTAGCAATTATGCACGAAGCTCTTGTCGGTCAATGATTCTCTTCCTTCCGGAAATTTGGAGAAGCGTTAGTGTACGGGACGATGGGACAACTTCTCGTTATTCTCAACGGTAGGGGCCGGGGCTGCTGTGACAAGCTGCGCTACTTCATCATCATCAATTATTTCCTCATCCCCAATTGTTCTTTGCTTTCGCCACCAGGCATCGGTTTTCGGGGATCTGCGCTTGGTCTTGGTCGTTGTCGTTGACACCTTCTCCATGCTTGTTCCAACTTGTGTACCGGGCATGAAACCTCGAGGATTAGGTGGGCTTCACCGAAAACGAACTTCGAGTATTGCACACAGTTTGGGCGGTCGACACATGGGCACCACATACCGCCCGGTTTCTTTGGGTCTCAGCGCACATGGGCCTCGCGGCCCGGCTAGGAAAAGATTGCAACCCATGTAAGTACTTATTGCGTCGCGTCTCACCAGGTACATCCGGTGGCTTCGAACCCCATCGTCTACAAAAATAAGGAGGGTGGAAATTGAAGAAATCCTCGGCCAATTTAAGTCAAGATATTCTTTGCCAACAACTAGATGCACTATTCTATCTCGACCATATGCATTAATCGATGCAGGTGGGATCTTAATATATTCCTTTTCTTAAAGAAAGAAATTAGAAGCGTCGTAGCTAGGTTTGCTCACCTACGATTCGGTCGGCGCGACCACCGTCTGCGCGACCCCTGCTTTGGCGAACGGCGGCCCTTGCGGCGAGAAATCCCTGCGAGGGCTGGCCCGAACACGCCTCGACCGCGAAATAGCGGCTGGGCGGCGTCCGCCCTTCTTCGTCGCTGCTTTGAAAACACAAGCACCAATGTAATATAATCTTGGGAAGGAGCGGCGGTGACAAGGAGGAGCTTCGATATAGCGGGAGCACAAACCAGCGCAGCTGCCGTCTTGTGCGTCGCTCTCCTCCGCCCCCCCTCCCCCACCCTGCGGTGTGCGCCACCACGAGGAAGAGAGAGACGGTGTTGTTGAGGTGTGTGGCAATATGTCCATGATGTTATAACCTACGCAGCTGAAAACGGCCCAGTTCGTTATACCACAAGAGAACGGGCCTAACATGCGGGTCCAAATTCAGGCCCAAAGGAAGGCCGGCTTCTGCCGGAGCTAGCGAGGCCCGTTCAAAACCGGATGCGAGCCCGAGCCAAATTCATCCGGTACGAGCTGCGTGTCAACATCCATCGCCTCTAGCGGGAGTCGGGCGATCGTAAGACTTCGAGACAAATACAGGCAGCGTGCACCCGCCGAGCGTCTCGCTCACTCGACATGTGTCGCGCAACGCTGCGGACACCACGATTACACTCGTGGACTCACGGCGAGAACGCACGCATCGTAACATCGCGACGCATTCTGCACGCCAGCACTCGCTGGCGCGCTCGCTTACTGCGATACGTGTCCGCAATACCAAAGACAAAGCGACCGCATACGCTGGGCGACAACACACGTCTCAGAATGACCGCTGGCCGGTAGCGGTTACGCGACATGTACGGACACCCTGCTAACACATCTCGTCACGAAACTACCATCTTGGCGTCGTAGTGGCGTGCGATATGTCTGAACACACAACTAACGCAACGTGCGAAAATAAGCGGCGTCGGTAATTGGTTGCGACGTAATACCGGACACCTCCTAACACCTTCGTGCGAAAATAAGCGCGACTTTAATTTGCGTGGCGTCTGAGACCGCCTTGCTGTTCCAAGCGTCGGTATTTGCGGCCGCGCGTGCGTACCGATTGTCAAGCAACACGGACGGGCGCTCCGACCACCTTGGTCTGTGAATCCGCAGCGTCTGCAACCGCAGTGCGGTGATGCGGGCGGGCGGCGCCCGGTAATACGTAATAAAGCGGCGTACGGGTAGGGGTTGCATCCACGGTCGTGGAGTCTCAAAAATGCGCTTGTGATGAAAGCGTGTGCGAATACGTTAGTGCTGCCGAACCTTTCGGTTTAGCGTCTTACCGTAGCACCCCGTAGCGGCTGTGTGCCCAGCCAAGGAAAACGCGTACGGATTGAAAGCGAGCCCGGCGTTACACGAGCACATGCGTCTGTAATGACCTCCACAATGCGTAGCGTATTGGTCTGTTTGACCATCCGATGCCTAATGCCCGACGCTTCGCCCGGCCCGTAGCGCGTCGGTAATGTCTGCTTTCTGAGCGCCTCGTTATTAGCGGCGTCTGCGGACTCCTTGGCGGTTATTAGCCTTTTTTACATAGTGGTCGCGAAGTCAAGGCGACCCTTTTCGCCAGTTTGTTGAAGTCGCGTGGTGGGAGCGAGCCAGCGCCCAGCGCGAAGTGCGGTCGCTATCGCCGTTGCCGGGGCGTGCCCTCGCCCGAGATTGTTGGCGAAGATGCGGTCGATGGGAGCCCGGCCCGTCATGTTGGCGTGGTCGGGTGGCGAGTCGAGCGTCGTCTTTTGGCGAAGGTTTGTTGATGTCGTGGTCGGGTGGCCGTGGTCGGAGGTTTGGCTAAGCCGGGGTGACACCGGTTGATTCGCCGGAGTGGGTCAATCCTTGCTCCTCGCCTTTGCCCGATGAGGGTTGGGTGCCACCACCGGCCCCCCTTTCGGCGGAGGTCGATCCTTGACACTTCTTTGTATACGGGGAAATTCACGCATGCATTAATTGGGGGTGTTGCCTTAGTGAAAAAAATTTTGCGACCCTTCACGAGGGGAAAAAGAGTGCAGCCCCTAGTGTCTCATAGTTTCTTACACAACCTCTGGTTTTTTTGTAATGCGCATGTGGTAGTCCTACAACGAGAAGGTATTTTCAAACATCGAAAAAAATCATAAGTTTGCTTTTGAGCCCTTGTCGTGTCTTGCTAGGGTGCACGACTTCTTTGTTTGCCTCCGCGCTTCTCATACTCGAAGGCGCGGGCGAATTTTTGCAACAAGCCTGTTGTGTCTTGCGGGTGCCCGACTTCTTTGTTTGCCTCCGTGCTTCTCATACTCGGAGGGCGCGGGGCGGCGGGCCATTTTTGCGAGCCCCTGTCATGTCTTGCTAGGGTGCCCGACTTCTTTGCGCCTCCGCGTGGCTCATACTCGGAGGCGCGGGGTGTCTTCTTTGCGAGCCCGGCGGAGGTGCGGGGTGCCCGACTTTCCTCCGCTTTTTGCGCGATGGGGGTTGAGATTTTTAGATAATGGATTAAAAATCCGGCTTCATCTATCGGCCGGATAGAATCGGGCCAATTATTACAAAGTATCACCGAATTTAAAGATGGCGGCTGCAACATGTTTGCAGACGGGGAACAAAAATAAAGTTTTTCCTAAACATGACCAATATATGTTGCGAGATGACCATCCACTAGAACAAAAAAATTTATGTGATGACTCAAGATGTTGTGCAGCATGTATCGGTCGTTCAGCCCGATCCTCATGCCGGCGCAGACTTGCCCACTAACGTAGCCAATGCGTTCCACTGAACGATACACCGCAAGAAAGATTTTGGTCTACATTTATCAAAAACCACTTCTTTCCTTGTCAACCAAATTGCCCAACAAAGTGCGGCGGTACTTGATTAGTAACAATGAATTATACTTTTTATTTGCAATTTTGACCACCTTATGAATAAGTCATTCATACTAGTGGGAGGAGCTAAACCAAAAATATATATATGTATAGCGCCATAAGAATTTGGCATAATAACACTCAAAAAAAAATGTTGAATTGTTTTAGGAAAGTGGCAAAATGAGAACAATTTTGTCACCATTCGATTACGTCTAACTAAATTGTCTTTAGTTAGAATCACACCTTTTTTAGGTACCAAAAGGAAAATTTTAATTTTCATAGGAACCTTGATTTGCCAAATATCTTTTGACACTCTAACACCATTGTTAATTAACTTAGCATACATAGACTTATTTGTAAAGATTCGGATGCATTAAGCCCCCAAATAAAGACATCCCTTTGTTCACTTAAATTAATGTCTTGTAAGGATGCAACAATTCTATACCAAGCATTTAGATTTGCTCCCACTAAATTTCGTCTAAAGGAAATGTTTAGCGGGACCCCGAGCTAAGCACTTGTGCTTTCTGAGAATCATTTTCCTCCTAACAATATTAAACAAAGGCGGAATTTATCTTTCGGTGGCTTATTACCCAACCAAGTATCATACGAGAACCTGATTTGAGTTCCATCCTTTACCTTGAAGGAGCCAAGATCCAAAAAAACAGTCTTTAATATTCATTAAACTCTTCCAAAAATGAGAGTCTGTTGGTTTTTAACGCAACTCCCTAAGGTCTTATCTTTAATATATTTGTTTCTTATCAATTCTTGCCAAAGGCCTTCTTCATTTAGCAATTTGAAGAGCCAATTGCTTAGTAAACATTTGTTTTGTATAAGTAAATTTTGAATTCTAACCCTCCTTGATCTTTAGGTTGGAATAAAATCTCCCATTTAACTAATCTATATTTTCTTTTGTGGTTATCATTTTGCCAGTAAAAAGCGTGATCTAAAGCAGTCTATTTTTCTAGAACTCCTTTCGGTAGTTCAAAAAAAGACATCATAAACATCGGTAAACTAGAAAGTACCGAAGTTTATTAAGACCAGCCGCCCACCTATCGACAACATCTTACCTTTCCATCCACTCAGTCTCTTTTCAATTCTTTCCTCTATAATTTTCCAATCTTTGTTGTTTAACTTTCTAAAATGCATAGGTTAAGACCTAGATACTTAAAAAAGGATACTTGCCGACAAGCGCATCCAAACAGTACAAGAATAAAACTCTTCTTGCTCTTTTGCTTTACCAAAGCAAAAATATCTCGCTCTTATGAAAGTTTATCTTTAGACCCGAAAGTTGCTCAAAGGTACTTAGTAAAAGTTTCATGTTTCTTGCCTTTTGAACATCATGGCTCATAAAGATTCTTGTGTCATCCGTGATCTTGAAGGATGGATAAACCATCTTGAATTAAATTAGGTATAACCCCTTCCACTGGCCTGCTTGCTTAGCTTCAGCAATTAGCAAAGCTAATATGTCAACCACTATATTAAATAGTATGGGGCGACATAGGATCACCTTGCCTTAAGCCTTTTTAGTTTGGAAGTAATTGCCTAGTATCATTCACCTTAATATTAACATTTCCCTTTCAGAAATCTTTGTACCCATTGACACCATTTCTGTGAGAAACCTTTCATTCTTAATGTTTGTTGTAAAAAACTCCATTTAACCTTATCATATGCTTTCTCAAAATCTATTTTAAAAATTATACCATCTTTCTTCTTAGAATGAAGTTCATGTATAGTCTCATGTAGAATCTTTGCTCCCTCCATGATATTTCTTCCCGGCAAAAGGCCGTGCGAGTGGGTCGTATTATCTTTTTGTGCTATGGTAGTTAACCTATTTGTTGCGACTTTTTGTGAAGATTTTGAAAGAGACATTCGATAAACAGATAGGTGCAGTATTGCTGAATTACTCTTGCATCCTTCTTCTTAGGTAGAAGAATGATGGTTCCAAAATTGAGGCGATTTAAGGGTAAATCCCCCGATGGAATTCCGTAAACAAAGCCATCAGATCATCTTTTAGGACATTCCAAAGACCGATAAAATTCTGTAGGGAAACCATCTAGGCCTGGTGCCTTATTGTGTTCCATCCGAAAAATCGCGAGCCACGACCTCCTCATGTGAGAAGGGTTCGGTTAAAAACTCATTCTCCAAATTGAAAAATGTGGAATGTCCTCGGTGTTTGTCTCATCCGAGTAATCACGGGAAACCCTGAAGGACCAAACAGAGTCTTATAATAATTGGTAATATGCTCTTTTAAATGGGCATCACCACTTATTACATTGTTCTCATCCTCTAGCTGAAAAGATACGGGTTTTGCGATGTCTACCATTAGCAAGCAAATGATAATATTTAGTATTTGCATCCCCTTCTAAGAGGTGTTTTGCCTTGGCTCTTTGGTACCATTTTATTTCTTCCTCCCTTAATAACTCCGCTAATCTCTCATTTAGCACGATGGGGGGTTGAGATGCTTATGAATGATGCTCATTGATGCGATGGTATGATGAATGCGAATGTATGATGCATGTATGATGAGTGCTAGCACAGGGGATAAGTGCGAGGGTAAGTAAAACATTCTTATCATGAAGAATGTGATATTTGAGGCACAAGCAAGTATTTATGAGGGTCAAGATAGACCAAATTTGATCCCTGCAAACACCAATTTTGTAATTAGATCATAACGGATGGTTTCACATGAAAAGTGCTTTCACAAGAGTAAGTGTGAAAGTGTTGAAGCCAAAACGGATGGTTTGGTTCCTGCAATATCAACTAAAACTGCAATGTAGCTTTCCATGTAGGGACCTACAATATTGAGACATATTGCCCATTTGCAGCGAAGGTTGATTAGTACAACTACTAGGTAATTTTAAGTTTTCAGCGGAGGTATAGAATATTGTGGTTACGGAGGTAGCCAAGATGGTTGCGATGGTTATGGGTTATTTGAAGAGAATGTTACCTTGTGAAAGATGAGAAACCTGTGACCAAATACGGAGAAGTCCTAATAATAGTTTAGTTTGAGAGGATAAAAATATACTCACAGTGTTGATAACCTGCATGTCAGCACAATATAATAATTTTGATATTTCTAAAACTTAATTTTCCTTTCGGCTCTAAAAAAACTTGAGCATGTTGCGGAGGTATTGATAAACTGCATTTAGTGAACACCGGTCACATTGCGAAGGTTGAGCACACAAGTTAAGGTTTTCCCATATGGGACATAAGAAGTCTGTAGCGGGAGATAAGCGAAGGTATGGTCACTTAGACAAGCATTACTTATTGTTTGGCATGTCGTCCGAAGGTGTAGTGCAGTAGTTGCTCGTGGATGTGGAGAAGGTAAGCTTATATACCTTGTGAAGGGTGGTGGCCTGCATATTAGCACCATGTGGTTTATACTTTTGTGATCGGCTAAAAATTGTTGCCAGATCATATTATGAGCTAGTTTGACCAATTAACTGGTCGATAAATGAAATCAACTCATGAGCTATGAAGATTCGTTTATATATATTCAACGCTGGACCAAAGGGTAAGCAAGTGAGCAAGCACATCGTAGGCCATAATAAGAATCATTGTTGAACTAGTTTCCGGATACTTAGCTCTCTTGTTGATTGGACCCCTCGCACGGGGTGAGGAGCTCCCTGGAGGTGCCAGAAGTACTGACCGAGGGTGCAGCAGATGTGGCTTTGGCGAGGGAGGCTCCGCTGCCTGGCCGGCGAGGGTAGCTCCGCCCAGTTACGACGAGGGTGTCTTGGCCTGGATAACCGTGTTGCACCGTGCGCCCGGGTTGCTCCAAGCCCCGAGGACTTGCGTCGGTGTCCGTAGCCGGGATGGCTGGTCACGATGAAGGTAGCTTCGTGGTCCACCCTGCGGTGTTGCCCTGCAAGTCCTTGCAAGCTTGGGCATAAAGTGCACTTTACAAGAAAAAAGGCGCCGGAGGCCAGGACATGGGTACTTCGATATATATGTGCGTTCGTCGAAGAACAAGACTAATCATTTGAAAGCACAAGTAGAAATGTGAAGTTTGATGCTTTGGTATATTGTATATATGCGAAGATAAGAATAGCGCACGTGGAGAGGACTCACCAGTGGGTTCAGAACCTGCAACACAGTGAACCAATTGGCCTCGCATGCAGGCGAAGGTCAGTTCATGAATAAATATGATAACTTAAACAGCCTTAAGTTGGCACCACAGACCACTAAATTTTCTCCAGCGAGGGTACCGAACTAGCATTGTGCCCTGGATAGCTGCGAAGCTTAGTTTGGAAAGAGAAAAATAAAATAAAATGAAAGTGACTAGTTGCTCATAAAATTCTCTCTTTTTAGTAGTTAGATATATGCCCGGCCCAAGCCTACAAGATGCTTCAGTCTATAAAGTATATGTTCCTCGATGCAAGTATTAGAGGAAACGTGTAGAATAACTCATCTTTATGGAAGGCCAACGAGTGTAGTGTGCCTGCAGACAATTGACTTTTCCTTGGTGAGCCTGCGGGACTTTCGCGCCCGGCGTCGGACTGGCCTCCGCTGGTGAGCGATGGAGTACTTTGGTGCTCTCGAAGCTTCTTCGTGAAGCGAGGGTCGGAGAGGACGAGAATTGCTGCCCGGCCGTGGCGAGGGTCTGGCGATGATTGCTCTGCTTGGCCGCGACGACGACGGTTGTTCCACCCGGAGGTTGTTCCACCCGGAGGGGACGAGAATTGCTGCAGGCCGACCACCTCTGTGACGGTCCTCTGCTTGTCATGTATAAAATGATGCTGGCTTCGCTTGGTGTGTGGACCTTCGCATGGGGGGGTGCTGGGCCTCGCTCAGGTATCGCTGCAGCGGTGAACAACAAGAAAAAGGCACCTCCGAGCACGGAAATCGTTAGTCTCTGCCTGATGGGGTCTCCGCCCGCTGGTGCTAAAAATGTAGGTTCACTAACACGGATTCATACTCCTTGATTTTTTAAAATCATGGCCACACGATGCGAGAGACGAGGTACCCTTTATTACTAGGAGAGGTCACCCTGCCAAAAATATACTAACGACATATATGATTTGATATGTGCGGCATGCCATGTGGAGGTGCCTTGAAACATGTGGCGTGAGCCAAGGCTTGGATGAACTGGGCCAGCCGCACGGTATCCTCAAGGTCACGGACCTTCGCTGCACAGCCGCATACCGCCACTGCGCGGCGAGGGTAACAGAAACAAACTCGGTTTTTTTTTTTTAGACTGCTGTGTTGACCACATATAAGATTTTTTTCCAATATTGACCACATATAAAATGACCAGAATACGAGTAGAGATATAAAGCTCGAAGAACTAGCATATATGCGTGTACTAGTGTGGGGATCACACCTGCCCCCTTAGCCTTCGTTTCCGGAGGAGGCGGGAGAGGGGCGAGGGCTTCCTTACGGGGTGAGACGGAGGTACGAGTAGGGCGCGAGGCGACCTCCGATCGGCCCGACCCTCGCTGGAGTTGCCGAAGGTCGGAGCGGTCGGGCGTCCGGCCTTCGACGAGGAGCAAACGGTGCGGGAGGCGGAACGAGGACTAAAGTAAAAAATGGGTAAATGGCAATTAAACATGCCACCAACCCGACCCCTTTCCTTGTGCCCGTACCCGGGTATTTATAAGAATACAAGGGGTCAGAGGGGCTGATTTACAATTTGGTATACGGTAGGTGGGGGAACACACGCTTACAGGTGGACCCTTACAGGGGCAGGCTAGTAACTATTCGTACAAGGTTAGTACGGGAATTACACACTTGACTCCTTCCGAGCCGGGGCCGTAGGGTTTCCCCACGCCGGCTGCCGGTCGCACGCCGCCGATTGTGGGGGCTGCTCCGGGAGGATCTCCTTCGCCGGGCGCCCCCCCAATCAATCTTGGGGCCTGCTCTTGTTCTTGACTCCGACCGGCGACCTCGAAGGCCAGACTTGACGGAGAGGAGTGATGCCTCGCCGTTCATGCCTTCGCGGAGGGACCTTCGCTCGCTGAACCTGCAAGACTTCATCAAGAACTTGTTAAGGGAGATTTGTTCTTAGCCCCCTGTAGTGAGGCCTGCGGGGCTGCCGGGGCTGGCGAGGGTCGCCCTCCCCAACAACTAGCTAGGATGAGAATATTGCGAGGGTCCATTACACCATATATAGTATACTTAGCTCTGTTTGGGCATAACGAGAGGGTTGCGACGTACGAGGGGTGGCCAGCCTGGTCGCTGCGAGGGTTGCTGAGTTTGCCCGTAGCGAAGGTCGCGTTGAGAGGGTTGATGCGTGATGACCATTTGATGGATCCTGCGGAAGCCAAGTGATGTATGTGTCCGACAGGATTATATACATATACTGTGTATAAGCACGTCCGATCGATATGCTATCGTCGTACCTCCGCAGTTGTTCAGTTGAGTGTGAGAAACAAGAAGTGGTTTGTCACGTTAGTCATCATACCAGTAATAATATATGTGCCTAGGATTGCATATGGACCACTACTACATGATTGATTTTACAAGGTGTTCGGATTTTATTTTTCGTGGCGGGCATTTGAGAAACCGCCACGGAAAATAGGTGGCCTGACACACCCCCCCCCGGCCTGAGGAAAAACCGCCACGGTTAATCGATTAACCGTGGCCACTACACCACAACACCAATTAAGCCATCAGATCATCTGACGCTGAAAATTATTTTTACCAAGCAATGGTCTGACGCTATAAATATTACACAGATTATCTGGACGCTAATTCCTTGTTCAGCGACTTGTTGTCTGACGCTGTAGCTAAGTGTATTTATCATCACGTGGTCTGACGCTAAAACTGCTTACAAGGTCATGCGGTCTGACGCTAATCAATGGTCCCACGTCAGCCCAACTCGTGATTTTGGCCCAGCCCAGGAACGCAGGCTCCCCGACCCCTAAATCATTGCTGTCTTGGCCGCCGCCGTCGCCCGCTCGCTCACTCAGCTCCCTCTCCCGATTCCCTCCCGAAATCACCTGACCCTTCCACCACCGAGAGCCTCCTCCTCCTCCTCCTCATCGCCGGTATGGTATTCCCCTGCTCATCCCCGCTGGTGGTATTCCCCTACTCATCCCCTGCCGGTGGAGGTCTCCTGCTCATCGACCTTCAGATCCAGCCATGTGGACCGTGAAGGCCCAGCCGGAGTCGGAGCCATGGCCTCCATGGAGGCCCCGTCGGAGGCGTCGGCGAGAGGATAGGGACGTCGAAGCAGAAAAACGGCGTGCCTGCCGGTCCTCGTGCGGGAGATCGAACGGATCGACACCATCCGCTACTTTGTTGGTCAGTATCTCTTGCATCTGTCACTTTTCTTCCCAATTGTCAAGCAGAGGGGCCAGATCCGCTAATCTGGCCAGCTATGGCAGTCGCCAAACCTGCCTGAAGGTAGACACCACAAGTACACACGCCCTCACACAGCTGCAAATCATCTAGCCACCGCCCTGCAATTCCACCAAAGCAGCGATGCTTTGATTTCGTTAAATGAGCTGAAAAACAAACCCATCCTCGTGGGTAGTGGGTTGCCTGCTATCCTCATAGTTTAGTCTCCGCCAGTACCTGTAACCTGACGTCGAGTAGTGTAGACATGATGGGAATTTTATATTTTTGTTTTTATCATTGCTAGTCGGCTGTTTAATAGAACCAAATTTGGAGTTATGCTATATAAAGGAAGCGCACTAGCAATATTTATTTGGAAACACACTAGTACTGTATATGCTGTTGAATTAAGCGTGCTATTGCCCCTTGATGTGAGCCTGAATTGGCCAATTCACACTCATTTGCATCTGCTCTAGTCATGTAGCAGTATAGATTGTCTGCCACATGTTTATTGACTTTGTTAGCCTGCATTAAAATTTTAAACTTCAATTTCGCAACTGATTGTTTGGTTTATCCATTATTTTTTTGGATAAAATTGTTAACTTCAAATATGTAGTACTGAATTATAGGAATAATGCATGTTACTGTGGCTGAGGAAATAAATAGCTGAGAACTGTTGCTCTGACATTAAACATCTATCACAGAACTAATTTTTGTAAGTCCCCCCCATGGACCTAGCTATCATAGAACTTAATAATTGATGAACACTGTTGTTACTGAATACCTTGGGTAGCAATATTTATGAAACCTGTAAGAGATGAAGTAGTGGTAGTCCTGATCCGTCTGTTTGCAGGATCTCATATGTCACAGAACCTATTGCACAAAACCTGAAGAGTAATGTGTTGATATTTGATTTCTTGAACAATTAGCAATATACCTCTTAGTTCTTTTTAGTGAATCTTTAGGAGTGCACACCTACTCGATGCTAATGTATACTGCAACCATTATTGTGAATCATTTGCACTCCTAGTTTGTAAGTACTGAGTAGTGTTGTTAGCCTGTGAGCTTTGAATGCCTAGTCCAAAGATATAGCTGAGATGAAAGATAAAAAATGTGTTAGTTATTTTTTTTAGTTCTGATCAGTATCCTTTGCTTCTGTTTCTGCAAATTTTTTAGTCAACGCCATGTTGAGTACTGAAACTTGTGTGCTAGAAAACTGGAGGTCATACATTGAAAATTGGTGGGCAAGGAGGCCGGTGCATGCGTGCAGAAGGCAAGCAGGAATGATGTTGACATCAGTAAGTTATTATAGTTAACAGATTAACAGATGTCTTTTTTTTACTATAAGGCATCTTAAGCCATTTGTCTTGATTTTTCATTGACATAGCTTAGCAAGTATGCTTGTCGGGTTGCAGTAACTTAATCAAGTACTACTAGGTGCTTCTTGCTAGTTAACTCATACAATTGATAGGTATGAAAAATTTGTAGGCTATAGCTGGAAGCAGATTCTAGTAGTGACAAGAATGTAATGTCAGGTTGCTGCCACTACTGTACTCTATTCCTGCTACTGCCGAAACATACATTGGTCAGAAGCATAGAGCAAAGACTACAGCTTGAGTGTTAGAGAAAATTGATGCGAATTTGCTTGATGTGGAGTAGAGATGATTGGTGATTTCTTCTGTGTTGATTCGAGGCTTTGGGCAAGCCATGTGTGTTTGGAATAGATCATCAGCAGGTACAAGCAGATCTGACCTGGGCCGACCACTAAATTACTGATTTGATGTCTTTGGATGAGTGAGACTCTTTTTAGACCAAAGGCTCACACGTTCTATATCTATCCAGAAGATATAGAGCAGTCCAATGATAGACTCGATTAAAAGAGTGGAAATTTAATTGAACTCTTGGTGTATTTGTCTACCCAATATAGTTATCAACTTTAAGTCTTACATTCCAGCTTATATTGCCTTACCTGATTGTTCATATATTGTTCTCTGATTGTGTGGTGTCCTGCATCCAGGTCTGTTTGCAAACAGAGGCGGGCTCCAACCATCAGATCCTAATGGATTACTGTCTGTACCATCTTCATCATAAGGTAATTAGCTGATGGTGCAGTGACCATTTCCATCTTTTTCAGTTTTCATAAGCATGATTCATATCTATTTTTACTGTCTGTACTACGTATGCATGGACCCAGCCAAAGTCTTTTGGATCCCTGAACATTGCATTAATTTAACAATTTGTTCCTTCATTTTATTTCTCTGAAACAAATATGTAGGCCTTGTTCTCTGGAAATTTCTACTATATGTATATGTAGTAGATAACTGACATTGAAGCCAATAAACTCTGCAGCTTAAATGGCCAAGTTTAAGTGTAAATTGAATGACCAACTGCTGTTCAGTCCATGTAGTATATACATCTGCCTGGTCTTATAGTTAGCTTTTGTTCTATTTATTTGAGCATGACCAACATAAGTAAATGTGACTCATTTGTAGAGAGCGGAGCTATGAGCATTTGCTTGTGCACCATTCTTGTCTCCACTTGAAACTAGGACCGTGCCTTTTTAGTTTAAATATGCTTGTTGCTTATTGATTTTTAGTTGCTATGGAAGTTTCAATGGTATATAGAAAATGGGCTCAAGCTTTGGCGGAATCAGCTGAGATGGGAATCAGTAGGTAAAATGCAAAGATTTATGTGTATAACAGGATAGCATATTGCACTTGTATTTTTCTGCCGCACATAATTCAGTTCATGTCATTTTTTCTGAAGCTGTCATGGCACTTGAAGGGTTAGCGTTTGATTTTGCTTATCCTCTTGCTACATAACTCAGTATGATTCATTGTTTTTTAACCTGCCATGTTATAGTATCAAAATCTCTTGTACTATCAACTTTGCTTCTTATATATTGTTAATTATCCTAATGATGATAACATGCTTTTGCTGCAAGTAAGATCCTCACTTTTGTATGCTGTCCATATATTTTTTAATGGTCAAATTTTTATCTTGGTCAACAATATGGAACATGCTACTACGACAACCTATTACAGTCTTGCTCTTTACTTTGCTAGTGAAAGCGGTTGCCATTCCATTTTGAGTGTCACCAGTTTAATTTATGCCTCTTTTGAGGAACTTATGAATTTTCCTTCAAATTTGTAGAATGCAAGACAACCATCCAGACTACTAAATCAGTGGGGGATAAACTTCATTCTTACTGGTGGTCTTGCTGATGCAAGAAGAGCAAAATAGAGAATAGTTAACGTTTGGACTTCAGGAGCTTCACCAAAGAGTTAACAAGTCTGCTATACGGTGCTAGTTAGCTAGTGTGTGGATGATTTTCTACTAAGCTGATTTAGGTGCTATTCTCTCTTTGAACACTATCATTGATGGATCAATGTTCCAAGTTTGTAATGGCTGATCAGTGTTTGCACTTGATCATGAATAAATCTGTTTGTATAAAAAATGATGTTATTTTTGTTTTAAATTGCAACCAAATGGCCTTTTATTTTTTTTAAATGCACTCAAATGATCCCATTAAACTATTTGACGCTATAAATACAAGAACAGTCAGATGATCTGACGCTATATATATAGTCTGACGCTAAAAATATTCACCCCAACATACCATCTGACGCTATATGTCTGGTTTGACGCTAAAGAGTTTTTAGCGTCGGGACTTACAGCGTCAGCTAAAAGTCTGACGCTATATGTTCTCAGGGTCAGATCATCGACGCTATATGTGGCTTTCAGCGTCGGACCATCCGGCGGTATTTGTGGTGTTGTGGTGTAGTGGGCGGGCATTGTAAAAAGTCCGCCACGGTTAATCTATTTTCCGTGGCGGGCATTGTTAAAAGTCCGCCACGCAAAATCGATTAAGTGGCGGACTTTTAACAATGCCCGCCATGGAAAATCGTGGCGAAATATATATATACCAACACTTCACTTCTCTCCCTCACCTCTCCTTCCGTGCCTCACGCCCCCTCTCTCCCTCCCTCCGGTCGCCCGACCCCCTCCCTCTCCCTCCTTCCTAGATCCGGCCGCCCCTCTCTCTCTCACCCAACTCTCTCTCTCACCCGGCAGGCCCCTCCCCTTCCGTCGCGCCGCCCCCTCCCTTCCTCTCCTTCCGTCGCGCCGCCGCCTCACTGCGACACCCACGGCGGCGACCCTCACCTTGGCGATGCTAGGATGGGCGGCGACCCTCCTCCACCGTCGCGGCGCCGGGCAAGGGCGACAAGTTGCTCTCCACCGGCGCGCGTGGAGCCGGCGAGATCCGGCGGCGCTAAGCGTGGCGTTTCCGGCGCCCGGCGCGCGGATCCGGCCGCCCCAGCAGCGTGGATCCGGCGGTGGCGCGGCGTGGGCGGCGAGGTCGGCGTGAAAACGCGGATCTCCGGCGGCGGGCACTCTCCCTCGTCCCGGCGGCGGCGGCGTAGCGAGGAGCGCGGCGGCGGCTCGAGGATCCTATGGCGGCGCGGCCTCCCTCCCTTCTTCGGCCTCCCCTCCCGGCGGCGCGGCCCGGCCTCCCTCCCCTTCCTCCCTCCCGTGGCGGCGTGGCTCGTGGCGGCGTGGCGCGTGCGGCAACGGCGGATCCGGCCTCGGTGCCGGATCCGGCGGCGGCAACCCTAGCTCGGCCGGATCCAAGGCAGCGTCGGCGGCGGCGCAGTCGACTCGTGGCGGGCGGGGACACAAAACCCTAACGGGCGGAGGCCCAGATCTCGGGCCCGTTAGGGTTTCAGTTGAATTTTTTTCTTTTTATTTTTTTATTTTATTTACCATGGCGGGCATTGTTAAAAAGTCCGCCCACGGTTAATCTATTTTCCGTGGCGGGCATTGTTAAAAAGTCCGCCCACGGTTAATCGATTTTGCGTGGCGGACATTTGCCGCCACGGTTAATCGCTCGATTAACCGTGACCCTAGCCTGCGTGGCGGTTTTAATGTCCGCCACGGAAAATCAAAAAAATCCGCCACGGAAAATCATTTCGTAGTAGTGGACCGGGCGTTTGGATTTTCTTATGATACAACCTGAAAAAAAAAAGAAAATGCGAGGCTCCGTTTTCGGGAGCACCGTGCATGCATGGACTATTCACTTAGACCGATCACAATGGGGGTTTCATAGGAGTGTCATGCACATTAATTAGGTGACATATCAACATAAAAGTGCATCTTTGCATGAAATGGGTAGGAGAGAGGATGAAAGTTTCATCTAGGTGAAACCCGCCGCTTGTTTCCAAAACAATGAAACTCGCGTGAAACCGGCATTGAGGCCCATCGTTTCATCGTCCCACGATCCCGTCGCATCCCCATCCTCCCTCCCCGCACGCTGGTCGCCCTCGTCCCCAACCTTCTGCCTCTCCGTCTCCATCCCAAGACGCACATGCCCCTCCGCTCGCCCCGCTGGCGTTGACACGGGCTCAACCACGGACTCATGCATCTTGGTTGGCTTTTGCTCTGCTGCCGCGGCGCAAGTGGTTGGCTTTGCCGCTCGCGCGCGCGCGCCGCCGCGGCGCAACTGCGGCGCCACCGCGGGCAGCGAGCTCCCCTGCCTGCCCGGCCGTGCGTGGGCTCTGCCTCCGCGCCATCGCGCGCTGCCGTCTTGCGCGGCTCCTTGGCCACCGGCACAACCTTGGCCGCCGCGCGTTGTCTGATTGGTGCCTGATTCCATCGGTACAGCACAACTGCAGTACCCATCGCTACAGCAGCTCGTTATTTCAGTGCTAATTCCATTTCTTGCCTGATTCCTGACCATCGGTGTTCACTGGATTCGAGTACAGGGAAGGTCTTTGCAGCTCTTTAGTTTAGTGCTAATCTCTTTCCCTGTGTTGTTGCCGTGCGTCTAGATAGCCAAGCAAGCAAGCAGGCTAGTGAGCAGTTCGTTCTTGATTTATTTTGGAGCGAATGCAGCAGCAGGAGCGAGCTCGGCGACGAACAGGCTCCGTGGCGGGCGTCGTAAGAGAGCTGTACCGTGGCATACCGTGTGATGAAATGCAGGATGCGTTTATGTGGCCACACAATTAGATGAAACAATTGATCACAACTTTGTGCAGTAATTTAAAGTTGTATGTAGCCTATGAAACCGTGAGATGAAATTGATCCATTGAGAGAGAGTGTTTCATACTACTGTTTCAAAGAGGAATTGTATTGGAAACAGTGACATGAAACACCCCATTGAGACTGGCCTTAGAGCAAGGCCAATAAACTTGGCTATAAGCCAAGTCCATATCATCTTGAGCCAACATAAGAGCCAAGTGATACAGCAGCTTGGGCTGTTAGGTTGGCTGCACAATAAATACTCAAGTATTAAAGTCACTATAGAGCATCTAGGACATGGTGATCAACAGTAAACACAACTATGTAGCCACTCGTGTTGCTGACCCCATGGGCATATTCACAAGTAAATCAAACATGTTGTCGACTGAAGCAATAAGTAATAATATTATTCATTGGCAAAATATATCGGCTCGTACAATCAAGTTCACAGTATCAGATAGACCAAAGATGACACACACAAACTTTAATGCTTAAGGAATAAAACATGGTCTGCAGTGCAATTGAAACCTGATTAAAAAAGCTACTACCATGAGCAGCTAACTACTAATGACTTGGAAATACATCTAGCACCAAAGTCTAAATTTATTGAGCCATATCTCTTGATAACCAGCACCGTCGATGATACTCAGGTCTTCAGGTAGAACCTCCAACAGGAACTGTAAAAAATTAACAAGTATATTAATGAACAGTACTGCAAACAATAATAAACCTCATGAAATGTTACTACATCTTACATTTTAAAGAAAGAGGATACTGCACGCACAACTAATTATTTCTCCTATTGGCAAACTTTTGCCAAATATTGTAGTAGGATTAATAGTACAGCAGGATTAATACTCGTACAGCAGGATTAATAGTACATCAGGATTAATAGTACAGCAGGATTAATAGGACAACGGAATACTCGTACAGCAGGCATACTAAAACTAAAATATTGTAGCTTAATAGAATGAATGAACAAGTACAGTATATGCGTATATGCAGTTCAGGCGCACGTACTAGTAACGAGAGTATCTCTCAACTTTCCCCTAATCCATCTGATATATATAAAAAAAGAGATTCAAAGATATGTGCTGCAGAAGGTACTTGCCATTGCTTTGGATCAGAGTCGATGTCATCTTTCTGGACCGGTTGGGAAGATAACGCAGCAGCAGCAGCAGCACCACAGCCAGGCATAGGCCACCACGGCGTAGCTTGCTGGGGCACCGGCGGCCCGCGCAACCATCAAGGGTCGGGAGCTGCAGACCCCATCATGATGTTCATGGAAGGTTGTGGTGCAAGGAAACATCCAGTCCCGGAGGACCTAGGCATGGGGACGGACGGAGAGGAACTCGAAACGGCTGAGGGCGGCGGCGCCGTCTCTCTCTTGGACCGGGAAGACATTGGATTCCAAGGCTAGGGGTTACGATAGATGGAAAATCATAGAACGAATTGCTGGAGACTGAAATTAGTGCTGAAAGAAGAGGATTTGGCGCGTGGTGGAGAGGATTTGGCCTTGAAGGGGATATGCCGCGGGAGAGAGCGCTCCAGAAAAATCTCCGCGGGAAGGAGAAAGGGGCGAGGCACACGGGATCGAGAAAGAAGGAAAGGGGCCCACTGACCGCCTCCGTGTCGTCGAGTTCGACGCTAAAATCGGCTCTACGGCCTTGTTTCTCACGCTGGCGCCTGGCGCGCCCCGTGACGCCAAAGGTCGTTCTCTCTCCTCTTTTCTCCCTCTTCCACCTAGGATTTTGCTGAGCTGTCTTGGCTATAAGCCAAGCTGACATGGCTTATTGTACCTGCTCTTAGCTGTTTGCAGGCCGATGTGCTGAGTAGGCTGTGAGGCCGAGGTGGACTTCGTATATTTGTCTGAAAGTTTCCTCACTGTCCGCCGTGGAGGCGATACGACTAGTGCGTGCACGGGATCGGCGGTGGGCCTCCGATAGACTACGGGAACGAGCAGAGCCATATAATAGAGTTTGGTCAGTAGGAATGAATACACATGCTTAGAATACTTAGCTAGCTTTTCATGTCGGAGGCATATAGTCCCAGGCGGAGGTTGCTCTGATTTGGAGGCCAACGTACGAAGGAGTCCGGCTTGTGCGGTTGCACCCGACGTGGACGATGTTGCTCAGGCCCAGACGAGGGGGCGCTGCTCCATAATTCGATGAGGTAGCCTGACGACGAGGATCGCGAGGAGCGTGGCTCGGACCCGTTCTGACAAGTATGCCTCCCACGCTGAAGGTCGGCGAAGGTGCCGTTGGCCGAGGTGTCGACGATGTCATCTCGGACTCGGGGCAGGCCAGAGGTCGCCCCGGACGACCTCCGCGAACCAGCTTCGCAGGCCGGCTCTCCGGCTCTCGGGCACAGCATGGTCACATCGAGGGTTCAGCGTGGGCCGCTTAGCCTGGAGGCGGCGAAGGTCTGGCTTGCGCTCGTGCTGGCCGTGGCTCGCTCGGTGGAGGTGCCCAGCAATCAACTGCTAAGCTAGGCCTCGTTGGCAGCAGGGGAAGAGACTGTTAGTCACAACACAGGCATAAGAATGATCCATGTATATATACGGCTGTCCATTTAATGGAGCATTGATGCATATTGGCAGCCCCGTGCGCGGAGGTAGCACAGCTCGTACGAATGATTGATCTGCTGCAGATTACATGTGGGCGAATGACACCCTCGCAGTAACTGCTCGCATGCATCCTCCGCTGCTCACCCATCGGAGGTACCGTCCCAGTACGTGGCATCGCTCGTGGCTTTGGGAGACACCTTCGTTAGAACTGCACCCGGACCCTCACGGGCCATCCACCGCTTGCTCTGCGGCGGTGCGAAAAGCCAACTAGACTGTACTAGTATAGTGCCTGTGCTAACGCTATGGTGTTATCTAAAAACACAAATCAACCAACCAGATGATGATGGTAATATATGTTCCGCAGGGGCCGCTACCCCACGGTTTTTGCTAAAAATGATAATATATGATTTCATTTTTTTGATTTTTTTTGACAAAATATAAGAAGGCATATCTAGAAATAAATATAAAATCAAGATGTACTTCCGTTCAATCAAAACTTTTTTTTTACAGGCAGAGAAGAACATGTATAGTTGCCGAACGAAAGAAGACTCAGCATATCAAAGTGCAGTGCTCGAATCAAACATACAGATGTGTTGAAGTATAGTAGTAGTCTAAGCTAGGTTCAAAGACACGGATAATGAAAGGAGAATAGCTGCAAAAAGGTGTACAAAAATCAAGAACATCATAAAGTCCAAATTAACACCTGAACTATCTCTTCACCTTCATCAATGTGGGGGTTCGCACCTGCCCCCTTGACCTTCGCAACCAAAGGTTGCGGTAGAGGGGGCGAGGGCTTCCCACAGGAAAGGGAAGGGAGACAAGAATGAGAAAGTGGGGGGAGAGTCCCCCTCCCCCTTGGCCTTGGGGTTGTATTTATAGGGGGGTGGAGGGAGTACATCTTCCATCCGACCCCTTTAGCTTTAGAAATTTACAAGCCAGCCCTCACACTAGTTGAGCATTGGGCCTTTTTACAAGGGTGGGGGTGGCACGCCGGCGCCCCTACCCAACAGTAGGCCCTTAGCTACTAGGGTTTGGCAGGTACCCTTAGCTACTAGGGTTTGGCAGGTACAATAAGACCTAGTCGCTAAAACAGGAAAAGGCCCATGAATACAAGCTTCCACTGGATGACGAAGGCCGGAGGCTATAGTACAATGATGAAGTGTTCGTTGATTGCGGAGGTCCCACGCCTAGCCTCCGCCTTTTGTTGCGAGGGTCTTTGTTAGTTCGAGGGTGGCTCTTCGTTGCTCGGGTAGTCGCGGCTGCGGAGGTTGCCGTTCTAGTGCTTCTGGTCGTTGGACGCAGATGAACTGGTGTGTTGCCGCAGGAGGCCGATGATGGTGCGAATGTTGAGGCGGAGGTCGATGATGTTGCGAATGTTGAGGCGGAGGTCGATGATGTTGGTCGAGTCGATTCAGCCACAAGCGGTGATGTCGAAGTCAACGCGATCGATGGCGAGCCCCGTGTCGAAGTGTAGGCGAGGGTGCGGATGTCGTCGACGGTGCCGAGGCGAGGCCCTTCCCCGGGTCGAGGCGAAGGTGCGGATGTCATCGTCGGTGCCGAGGTGAGGCCCTTGCCGGGTCGAGGCGAAGGTGCAGAAGTCGTCGTCGGTGCCGAGGCAAGGCCCTTGCCAAAGTCGAGGCAAAGGTGTGGATGTCGCCGCGTCGGTGCCGAGGCGCAGTCCCTTGCCAAAAGTCGGGGCGAAGGTGCGGATGTGTCGTCGCGTAGGTAGACGCCGGAGTTGGTCGTCTGGCCCTACTCCGACTCATGAGTAGCGGGCAAGACGTTTTGGGTAGAATTGGCCTCCAATGCTACCCCCTTGCCCCTTGTTGGGACGGTGCTTATGAGTAGGAGGTGAAGACATCTTTGGGAGTCGCTAAAGAAGAAGCGAAGCGGACCCCTTGTCGGCGTTCTTGGCGAAGGCTGCGGTTGGGGTCACCGAAGTCGGAGGTGAAACCCTTGTCGGCTGTTGGTGAGGGTGTAGTCGAAGTTGCCATTGTAGTCGGGCGTAGGTAAACGCCGGAGTTGTGCGTCTTTTCTCCGACTCGTAAGTAGCGGGCAAGACCTTTTGGGTAGAATTGGCCTGCAATGGTCCCCTTAGCCTTTTTGGCCGGTGCTTATGAGTAGGAGGCGAAGGCGTGGTCGGAGTCGCGGAAGGTGAAGGCGAGCCTTTCGCGAAGGCTTGTTGATGTCGCGAAGGTGATGTCAATGTCGCCGTGGTCGGAGGCGAGGCCCTTGCGGGGGGTTTGGGCGGTGTCGCGAAGGTGATGTCGACGTCACCCGAAGTCGGGGCGCAGGCCCTTGCGGAGGTTTGGCTGATGCCGCGAAGGTGATGTCGACGTCGCCGTAGTCGGAGGAGAGGCCCTTGCGAGGTTTGGGTGATGTCGCGAAGGTGATGTCGACGTCGCCGTAGTCGGGGGCGAGGCCCTTGCGGAGGTTTGGCGGATGCCACGAAGGTGACGTCGACGTCGCCGTAGTCGGAGGAGAGGCCTTGCAGAGGTTTGGGCGATGTCGCAAAGGTGATGTCAACGTCGCCATGATCGGAGGCGAGGCCATTGCGAGAGGTTTGGCTAATGTCGCGAAGGTGATGTCGATGTTGCCGTAGTCGGAGGTGAAGTCCTTTGTTGAAGGTTTGTTGATGACGCCGAGGTCGGAGGCGAGCCCCTAGTCGTCATGTTGGCGAGGGCATGGTTGGTGTCACCGAAGTCGAGGGCGAGCCCTCGTGGAAGGTTTGTTGATGTCGCCGTGGTTGTAGGCGAGCCCCCTAGCCGTCATGTTGGCGAGGGTGTGGTCGGTGTCGCCCCAAGTCGAGGGCGAGCCTTTCACCGAAGGTTTATTGAAGTCGCCGTGGTTGGAGGCGAGCCCCGCTGAAAGCTGTTGGCGAAGGTGCGGTCGGTGTTGCCATAGTCAGAGGTGTGCCCCTAGCCAAAGTTGTTGGCGAAGGTGCGGTCGGTGTCGTCGTAGTCGGAGGCGTGCCCCTCGCCGAAGTCGAAAGCGCGCCTTTCGCGGAGGGTTTGTTGATGTCGCCGTAGTCGGAGGTTTGGCTGAGCCGGGGCGATGCTAGTTGCTTCGCCCCGCGGGGCCAATCCTTGCTCCTCACGCTGGCGATGAGGGTTGGGTGCCACCACCCAGCCCCCTTTCGGCGAGTTCAGTCCTTGACACTTCTTTGTATCTGGGGGAAATTCCTGCATGCATTAATTGGGGTGTTGCCTCATTGAAAAAATTTTGCGACCCTTCGGAGGGAAAAAGAGTGCAGTCCCTAGTGTCTCATAATTTCTTACACAACCCCTGGTTTTTCATATGCGCGCGTGCGAGTAGTCCTGCAACAAGAAGCTATTTTCAAATATCGAAAAAATCATAAGTTTGCTTTTGCGAGCCCCTGGTGGACGTGCCAGGGTGCCCGGCTTCTTTGCGCCTCCACGCTACTCATACTCGGAGGGCGCGGGGCGTCTTCTTTGCGAGCCCCTAGCGGAGGTGCCAGGGTGCCCGGCTTCTTTGCGCCTCCGCGCTGCTCATACTCGGAGGGCGCGGGGCGTCTTCTTTGCGAGCCCCTGGCGGAGTTGCCGGGGTGCCCGGCTTCTTTGCGCCTCCGCTGCTCATACTCGGAGGGCGCGGGGGCGTCTTCTTTGCGAGCCCCTGGCGGAGGGTGCCCGACTTTCCCCCGCACCGCTGCAGCGATGGGGGTTGAGATGCTTATGAATGATGCTCATGGATGTGATGGTATGGTGAATGCGAATGTATGATGCATGTATGATGAGTGTTAGCACAGGGATAAGTGCGAGGGTAAGTAAAACATTCTTATCATGAAGAATGTGATATTTGAGGCACAAGCAAGTATTTATGAGGGTCAAGATAGACCAAATTTGATCCCTGCAAACACCAAGTTTTGTAATCAGATCATAACGGATGGTTTCACATGACAAGTGCTTTCACAAGAGTAAGTGTGAAGGTGTTGAAGCCAAAACGGATGGATTGGTTCCTGCAATATCAACTAAAACTGCAATGTAGCTTTCCATGTAGGGACCTTGTGAATGATGAGAAACCTGCAACCAAATACGGAGAAGTCCTAATAATAGGTTGGTTTGAGAGGGTAAGAATATACTCACAGTGCTGATAACCTGCATGTTAGCACAATATAATAAGTTTGATATTTCTAAAACTTTCCTTTAGGCTCTAAAAAATCAAGCATGTTGCAAAGGTATTGACAAACTGTATTTAGTGAGCACTGGTCACATTGCGGAGGTTGACCACGTGAGTTGTGAAGGTTTTCCCATATGGGACGTAAGAAATGAATAGCATGAGACAAGCGAAGGTATGGTCGCTTTGGTGAACACAACATAGTGTCTGGTTAAGTGTGGTAAGCTTCGAACGTTTTGTAATATATTACCTTGGATGAAATGTAGAAACCTGCAATATATGAGTATTGCCTTGCCATGCAAGGGTTAGCACAATTACTAGTTTGTTTTGGATTTTCATGCGAAGGTATAGAATGCTGGTCACTCGCGGAGGTGACCAAAATATGTGCGATGGTTAACTGAGATATGCACGACAATGTTGTGTTGCGAGGTTTGATTCTTTGGCATGTTGTATATATATATAAACGAAGATAAAAATAGTGTGCGTGGAGAGAACTCACCTGGGGGTTCATAACCTGCAACACAATGAATTAATTGGCCTCGTACCCAGACGAAGGTTAATTCATAACTAAACAAGAGAAGTTATAATATATCAGCCGAGTTTTTTCATAGACCACTAGCTTTTCTCTAGCGAGGGTGCAGAACAAACAATGTGCCCTGTGAATGTAGTGTAGTTGCGAAGGTTAGTTCACAAAAAAACCAGTAAGTGCCCAGGAACTAGTAAGTGATTAGATGCTCATAAGGCTGCTCCACCTTTTGCTATAGGCGTTACCCTCGAAACGAAATAAACTTTGGACAGGGTTAGGAGCAGTTCATCGGAATAAACATTATGGTGTTTGGCAGCTAAGGTTTCTTTCGGGAAAATTCAAAGGGCACTTAGCTCTGTTAGGCACCGCGAGGGTGTCGTGGCAGGTGTTGCTCAGCTTGGTCGCGGAGAGGGTCTCTCTCCCGACCGTGGCGAGGGTCGCTCCAGTCGGCTGCGACGAGCGGGTCCGTTTGGCGGAGGTGCTCCGGGCCTGATGAAGGTATTGCGCCGTCGCGGTTGCTCCCGGCCGAAGGCGCCGGGAAGGTCGGAGTATGGTGCATGCGTGCGCAGTGCGGAGGCACTCGGCCGCTGTACATAGCGGAGGTGCTCCGCTGTGGCTGCCCTTCGACTCTGGACATCGGATGATCGTGGGACCTCGCCTAGCGCGGCTGCCAAGCTTCAGAGTGCTCGGCTTTGTCGACGTGACTTGGAGTTTTGGCCATGCACTTGCGGAGGTAGCCCCGCAAGCTTAGTCAGCCCGGAGTGATGTACCTGCATGGACTAACGAACAACTTGCGACGAGCGAGTTATTTTGGATTCACTAACAAGAGTGTCCGCGAGTGAACAAGTTAAGATGAACTTCCGGCGAGGGTATGTACATATATTTATGTACTCCAGCCGAGTTATTACTGGTTGAAGGCTTTTCATACATGTATAAAGAGTAGTGAGTAAAATACTCCAATTGGTTCGATGTGAGCCGCCAGACTAACCTCCATCGAGGATATGTATATATATGATATATATGTTTTTGCACGAATTTTAAGGAGGTACTTAGCTCCGTGTGACGTGGCGAGGGTTCCTCCACCTGGTTGCGATGAGTGTTCGGCGAGGGTTGCTTCGCCTGGCCACAACAAAGGCTACTCCGGCCGTTGCGATCAAGGTTTCCCGAACTTGGTCGCGATGAGGGTCCAACGACGGCTGCTCCGGCAGGCCACCGACTGAAGAGGTAGCAGCGTGCTGACCTTGACGAAGGCACCTGTGTTGACAGATCCTGCAAAAACCCAGTGATATCCGTGGGCGTACGAGCCCTCGCAAGAGTTGGTATGTACCCCTACTGGAGCGGCGGAGGCACAAGGCTGCACCCCTGCGGGCGGTTGCTTGTTTGCTTCTGGCCCGGCTTGCTCGACCAAGTTTTGCGAGGGCCCTGCTTGCGTGGGCAGGGTTCAGAATCATATAGGTAATATGTACTGAGAGCTGCATGCTTTAGTGCATAGTAATGCAAACATATAAGATGTTAATGTTTTGGTTTTCAAGAGCACATTGCCTTCGCCAAAGAGCGTTTTTCTGCAAAAACATGCAAGTTGAAGCAAGTGTATATTTAATTTCGGCATTGTACACACTACCCTCTCGTGGGTCGGCGAACGTGCACCCTCAAGTGCTGAAACCTGCACCTTCGCAAGAAATTTGTGTACGTGCGAGTGCGCGTATACATATGCATGTGTGAATATGCAAGCCTGCAAGCAAAGCGAAAAGCAGGCTAGCAAGGACAAAGCGTGCATGTGTGTGTATACGAGTATATATATACGTGTGCTCAACATAATATTATTTTACTTAGCTCTTGCCGACTTGACCTCCGAACATCAGATCGAGCCTGTCCGCCGAGCTTCGGAGTGCTCGGCCTCGTCAAAGTGGCCTCCAGCTTTTGACCACGCATAAACGAAGGTAGCTCCGGAGCTTTCCGACGGCCTGCGTGCACATGCGTTGGTCCTTCTGGTGGTTTGGCTGGGCTTCGTGTGCCTGTTGGCTGAGTTCATCGGAGGCCTCGCTAGCTGCAGAGCCGTGCCGGTTTCGAGAGCTTCACTTGGTGTCGACACCTTCTCGCGTGGGTAGGTTGCCGTGCTGGCGAGGGTCTGGCGAGGGCTCCTCCGACTTGCCATGACTTTGCTATGACGTGCCAGCCTCCTCTTGTACCGGACAGCACCCTCGCTTGATTTTTTTAGATAATGGATAACAAATATCCGGCCTCTACATCCTAAGGGATGTACACAGCCCATTATTACAAGCTTTCGAAGAAACAGAAAGAGAGAGCCTCGGTCATAACTTGGATTTTTACAACATTTTTCACATATGTGCTGTCAGCTGGACTCAAACCGCCAACCTCTCTCTCACGAATCTCTCGCCTTACCACTACACTAAGTTGTCACTTGTAGCACCCTCGCTTGATGAACCTGCACCTCCGCTTGCTGTGGCTGGCTTGTGCACCGTAGGTACAAGTCGAGGCACGCTCGACCCTCGCATGCTCGGACTGACCTTCGCAAGATCATGGGTACGTGGCATACAAAATGGTCAGTTGAAACGGAAACAAGTGCTTAGTACTCATCTGGTTCTCTTCATGTCGAAGGTAGTCACGTGCTACGGGCGGCCGAGGGTGACCCTGCTTGGCCTCTGCTACCTCCCAGCGACATTGGCCAGAAACCGCGTGAACTGATTGACCGTCGGCTGTCTGGGCTCGACAAGGGTTGCAACGAGGGGTGCCCAGCTTGGCGACGACAAGGGTAGCCCCTGGGCGGGTAGACTGGTCCGGCCGTCGAGCGAAGGTGCCCCAGGAAGAGGATTCTTGAGCTGAAGCTTGACTGAGGGACGGAGGCCGAGGTGGTCTAAGTCTCGAAGGTGCTCCGGATCAGCGGACAGTTGCGATGGTCGTTGTTGGCCCCGGTGGCGTCGGCAGTCCGACGAGGGTTGCTCTACTTGAACGCGACGACGAGGTTGCTCAGCCTGATCGTGGCCAGGGTTCTCGACGACGGGTGCTCTTCCAAGCATGCGCGAGGATAGCAGCCCGATGACATCAGCTTTGATGAATCGTGTCGTGTGCATGATGCATACAAACTGGTTAGTGGAAACAAGTGCAGCTCTTAGCCAGTTGTCACCGTCGAGGGTCCACTACACCGGAAGACACGATATATGCGAATGCTGGATATGAGTTTTTTTTTTTTTTTTTTTTTTTGACATGATGCTGGATATGAGTTGATATGTGTATACAACGATGAAGCATTAGCATATTTGTATATACTGGCTATATGTATATTACTAGAATGAAGCATTAATCGGCATGTATGTATGTACTAGAATGACCATGGTTGCAAACTCGAGACACTTGCAGCGAGGGTTGCTCAGATCGTAGCAGGAGTTCGGCGAGGGTTGCCCTGACGAGGATCCAGCGAAGGCTGCTCTAGCTTATTGGTCATGGCGAGGGTTGCTCCGCAGAACCATGAAGATGGTATTCTGGGCGGGCGCGACGAGGGTGGCTGCATGCTGAGCACTACGTTGATGTGGATACTGCCAGAGCCAAGTACTCTACGTGTACTAGAATTTATGCAAAGGATTGCTCCGTGTTGACTTGGACAACAAGTGCGCGGACATGAGTGTAGCATTAGGATTTTTTGTGGCACTGATTAAATAATTAAAATGGTGCTGGGTTCAACTTCCCCTGGTGGAGCCTGAGTCGCTGTATGTCTTCACGTGGGTGCACCGTGCCTCCGCTAGCGAAGGCTCGTTCGGCGGAGGTGCCCTGTCAGCGGGCGGAGGGAGAGGCAGGTGCGAGCTGCATGCACCTGCAACCTCGCAGGCTGCTTGAGGCATGTGCGCGCTGCTCTTGCACCATTGGAGCAGCCGACCCAGAACGTGGCATCGCTTGTAGCTAAGGCAGAGACCTTCGTTAGAGCTGCGCCCGGACCCTCGCGGGCCATCGCCTGCCTGCTTTGCCGAGGTGCGAAAAACCAACTAGACTGTACGAGTAAATAGCTGGAGTCAGATACGGAACGATATATGATGCGATAGTAATAGGACGGGGGTTGGGGCAGCGAAGGTGCAAGATTATTCCAGCGAAGGTGAAAATAGCAAAGGTAGTTTGTTTCGTGACTTTTTCGATTGGTCCCCACGGATGGCGCCAACTGTGGGGGTTCGACCTGCCCCTTGACCTTCGCAACCAAAGGTTGCGGGAGAGAGGCGGGGGCTTTCCACAGGAAAGGGAATGGAGACAAGAATAAGAAAGTGGGGGAGAGTCCCCCTCCCCCTGGCCTTGGGGTTGTATTTATAGGGGGGTGGAGGGAGTACATCTTCCATCCGACCCCTTTAGCTTTAGAAATTTACAAGCCAGTCCTCACACTAGTTGAGCATTGGGCCTTTTTATAAGGGTGGGGGTGGCACGCCGGCGTCCCTACCCAACAATCAATATTTGGACTCCGTATATGACCTCAACAATAATCTACTATCTTGCGTGTAGCATGCATTCGTGAGTGTAACACAGTGTTAATACTCTGATGGCTGGGCACCATGTGAATGTGTATCCAAATGTTTTACTAAATGTTCATTGTAGCAGTCTAACAACGCCAACGAAAAGATGAACAAATAGTACAGTACTACCTGCTTGGCTGAGGAATCATCAAACTCTCCTGATTCTGACATATGAAATGTACTTCTTGCCACGCGGCTAGATCGAGTGGCATCATGAATATCGGATCTTCGCATGAGGACACAAGGAGCTGAGGCTGCACCAGAAACATTTGCATGGCTAAGGTTCCAATCGCCGGATGGCCAATTAGAAACCATTTTTTAATCAAAATTGATGAGTAGCAATAGGAATCGCAAGATCCAATCTACCATTTAGACACGGCATATAGTGAGAAGAATCAAAATTAGTTACACGCATGCATACCTTCGGAACACAGAGGATATATTGGGTGCGCATCCTAGTCCACCATGGCGGCCGGCGGCAGCACAAAGAATGCAACTCGATCCAATCCAATCCGCCATGGGTCACGATGGGGGTGGTTCGGTTCGGCCCATAGGTTCGCCGAACCGGCCCCAAAAATCGACCCAAATGGGCCCCCTTTTCGATCCGTTTCGGCACGTAGGTTCTTTGGATCGGAACCGGTTGATCCTGTGGATCGATTGGTTCGACCCGCTCCTGATGGCAGCCGCACCCGGCGCGAGACGGAGATCGAGCAGGATGCGCCGGTAGAGGCGGGGACCGAGCTGGAGGCTCGTGCTGCTGGTCTTGGTGGCGAGCACCGAGCCGGCGGCGGCTCGAGCTCGGTGATCTCCGACGAGCAGCATCCAGTCCGCTTCTCTGTCCTCGTAGGTGAAGGGGATCCTCTGAAAATTTCGATGGATGGTTGCCGGTGGAGAAGGAGATCCATGGCGACTCGTACAGCGTGGAGAAGGAGAAGCTGGGCGCGACCATCAGGAGCGTGTGCGTCTGCTGGAGTCGGCCCTGGCGTGCCCGCTCGCCATCCGCGACGGCAACTGGCTGGTCCGCGCGCACCGTCGCCTGCTAGTGTCGCGGCAGGTGCTGTCGCGGTCGTACGTGTTCGCCTACTACATGTTCGGCGGCGGGAGCGAGCTGCGGACGACGGCGGCGACGGCGATGCGCCCGGGGGGCCTCGGCGGCGGCGAGGCGCGCGGGCGTTGCGGCGGCCGAGCGCGCGGCCGCACAGGCGAAGATCCAGCTGCTGGGCGTGGCGCGGAACCTGTTCGAGGACCAGCAGGAGCAGCTGGAGCAGCACGTGGAGCACCTGTCGAGGTCGCTGGCGGAGGGCGACGTAGCGCAACGGTGGTCCGACGAGATGCTGCTCAGCTCGTGGCGTGTGTGTGCTCCCAACCCGTATTATCCATTGGGGCCCCAGGGATCAGCAGGTAATTGAAATGGAACAGCCGGTGCTCCTACACTCATTAGATGGATCGATGGTTCGAGTATGGTTCGCTCCATGGACCAACCATCCCCATCGTGAGCCATGGGTGGGCACGTACGGATGGATCTCATGAGTCCGCCTTGTCCTCCGCGTCTGTCCAGCGGCACCGCTTCCCTGCAGCGGTGGCGCCGCGTCCACCTCGCGCCGTTGGCGATCGGATTAAGCACACATTATATTAAAGAAAACCAGGATCAGGCGATCAAATGGTCCTGGTCGTATGTGATAGATAGCAGTACGTACGTGATTTGCACAGCCGTACGTGATTGCAAAGGGGAGAGGATGATGAGGTCTCCTGCTCCCTGACGAAGAGCACCTGGACGCTGCGGATAGGATGAGCGGACGAGGTCTCCTGCTCCCTGACGAAGAGCACCTGATCGCCGATCGCGGTCCTTGCCAGTTCCTCCGCCCCGTCGTCCAACGCTCGCCATCAACTCATACGATGGACGCCGCCGGCCTCTGCGATGGTGACGCCTTGGACGCGGTACACGATTTTTGGAAGGCTCCGATTGGGAAGGTGCCAATTATGGCGCGCGTGAATAACGCTGTCGTCCTGAGCGCGTGTGCCGCCGCAGGAAGGCGAGAACGCGTGGGGCTGAGCTGGTTGACACAAACAATCTAGGCCCTTGGATTATGAGTGAGTAAGGAGAGAGAACACTAAGATTTAATCTGGAGTGTCCGTTTTGAAAGATTTTGTTTTTTTGTTTCCATATGTAGCCTAGAGAAGTTGGTGCATTAATAGGGTATAGATATAGAATATAGATGAGTAAACAACTGGAGTCAAATACATAATGATATACGATGCAATAGAGCAATAATAATAGGACAGCGGTGGTTGGACTGGAGCAGCGAAGGTGCACGAATTTTTCAGCGAAGGTGACTTTTCTCGGCCATGTGACAATAGCGAAGGTAGTTTGTTTCGTGACTGGTTCCTTTCGTTCGGTCCCCACGGACGGCACCAACTGTGGGGGTTCGCACCTGCCCCATTTACTTTTCTCGGCCATGTGACAATAGCGTAGTGTGTATTGAAGCTACGTCGGACGTAGTGTGTATTGAAGCTACGTCTAGGATGATGCGTCATCCTTTCCAACCCCTGAGGAGTCGTGGTGAAGATTATACCAATATACCTAGAGTAGCACTCAAGCGGGAACGGATCTCGTTAGGCCTGTTGGAACCAACCCGGATGGGGAAGACTGTGCCTATCGTGTGGGAAAATTGTACAACCTCTGCAGAGTTATTTAAATCTATTCGAATAGCCACGTCCTTGGAATGGGCGAATGCTAGGTAAGAACATCTATGATTAGCTATAACTAACGTTTGTGATGATGTGAAGGTGATGACCAGATGAGATAACCCCGGGAACTAGCGAGAGCAGTTTTTGAGACTCTGCTAGGGCCCAAAACCCTTAATATACCAAACCACCCCTGGTTTGGACTTGCTGAGTACCTTTGTACTCACCCCTCTGTTTTTACAGATATCGGCACATCCGAAGGTAAGATCGTTGTCAAGGTAGGCGATCAACGTTCGTAGGAGTTTGCGAGGTGTTTGTTTAGGAGGAAGGCGTAATTGCCAAGGGTTTCCGTCCGTGCTCAAGTTGCCTGTGGAGTATGAGGCAACAGTCATAGTTAATCCACCGCTTTCGGTTGGCTAACTCTGATAAAATATTCGCCACTGTAAGACTTTCTAATCCTATATTATTAAAGCTCGGATTTCTATTATATCTACATACCATTATCTAAGACTAATGACCGTATTTGTGCGTGATCTGGCGCAAATACGAGAGGTTAACGACCCATTAAAAGTGGGGCGTGACACTTATCACTACACCACAACACTTTTTAGGGTCGGACATCCGGTGCTAAAAATTCTCTTTAGGGATGGAGGATCGACGCTAAAGATTACTCACGAGACCATCCGAAGCTAAATCTACATTTAGCGATTTATTGTTTGTCGCTTTAGGTATCCGTATTTAACATCGAACCCTCTCGCCGCTAAAATTATCTATAGTGTCAATCTATACGTGCCGCTAAAAAAATAAGTGGGCCCCACCTAGCTTACACACCAAACAAAAAGTGTCCATTTAGGTGCCGCTCGGGGAAGTCGATGTCTTTGCGGCTTGGTGGTAGGCGTGCTCGCCGCTTGAGGCGCTAGTGATCACGTTGGCGTGGGCGCCCGGCGTCGTTGACGTGGCGTCGTCGGCTCGCCGCGTCGGACAACATCGCCACGAGCTGCGGCGTTGCTGCTAGCGTGTCATCGAGGTTGGTGTCGTTGTTGTCATCGTCAACATTGTCGTCGTTGAGGAGGTAGTAGTTGTTCCCGAGGAGGGTGAACTCGCCGTTGTACTTCATGCCGGTGAGGGTGCCTACGAGCACGGCGTAGTGGTGGACCGGAAGGCTGGAGCCGTACCTCGTGTTGATATAGTCGGAGATCGCAGCCTTGTCGGAGTTGTACACGGATCTGAGCGCGCGGAGGGCCTCCATGATCATCTCCGATAGGACGGGAGCAGGGTGGCACCGTCTTCTACGACCATGGACCTCCACAGTGAGGGTCTTGTGGTCTCTGAATACCAATCTGTCACGAACCAAATCCATTGGCAGCAGCGGGCGCGGCATGGCGGCGCGCTGGCGGCGGCGGCAGCGGCGCTGGCGCGTGAGAGATGGGGAGACAGGAGCTGAGGGTTAAACCCTATTTTATTTTATTTCTTTCTTCATGGATGACTCCGAATATAAAAATGCCCACGTGACCGTGACTGTCTCCCCACAATTTATTTGTTCCAAGGCCAAGCTCTTCTATATATATGCAAGATAAATGCCACGACATAGGAGATATGTGTGCCATAGCAATTGCAAGCAATGGAACATCACATATCTCTAGTGCACCAGCCTGCTCATCTCTTCGCTGCCATACTAGTTCTAGTTAAGAGTGTGAGGCATCGGGAAGCAAGCTCCTAGGTCTGCACTGGCGGAGCTAGAACTAAAATTAAGAGGGGGCCAATCAAGGATGCAAATTGGGCGGCAGGTGGCAGCCTGCCCCACCTCGGCTCGAGGTGCAAGTCCCATGAGAGATAATGCCGCAGCCCACATGTTGCTTCTATTTTTTTTTTTTTTTTTTTTTGTTGGTTGGTGCAGCAGTCCACACGCGAAGTGCCGCATGTGCATTTGGGTAATGCAGATGTTTGCAGCAACGTCGATTTTAGCTCTGAATTCTGATGTAGAGCTTAGGAAGTAGAACCTGTTGAGGTCGACCTAGGAGACGAGCGAGAGCGGGCCATGTCATGGATCATTGAATTTTAATTTTTATAGGCCATAGCAGTTTACCATGTGTAAGTGGTAGGCAAGAGATGTTGGACAACTCGAATTGCATTGATTAATATGTCTATGGAAACCCAATAGGAGGGGTCTGTAACTTTAAGTTCATTGTTTAATTAAAATCCAGTAGGGGGCAATCTCTCCTTGTACTAGGAGTATTAGCAGCAACATAAATCAGGTGGAGATGTGGAAAGTGCAGTATGTGTGTCTTGCAAGCGTGATCGTGACTATTTTCTTTATACAAATCATATGTCTTGCATTTTTTTTGTACACATTATTCGTCTTCATTTTGTTCATTTTCTTCATCACAGTGCAAGCAGGATTGCCGCAAACAGCCATTATTCTCCAAGATCACTATCGGTATGTCAAGTTGAAAATATTCTGGGGCAAGGATCACATATCCTGCTATGATGAAGAGACATCGTTGTGTTCACGGTGCAAGATTTTGCTTGCATTACTTTTCCAAGATTTTCCGTGAAGGTTCCGACATATCTGAATGCAATGTGCTGACATTTAGAAATTCTCTGATAGGAAATGATTATATTTTTGCCACGATAGGCCATAGCAGATCTGATGACACGAATTTGTTGTGAGGTGTCTGTTATGTCACACAATATTTTGTTTTTCCACCACAACATTCACTGTTGAATAATGAGACTACGCTTTTGTAACAACTAGGCGAATTCCCCCACGCGTTGCCGCGGGTATGCTGAAGAAATATAAATGAGCTAAAATGTTAACCACTAAGGATTAGAAGATGAATGAATGGCTAGTATCTTTGCTGCCAGATTTATTTTCTTAAGATGAAATTTGTTATAAGTTATAACATAGCATTACTATATTATATTCTATATATGCTGTATAAAAGGGGAAAAACTCTCTTCGATCACCTTAAACCACTCAATTTTTGTGTTAAAAAAAAGAGAGAAGATTCATACTAATCCTATCCTATTCTAGTCAATTTACCATCAGCTGTAATTCACATGCCGGCCTGGAGATTAAAAAAAAAACGGAATGGGGATGTCGGGCTACTAATGGCTTGATAAAAAAACAATATGCACTATGTGAACTAAGATCAACATTTCTACTGATATGAAACCATTTGGTCTGACAATAGTAATATCATAGGATTAAAAAAGCACCTTACATAGCTGCGTATTCGGGTTGCAAAATTCACATGAACAAATTTTCCACATACACAAAAAAATTGATCAAAAAATTGACGCCGTTTGCAACTACGATGTGCCTTCCGATTTCTAAAACTGCCAGTGTGATCCGTCTCCATCAACGCAACTATGCAGAGTAGTGGCAGACCCAGGATTCGAAACCAGGGTAGTCCTAATTAAAAAATTTGTCTTAAGAGGAACAATGTAAAGTTAAACTGGTTCTGGGACATTACAAAAAAAAAATTGACAAATTTTGCAGAGTACTTATGGTCACCATGAAAGACCGACATACCATTTAGTAGGACAATTTGGCATTTGGGTGACTCTGAGAATATGTCAACAAATATGTAGCCGTCCAAGTCTTGCTACCTGCTAGACTCAATCACCATGAAAGTCTTAATAACTGACTCGTCAAGCACATCCAACTGAGAGATCAACTCAACATATACACATAGAAATAGCGGCAAAGCCTTTGCCGTCCACTCTAAAAAACATATGCATTCAGAGTTTGGTAGCCAACCTAAAATGAAAGAAATGGTTAGAACAGTGGAAACCAAATAAGCAGACTCTACAAATGGATTTGAGCCTAAACTGTAAGAAAAAAAAAATACATGCTTCACATCTTTATGAGCTTAAGCTGTTGAGGAGATATTACTTATTCTCTCATTTAAACAGGAGATTCACTACATATACTATACATATGCAGTTAAGTACAAATTATAAATATATCACTCAGTGTAATGTTAAACCTGTGTAATGTTAAAAAGATTTTCATTGACAATACATGCAGATCCGATGCTCACTAATATGCTAACTTTAGAAAGTTGGACAAGCCATGGCTGCCACTGCTCTGTTGCAAAGCTGCCGGATCTAAGGCCATGGCTGCACTTTTCTCATATCAACATACAGTTCACAATCAAATTGCTGGGAATTAATTGCTGACCATTCCATGGATTAAACATTCAGTGGACCATGATTAAGTAGAGGATGGTTTATTAATTGCTTAGCTTCATGAGCAATTTATATGTTTGAGAATGCACTACTCCTCTGTCCATACAAACATGATTCTGAAAGAAGTTCAGTTATCAGCTTCTATTAAAGAATCATCTAGAAAGTTTTTTTTTTTTTCTCAAATTTAGTTCCCAGATTTTATCATGTGCCTCAAATAAGATCTTCTCGGCTATATGTATCACTGTGCATACATCAGGAACTGAAAACTAAAAAGAACATGCCAATTATCCAGCAGTCGTAGAATTTACCTGCAAATGGAGTGCCAATATCTGTAGGACTGCATCTGGCAACAAATGGATTGGCACACGACAGCCTTGATGCTTACCAGAGGTGTATTAAACTGTGTAATGATGAGAATGACAATTCGTATTAGGTAACTGGAGAGATATGGTGGAGCAACTCAAATAACTGATTGATGATGAAATACATGTGAGAGGTGTTAGCTTGCCAACACAAATGGAAGATTTCAAGTTTCTAGCATGAACATTGAGACAAATTGTAACCAATCTGGCTACCTGAAAATAGCTTCAAATTTGTATTCGCAAGGCCCATTCTGGGAAATCAACTTAGTTCCTTGTAACTACTGAAAAGCCATGTCCTGGGTTTTGGACATTGGATATGTACTCTCTCAATTCCAAATTATAAGAAGCTTTAGATTTTCTACATTCATAGCTTTTACTTTTCATTTAGATATACACCATCCTTTTAAAACTATTATTTTATACCTGATGTAACCTATTCCATGACTTCTTTTAGATAGGATGACATCCACAGAGAACTATTATATTTAGAAAGGAAACTATTTCAAGAAATGAATCAGAAAGGCAGCAAGCTCTATAGAGAAAAGAGGCATGGGTTGTACGCCATCATACTACGCTAAGCAAACACCAGTTTTTAACTTAAATACCCTATACTGAATGATGAAGAAGGTTTCGTGTCACTCACAGCTCCTGGGGAAAGAGGCAGATCAGTGCATGGAAGATGCTCTGTTCCTGTGTATTTTTCCTGGCATGTGCCACAGGAAGTGGTTGTCTGTTCCTAACTTCCTACGACAATTGACAATCAGAGGCTCGCATTTTCTTGTTGTGCATCCAGAAACGATGCCATCTTTTCTGAAGCCTGAACACCAACTTTTCAGCATAGTATACTCGGTTGCTTACAGAGGATGTTTCAATTCCAGGATGGATTGGTGAATCTGAATGCTCCAAGTTATCGAAAGCAATATACTGGCTGAAACTTTGTGTGCTAAGACGACTACTGAGTTGCATGGAAGAAACAGATCAACAGTATCGGTTCGTTTTCAGTGCCTGGATCATCACTGATTGAAGCACTAACACTTCGCCCTATCCATTGGTTTGGTCTTACCATGGTGGTCCACTACCGAAAGACAGCAAGCTCTATAGAGAAAAGAGGCATGGGTTGTACGCCATCATACTACGCTAAGCAAACACCAGTTTTAAACTTAAATACCCAATACTGAATGATGAAGAAATTAAAGATATCCAATTTTCTTTCATGCTATATTTTTATTAAAGTTACTGAACACTTCCTATTAGCAGAATAAACAAACAAAAATCGAAGGGGAACAATGCCTTAACAACTTCAACCAAAAATAAAAGATGCAATTACATATTCACTGGAGACAAACCTGATTTCAAATTTGACAAACCCAATGATTATCCATGGGTAAAATCCTTAATCCATGAGCTCTGAAGAAATACCAATTAAGCAAACATCCATTGAAGAGTGAAAACAACAATGATTATCCAGGAGGGCAATTACTAAATCTAACCTGCATAGAAATAGATGGCAAGATGAACATGGCGTTTGTTCCCAATTAGCAACATACAGAATTTTAAAAGAACCAAAAAAAGTTGGCTTTGCCCCTATTGATGTTGGCTTTACCACTATTGGTGTTTGCCAAAACTAAGAAGATAACTAACAGGTCCTTTCATATCAATAAAAAAAAAAAATTCACATTCATAGTCATCCAGAGATAGTCATGGTTATTGAGAGATTTTTTTTTTTTTTTTTTGGGGGGGTGGGGGGGGGATGATAGACTGAGAGACAAACCTGCTTTCAATAACAAAAACCTCAATGACATTTCCTATAAAAAAATTATACACGGACAAAAATATAAATAAGTTGAATCAGTACAAAGTAAGCCTTTGCCGTGGAGAGTATTCTGATTCATGGTTAGATAAGACAAATCCTGTAGAAAGATGGAGCATAAAGGGCTAGACATGACCATATACTGGAAAGGACAAAACAAATTTAAATACTGTGAGGAAAGGTGGCTTCATCGGAGAATCACATGTACATTTATGTTTAGCAAACAAAAGGGGGAAAAAGCCAGATTGTATCTCTAGCATCATTATTTTCAGCTGTGACACCTGCGAAATATTCTGCAAATTTAAACAGCAATAGGCAATCGTTCATTAATATACTGAGCACGCATGTGTTTTCACAACAAATATTTACTGGTCTATAAAAGGAAATCAAAAAGTTAAGGACATGATGATGACCTGAACATTCAGAGATCATATTCCCCTACCTAGACCCCAATTCGAAATCTTAAATCTGCCTAATCAATCGAGAAGAGGATTGTGTTCCTGACTTATGGAGGGCTGGGCCATCTTGTTGGTGAGCGTGCGGCGACGATCATGTAATCGGACTGGCGCGGCGAAGGACGGAAGATGACGCCGAACCTGTCGGAGTCGTAGCAGGACGCGCCGGCATGCATTATCTCCACCGTGCAGCAGGCGAGCCCGAACTTTCAACGAACAGTAAACATCTGTGCAAAAAATTAATAAAAATCTGCTGTTGAACTACATCACACATCTGACTGGTATGGCCTTATCAAATGTTGTTCTCTCCGGCGAACAAGAGCCGCTGCGACGCAAGTCCCGATGACGCCAACCATAGCATCAGCTCAGTCCTCTGATGATTCAATGGCTCCATTGCTCCCCCACCGCCAGCATCGCCTCATATTCGACCATTGTATTCTGTGATTATAGATCTATTATGAACCATGATCTGTCACAAAATCACCTGCTGACCACAAATTTCCAGCTTCGAGATAGCTAAATTCAAAAAGCCATTAATCCACTACTATTTTGCGTGATATTCTTATTTATTATGCTACTAATATGTGGTAACCTTAAACCATAAGTTATTATTAACGGAGCATTATGTATGTAGTATCTGATTCTCTATTGAAGAAGCAGATATACTTGCATTAACCATCCATATGTTGAATTTTATTACTCACATGTGTGATGTGTAAGAAATCAAATGGTATTGGATTGTGAATTGTGAATTTTAGTTCCTCTCATTATATATCTCCAAGTACAGTTCTAGTTTCACCACTGTGAACTAATTAAAATCGTTGATAGATTGTGTGTGGCCTGAGCAAGATGGTGACAATGCAATTGGGGGTGCGGCACGGATCTGGGGCTGCCAGAATCTTCTCCTTCTAGTCGATGCTGGACGCGGCAAGGCGGAGCAGCCGCGTTGAGCCAGCTCTGCTCGTCCTCTTCCCTCGTGGTGGTGGGCCTGGCGCTGTGAGGAGACATGAAGAAACTGAGAGAGTACTACTCTGTTCGAGGGTATTTTTTGCTGGTAAAACAATGCACATCACACGGTTTGGGCATGGGTTGTGGTGTGCCAACCCTGTTGGAGTCAGTCTTATGTAACAATTAAAAAAAAAAACCCAAACTGTGCTGCTATATATGGGCAGTAAAAGTTTGGCTGATCCACAGCATGGTCTTTCAATGTACAAAGATCACTACGACATAAAATCTTTTGCGACGTGTTTCTTTTTTTTTTTAAATTGTGGCGGTTTTACATGAAAACTGCCATGGTTAATGCCTCTCGGGCAAAAGGAAGCCACGTCTGCAACGAGCAGCAGCTCCCTCTCCCTCTCCAATGGCGCCTGGAAGCAGATCGAGAGGCATGGACGCTGGATACGGTGGAGTGGAGGTCGGATCCGGCCTCTCCATGGCGGCGCGCCCATCTCGCGGCGGTGGAGGGGGCCTCCTTACGGCGGTGCGCCTCCTCCACCTCTACTTCAACTCTAGGCAAGGCGGATAGGCTGGACCCGGTGTTGTGGATGCCGGATCCAGTGGTAGGGGGTCGAATCTAGCCTCCCATGGCAGCGGCCACCCACGGCGATGGCTAGATCGGTGAGTGGTGGCGGCTACCCTTGAATGGGCTTGGCGGGCCTCTGGATAGGCTTGCCGGACATGTCTTTGGATATTGTCTATTTTTTTTGTTTTCCTATTTTATTAACGACGGCGGGCAAAAAAAAGCCATGGTACATCATTTGGCCTTAGCTCACGTGCACTACCGGAAACAGGACATTTCGTGAGAGGGGCGATTTTTCATGAGAGTGGAAAATAAACTCTCACGAAACTAATATTTTCATGAGAGTGATGTAAATCCCGCCACGGAAACTTGTTTTCGTGAGAGTACTCCACATACCACCATGAAAATCACCTCTTTTCGTGAAGGTTACTCTCACGGAACTACCAAACTCTCACGAATTCCATTCGTGAAGGTTTACTCACGAAATGTCAAAACAACCGGTCATGAAAGCGGCGATGGAAACACGGTGCCAACATCTACACGTGAAGGTGAACTCTCACGTAAATAGCAAACTCTCACGAAATCCATTCGTTAAGGTTTACTCTCACGAAAAATCATACAAACACTCATGAAAACACCGATGCTAACATTATGGCAACATCCATTCGTGAAGGTGAACTCTCACGTAAATAGCAAACTCTCACGAAATCCATTCGTGAAGGTTTACTCTCACGAAATACCACAAAAAGCAGTCATGAAAGCAGCGATGCAAACACACGGTGGCAGCGTCCACTCGTGAAGGGAACTCTCACTAAAAAAATAGCAAACTCTCACGAAATCCATTCGTGAAGGCTTACTCTCATGAAAAACTGATCCAAACATGAGTTGATATTTTTCAATAGAAAAATAATTGCTTGAAATCTAGAAAATCAAGAACACGAACCAAAGTTTTTTTTTTTTTTTAATGCAATGAAATTTTGCAACTAGTTTTTCTCTCTCATACTAACTCCAAATGCAGTGATTCTTTTTTCTAAATGTTTCTAAAATCATGCTCTTTCAACTTATCATGTTCTTATGTCAATTATTTTTTTGTCATATTTTAATGTGACCTTGTTACGTCAATTTAAAATTTGGATTTCAAAAATGACAACTATAAGCAACGTTTTGAAGAAGATTTACGTTGAAGAAGTCATGAATACAAATGTTGTGCATCTCATCAAGATCTACAACGTTTATTTTGGTCATTTTCCATTTGACAAATTCATAGTAACGTTGTTCACAATGGCCCACATCTCTCACACACGTCCTAGTCACTAGGTGAGAGATGATCATGATAGTGTGAGATGTGTAGTACCACTTTCTTGAAATCATCTTAAACTTTTTGGGGTGTTTGTGGAGCCAAACTATGGTGTTGTGTGCATTTGTGCAATTTTAAGACCAAGTTTACCTATTCTTTGCAATTATTTATTGATTTACTCAACAAAAAATGTTAAAAATACCCTATATAGCTAAAAAATCTAAAAATTTGCAATGACATCTCTTTTTAGTGTAGAATCTTGACAAAAAAAATTTGAGTCGATTCAGAGAAAGTGTTGATGCACATCCTCATAATGGCCCACATCTCTCACACATGTCTTAGTCACTAGGTGAGAGATCCTCATGCTAGTGTGAGATGTGTAGTACCACTTTCTTGAAATCATCTCAAACTTTTTTGGGGGTGTTTATGAAGCCAAACTATGATGTTGTGTGCATTTGTGCAATTTTTAGACCAAGTTTACATATTACTACAATTAGTTATTGATTTACTCAACAAAAAATGTCAAAAATACCACGATGATGCTAAAAAATCTAAAACTTTGCAAGGACTCCTCCTTTTTAGTGTAGAATCTTAACAAAAAAAATTTGAGTCGATTCAGAGAAAGTCTTGATGCACGTCCTCACAATGGCCCACATCTCTCACACATGTGCTAGTCACTAGGTGAGAGATGCTCATGCTAGTGTGAGATGTGTAGTACCATTTTCTCGAAATCATCTCAAACTTTTTGGGGTGTCTATGGAACCAAACTATGGTGTTTGTGTGAAGATGTGTAATTTTTAGACCAAGTTTACCTAATCTTTGTAATTATTTATTAATTTTCTCAACAAAAAATGTTATAATACTCTCAAGTAGCTAAAAAATCTAAAAAATTGCAAGAACACCTCTTTTGGTGTAGCTTGTTGACAAAAAAATTTGAGTGTCTTTTCCATTTGAAATCATTTACTCACCCAATTTTATGATCGAATATGTCAAATTCAGAATTTAAAATTGTGATAGTTCAGACAAACCCCGATGGATAACTGACCTAAACAAAATTTGTAGATGTTGATGAGTTCTACAATATTGAGATTGACCACTTTTTCTTTTGAAATCGTCTTCTATCTCAAAGTTTTGTCGCGCCTAGAGTTGTGGCCGCTCCAATCTTCTACCGCCAAGCTAAAATTCAAAACCATCCACGTCGCCTTGAGCGCCAAATGAAAAAGAAATGGCCCACGCAACTCATGACCAGCCCATGAGTCATGATAATTAAAAGATATAAAAAATCCCAAAGGATATCTCCACCCACCGCGCATCGTAACAACAGCAACGCCATCTCCTCTTGCGCCGCCGCTCCAGACCTCGGTCTTCTCTTCTGCGTTGCCTCTCGTAGGGCTGCAGTCCATCCGCTGGGCCTGACGCCACCGACTGCCGCCTCGGACCTCGCCACACCCTAACGCCGCTGCCCGCCAAACACGCAACCAGCCACCAGACCTGCCACCCCTGGATCCTCAGGTTTGTCTAATGTGCAGACACATAACCTGTTTGCTGAAATGCTCTAGTGCAAAGTTGGATTTTCATAACTGTTGAAGCATGTGCTTCTCAAGTGATAGGTTTGGGGCTGGTTATATATGTATTTTCGTTAGATGAGGTATTTTTTCTAAAAAAAAATCAGATAAGGTATTCTTGCAGTACTTGACTTGGTTATCCCTTTAGTGTGACCACTGACCAGGATACTTGTTAACCTGATTTATATGTCTAAACAGGTTGCATGTCGATCCTTTACTCATAGTCATGCTCCTATCTTTAGCACACACGCTCTTGTCTAGCCATCTGGTGCACATGAGTCTTTCTTGTGCACGCTGTTGTGCAGCCATCCAATGAACAAGAGCCTGTTTGTTATTTACATGATAAAGTTTAAATTGTTTGTTATTGTTCCTTTTGTCCTACACTGGTGAATAATTATAATTTGAGGTCTGGACTATGAATTTGATGGCCTAGTCTTGCCTTGCTCTTCCTGTTCTGCTGCAACACTCCTTTGTTTTTTCACTAATTGATCCTTCATTTTTTTCTTACTACAGGCTGCTGCTTTATGCTATAGTCAATCGGTCATATATGCCTTGTGGTAAGCATACGTTTCTCCTTTGACGACCTCTACCATGCCACCTCCCAGGTCCAGCCCAAACCATAGAGCTTATAATCTGTTATAAGCATGTCGTGTTTGCTTGCTTGATTACAGTGATAGTTTATTTTGCATGAACCTTGATGGCTACAAGCTAACTACTATGTGATGATCCTTTTTGTCCAGAACTTACTTAAACCAATATACATTATGAAATCTGTTGGATGCTAATAAGCTTCGTAGGTCATGTTTCACTTGCCTCCAGATATACATAGCAACAACACTAGCTATATAGCATTTAGTTCAGCATAGTTGTAGCTATTCAGTTCAATTCAGTGAGGTACTTTTAGTAGCATCCCAACGAAGTCGCTAGATAGCACCATGAAACAATTCAGTGTAGTTTGTTCAATAGCTAGCTACATAGCAACACTTCAGTTCAGTTTGTAACCTGAGATGTTCATTTTGTGGCTTTGGGCAGGTCACAAACTAAATTATAGATTCCTTGCAAGAGTATGTGTTGACGTTCTTTAACGTATGCAGAAAAATCCGCAAGCGTACGGAACTGTCGTTGTAGCTTTCACCCGGAAATATTCAGGGTATCGTATTTTCCACAGGGAACGATTGCGCACTAATCTCTGAACAGAGCCGCCCAAGGATAACTATGGGTAGTGAGGTATCTTTATGGGCTCAGGTTTTCAGGCAGGGATTTCTAGGGCTGTTATCTCCTTACTTCGGGCACCGGCCCTCACCCAATACCGGGCAGAGTCCGGCCATTAGCTCTATGTCACGCCCGAACGTGGAGGGATTACAAGGGACGGACAAGGCTGTCACGACCCTGCCGCCTACCCTCACGACCGTGGGGTGCTTCGCAAAAGATAGGTGGACGTTAGTCCAAACACCACGTTTGCACTACCGTACACAACTCTTGGTGTCGATCAAGGTTCCCCGGTCAAAGAGTCCCTTCACCAAAATTACGACCGAAGGTACAACTATCGATCCCGCAAGTTTATAACAGCTAAGATAATATACTTGAAGAACAATAAGCCGAAAAGATGAACACGAACTTTCTTACCAAAGTGTAAGGAAGTTGTAGAGGGAACCTAGCGAAGTGGGTACCGACAAGTCCGCACTCCGACAACTCCGACTAGAAGGAGCAAAGTATCCTTCTAGCTTTCCCTCTCTCACTCTCCATTAGAACTAAGAAGAGGAAGAAGAACAAGAGTGGAGCTTCTCCTTTCTATTACATTGTGGCTCTCCTTTGTGTTTGTGTGTAGAATGGTGTGTTGAGTGGAGAAGGAGAGGCCCTCTACCTATAGGATGAGAGGAGGGGGCTAAATGCAAATCTACCACCATCAAAACACCAAACCGACCTCCTCACGGTGTCCAGGTTCGGTGAGCGTGGCAACCAATACCGCCATACAACTTCTCGGACCTTAATTGCACCGCCCGAGAGAAGAGTGGGCCCGTTTGGCAGCCGCGGGGGTGCGGGCGCACCCAAACCTGGGCCGATTGGGCTCAAATTTTGTGGCGGCGTCCGTTTCGTCGTTAGCCGTTTTGGTGGGTGGTGCACTGAAAAGCGGAGTCCGTATGAAGAAGTTATGCCCAAAATACTAAACCCATGTCATGTGGCCCAATGTCATTTCATGTTGGATTTGGGTTTCCAACTTCTTGGGCTTATGTATAGATGTTGATATTCATGTTTATGGGCATTTGTCCTCTCTTCTCCTTGCTTTGCTTATGTCCATTTAGGCCCTTGTTATTCTTTATATGTTTTCCTTTGCTTTTGGCCCAAAATGTATATGTTTCCAACATTTTCTGCAAAACAAGTGAAGTACCAAAACTTGTGGAAATGGTTAGCTTAAAGCCCTATTACTATTGTGTTTTGGTGGTTTTATATTAATGTTGACAGTATAAAATATGTAGTTAACGACCGTCAACAAACTCCCCACACTTAGTCCTTTGCTCGTCCTCGAGTAAAGGCTAGGACTAAGATGGGTCATCTCCTTGATATGTAACCCTGCATACAAGTTATTCCAAGCTTCACCTGCACTTGTGAACCTTTTGATGTGTCTATCATGTTTAATCTTGGGTAATTGAATTATGGAACAACATAGAATCAAATCCCCTTGCTTCAAATAAGTGCGAGGAACTTGGGTTTTTATTTGATTTTAAAAATATAAATATAGCCTTGCTCCTCAAATGATTCACTCGGATCACTCAATTTGTATGTGGTTTGTTCCTCACCAAAGGCTTAGATTCGTCTTTCTTTTTTTCCCTACCAACTATATAAGGCTTTTTGTGGGGTTTTGGGTAGGTAAAAGAATGGCATACTTGTATCATGTAATGTTGCCTTAGTCAAAAACCGGACCACATGGAGAGACTAGTCATAGGCCTAGATCAAGATGTGCAAAGTGTGTGGAACATTTTTTTGTGTACTCCGGTATCATGACTCTCTCTTTTTGGTGAAATTTATTTGAAGGAGGTATGGGCTACCTTATTCTTTTTCTTTTTTTTTTTTTTTTTGGCCGATCTTGACTTCCTCGTCTTCTTATTTTTTTTCCTTTTTGGAGGACACATGTCCATATTTTCTTTCATCATTTTCCTTCAAACATAGCCCATACTTCCCCTTTGGTAAGCGGGATTTTGGTGAGAGGTCATGATACAATTGAATGGAGTATATTTTTTTTTTTGGTGGATGGAAGGGTGCATGTTGTGCGCAACTCTCGGTGTAAGAGTCGGCATTTTATTTGTGGGTGTACGTGAATCTTGATCTTGGGCATATGAAAAGAATCTCAACATAGGTCACAAACAATTTGACATAGGCTCACCATGAAAACAAGTAGCATATGACTATGGTTTATTTATTTCATGAATGATCATCATCATGTCATATGGCTCACGGTGGGGAAATGCATATCATTGAGGAGCATGCTATTTGGATTTTGAATTTTTGAAAACAAATCCCAAGTTCATATAAAGAGCAAGGTTCATGTCATCCGGCTATATCACATATTCTAATTACTTAGATAACATGGGGTCCCTATGATAAGTGGTTCACAAGCTATAGGAATATTAGCAAGGAATAAAGAGTATGCACATTTTATCAAAGGATAGCATGGAGATGGAGCTTTTTCAAGAAGTTTTGTCTTTTTGATTTGTTCAATTTTAAACTTCAAAACTTTTGGAGGATGTGAGAGGGAGTTTGCACAAACCACTTTGTTTGAAGAGGAAGGAGTCTAATGGTAGTCGTTCGTCTCGTCCTTTCTCCATCGTGAATTTTTTCTCGGTGTTCGTGCATTTGTGTTGGGGAGATCTCGTATGGGTGTGCTTGTATGCTTGAGAGATCTCCCCACACTTATTCTTGTACTGTTTTATTTTAAACAAAGAAAACAAAACAACAACAAACACATGGCTCTATCGGCAAGAATACCGTGGAGCCTTTATTATGTTTGTTTTTTATTTTGTTTATTTATTATTACGTTTTTTCTTTCATTCACCTCAGCATCACTCAAGCAAGGCTAACATAAAGAAGCATTGAAAAACATAGCCTTGATCATCTCCAACATAAGATACTCCCATAGATCATGACAACAAAGCTCTAAGTTCATTAACCTAGCTTTGACACCATGTCAAAGTTTTGATTAAAAGAAGATCATTTTAACCTAAGCACCACGCTCAATTTAAAAAGACCTATGGATGCATTACACGTGTACACATGTAGGTGCACCCAAACTCAAGCATATGCCATGGCATGGAAAGCATAAAGTTTTATTTTCATGGAGACAAAAAAATGAGTGAGGAGGCGGTGAGCGTTACCTTTGTATACCTGAGTATAAATACCGTCGGCATATATGGATGAAGCATTGAAGGAGTGGCTGCGGTTTGCTTGATGGCTCGGCCCAGGTGCATCTCAAGGCTAGGCCACACACACACACATGGCGTGTGTGCGGGCCATGGGTCTTGATGATAGCGACAAAGGATGAGAGGCGAGCCCTTCTTCCTTGTTGAAGCAATGAAGGGTGGAGTCGAGGCAAAGCACATTAGTATGTTTCTTTACCATGTGGGGCCAACCTGCTCCTCTCTCTCCCTCTTATTATTCTTTTTCTATATATTTTTTTTATTTTTCGACAACATTCTTATATATATTTTTTTCTCCTTTTTTTTTTGTCTCCTCTCTTTTTTTTTGTATTTACCTCTCTCTCTCTTTTTTTCTCTCTCTCTCTCTCTTTTTTATAACATTTTTTTCTCTCTCTCTCTTTTATTGCGACAACACATTTTTATTTTCTTTTCCCTTTCTATCTTTCTTTTTCAATTCTTTTTTTTTCTCTCTCTTTTTTTTTCTCCTCTCTTTTTTTAAACTCTTTTCTCTTGACTTTATTAGCAAGGCGGGGCTGACATTGTCTTTTATTCACCCTCAATTTTTTTTTGTATGACCCCTTGGTGGATGGAACTTGAGATTGTCACCATCTTCCCCCACACTTAGACTTTTGTATAAAAGTCAAGTGTGCGAGGTCCGGTCTCCTCTTGAGCATCTTCCATCACCCATGGACATCATAGTTTTTTTCTTGATGTGGCCCCATGTTCTCGAGTGTCGCATGCCTCTTTGTTCTTCTTAATCGATCTCCCACGAAATGGTTAGCGACAAGAATACCGAAGGTGCATACTAACATGATAACATGCTCTTGCTTTTATTAATAAGAGAAAGAGAGATTATTAGTATTATTGTTATGAAAATAAAAGCGGGGAAAACCTTTTTTTTTATGAGGAAATAATAAAGAGATAAAACAATAATTATTATTGCCTTTTTTCTTGCTTTGAAAAGAGAGATAAAATTTATTTATTTATTCTTTTGAAAAAGAGAGAAGATAATTAAAATATTTTTTAATGAGAGGTTTTTTTATCTATTTTTTTTTATGACAATAATAAGAGATACTTAATTTTTTTATTATTATTATTTTGGATAGTCCAGGGTATCTCCGGCAGTGCTTGAGTTATGGTCATAAGCTTGACCGCGGGAAAACACCTTGTAGGCGATGGTGGTGAAGTTCCCGTTTCACCACTAAGAAGTTGGCATTACGCTCAAGTCGCAAGGTTAGCGTCATCATGCTACTACGAGATTTGCAACCATTCTCTACAAAGAGAACCAAGAGATGGTTGTGATCTTTGTCGAAGCACTCGGCTAGAAGCAAGACAAACTCAAGAAGACCCAAAGGTGAGCATGTAGGAAGTCTCAATTGACAACTTGTTATGCCCAACAACATATTTACGCTTGGTCTCAAGAGTTGTCGCCGTGCATGTCCATGGCACATGAGGTTTTCTCCTCAAAACATGTGTCATGAAGGACGAACGTTGAATCTTGACCACTATTAAGAACAACGTTTTATCGGCCGAGGAGGGACATGACTTGTGTTCATGTGAGGGCGACATGTGTTTCGTTTCACTAAGATGTGGAAACAACTTGGGTGAAGCGAATAGAGTTATAAACCGCCTCCTTGAATAGGTTTTGGTTTGGAAGATGCTTCGCCTTTTAGGATGTCTAGGTGTGAGGCGGAAGCAATCTTTCCCAACTTCTCATCACGGCTCCCCTCTATAGGTTTTTTCGTGAAAAAGTTTTTTTTTTAGAGGGTAGCCTATGAGAAGATTGAAGTCAAGGATGAGATAGATATGAAGTCTAAGCATACCTCAGCTTTTAGAGGTTTTGTCATCATCCTTGAATTCAATCATGAACTCCGAAGGATCGAAGCATTCTTTCCTTCGGTGTTCGAGGTTCGAGAGAGGGCTCAACGGTCGGTTCCAATGGCGTGCACGAGGAATGGCTCGACCGCTGAGGGCTCCTCAACGCTTGACATGCCCTTAATGTGGAGGGAATAGGTTCTACAACAGGAGAAGCAAGCTTCTCTAGGATGTGTTCAAGGGTTTTCCTATGTTCCATTGTAGGTTTACGTGGAAAGGACCCTCCAACGGTCATGTCAAGGCATAGGGCAGCATCTATGTCAAGACCCAAACAAAAGATATGCAAAAGCACACTATCGGGTAATGACAAGTCTAGGCCAACATGTATAAACATTATGAACCTGGCCTAGGCTACACCTATGGTCTCCTTCTCATCCTACTTGAGATCGAGAATTGTCCTTGGTAGGCATTGATGGGGAGGAATGCTAGACAAAAGTTGTCTTTGAGTTTAACTCAATCCCCATTATTCAAACTTCCTATGACAATAGTGTACTATTGTTTTGCTTTCCCTATGAGGGACAGCGGAAACAAATTCCACATAAGAATTTGAATCATGCCAGGAATGCTGGGGCATAACTCCTCGAAATCTCGTAGGTGGTTACACATGTTTTCAAAATAGTCACGGAGAAGGAGTGTGACCGAACCAAAGTCTTTTTTTTTCAAATTAGGGTGGAGTTCATGGCGAATGAAAATTTTGGTTTTGAAAAAAGATTTTGGCCCCGTGAATTCCCCCTTTGGAGAAGCAAAAGGATTTTCAATTTGGAGAAGGCTTCATTTTGAAAAAGAAAAATAAATAACTATTTATATTTTTTTTGGATACAACACACGGGTGCTCTAGGCTCGAAAAGAATTACGACAACCGTTCCTCAAACAGCGGCGCCGAAAAGCTTGTTGACGTATGCAAAAAAATCCGCGAAGCGCACGGGCTGCCGTTGTAGCTTTCACCGGAAATATTTAGGGTATCGTATTTTCCACGAGGAACGATTGCGCACTAATCTACGAGCAGGCGCCCAAAGGATAACTATGGGTAGTGAGGTATCTTTATGGGCTCGGGTTTTTAGCGCAGGGATTTCTAGGGTCATTATCTCCTTACTTCGGGCAGGCCCTCGCCCAATGCGGGGCGAGTCCGCCATTAGCTCTACGTCACACCCGAACATGGAGGGATTACAAAGGGACGGACAAGGGCACATCGCGACCCTTCCGCCTACCCCTCACGGACCGTGGGGTGCTTCACAAAAAGATAGGTGGACGTTAGTCCAAACACCACGTTTGCACTACCGTACACAACTCTTGGTGTCGATCAAGGTTCCCCGGTCAAAGAGTCCCTTCACCAAGAATTACGACCCGAAGGTACAACTATCGATCCCGCAAGTTTATAACAGCTAAGATAATATACTTGAAGAACAATAAGCTGAAAGATGAACACGAACTTTCTTACCAAAGTGTAAGGAAGTTGTAGAGGTACAAGCGAGCGGTACCGACAAGTCCCGGCACTCCGACCTCCTAGGAACCGCGGACCACCGAGGGCACTCCGACAACTCCGACTAGAAGGAGCAAAGTATCCTTCTAGCTTTCCCTCTCTCACTCTCCATTAGAACTAAGAAGAGGAAGAAGAACAAGAGTGGAGCTTCTCCCTTTCTATTACATTGTGGCTCTCCTTTGTGTTGTGTGTAGAATGGTGTGTTGAGTGGAGAAGGAGAGGCCCTCTACCTATAGGATGAGAGGAGGGGGCTAAATGCAAATCTACCACCATCAAAGCACCAAACCGACCTTCTCCTGGTGTCCAGATTCAGTGAACGTGGCAACCAATACCGCCATACAACTTCTCGGACCTTAATTGCACCGCCAGAGAAGAGTGGGCCCGTTTGGCAGCCGCAGGGGTGCGGGCGCACCCAAACCTGGGCCGATTGGGCTCAAATTTTGTGAGCGCGTCCGTTTCGTCGTTAGCTTCGTTTTGGCGGGTGGTGCACTGAAAACGGAGTCCGTATGAAGAAGTTATGCCCAAAATACTAAACCCATGTCATGTGGCCCAATGTCATTTCATGTTGGATTTGGGTTTCCACTTCTTGGGCTTATGTATAGATGTTGATATTCATGTTTATGGGCATTTGTCCTCTCTTCTCCTTGCTTTGCTTATGTCCATTTAGGACCTTGTTATTCTTTATATGTTTTCCTTTGCTTTTGGCCCAAAATGTATATGTTTCCAACATTGTCCTGCAAAACAAGTGAAGTACCAAAACTTGTGGAAATGGTTAGCTTAAAGCCCTATTACTATTGTGTTTTGGTGGTTTTATATTAATGTTGACGGTATAAAATATGTAGTTAACGACCGTCCAACAGTATGCGTGCACATGTGTGGCTGCAGCTACAACATCGGAGCGTGAGTTCATGTCATGAGCATGACCGAGACTAATAGTAGAAGATAGTTAGCATGTATTTCTGTACCATTTATTCATGTTTTTATTGACTGCAAGATGCTGCTTTGACCGGGCTGTGTGCAAATGAAAAGAAGCGTGAAGGCTGTCGGCGACCACTCTGACCATTTGTTAGAATGTATTGCAATTGGAATCGAGACACATATATGCATGTTTGTTTATTTGTTGGATTGTCATTTGGATCATTTGTGCATTTGAAATTTGGTTTGAGATGCTTGGTTATGTAATTTTCATGAAGGCATCGACTCTCGTGAAAACATCCTGTTGTGATGATCCGAACATGTTTTTGTGATGGTGTGCTCTCATGAAATCCTAAACTCTCACGAAATTTATTGCGTGACTAACTCTCATGAAATATTACAACTCTCACGAAATAATTTCATGATGGTAAACTCTCACAAAATACAACAACTCTCATGAATTAACTTCATGACCGCGAGCTCTCACGAAATACCATTCCTCTCAAGAAATAGTTTCATCACGGTGAGCTCTCACAAAATACCTTTCTCTCACGAAATGATTTCATGATGGTGAACTCTCACAAAATACATCAACTCTCACGAATTAACTTCATGACGGTGAGCTCTCATGAAATACCCTTCCTCTCACGAAATGATTTCATGATGGTGAACTCTCACGAAATACAACTTAAAACCGCCATGAAAATACTAATGCAAACTGGTGGCAACGTTATTCTCATGAGAGTGGCTATCACGGAGAACTCTCATGAAAATAATCCGTGACGGTGAACTCTCATGAAAATGTGTATTTCGTGAGTCTAATACCGTGAGAGGTGATGCGTGACGGGGTACTCTCACGCATTGTTTTCGTGAGAGTAAAACCGTTTTTCGTGACTTTTTTGCACTCTCATGAAATGTCCAGTTTCTGGTAGTGGTGGCGGTTGCAAAAACTGCCACGATTAATAATTTCAGTAGTAGTGGCAGCAGGTCTAATGGTCATCTGGAGGTGTGGACAGTGCGGTATGTCTTGCTATCGTCATGGACTGATGGTCGTTTATTTAAGTAGTGATTATTTACTTTATGCTATCCCAGTCATTGCAGCTGCAGGACACACAAGTAGTACTGTTATGTCGGCAGGAAAAAAAGCCACATGTATTTTTTGTTTATATATATGCCGGGCCGCTTTGGTTTGTTGACATTCTTCCGTGACACGAGTAACTATAGGTAAAATGGAAGGTACTGTAGACAGGAGAGGTAGTCCACACACATGGCACCTGTGACCATGCTACGACCACCTAGCTGTACGAATAGGGAAAATAGGAACTAGAGGCAACAGTAACACCGACGATGTCCAATTTGTCCTGCAGCTAAGATATGAGTGAGTCAGCCTCTATGTACTTTGCTTCATGAAACCAGCTGTAGCAGTACTAGAGTTGAGAGATACCTCTAGCATCGTCTGTATGACACTATGATAGAAATAGGAACCGGCGGAGGCAACAAGAGCACCAGCGATGTTCAATGTGTCTCATGCATCAGCTAAGATATGGCTGAGTCGCATCTGCTCGTGAAGCACGAGATGGTTCATTTTTAATTCGTGAAACCAAGAATTCGGAACCCTAGATCAGTGCACACGCATCTCAGCTGATGGGTCTCGGGTTTGGTTGCCATGATTTGGCTCATCATGTCTGGTAGGTACTGTAGCCTGGATGTTCTGACGGAGGACTTGCACATTTGCCTTATTTTGAGAGCTATTTGTCCTTCAGTTCTGAGTACCATGACATCAACGTTCCTTTTAGCACAATCACCTTGTCGTCCTTGGCAGGATCACCACAGACAATTTCTCCTAGCATCCAACTCAGGCAGTAGCGAACTAGAAATGGGGCGACAAAGGAGAGGGGCGCGCTAAATAATCAATACAAGTTGAGATCATGGCAAACATGAGAGGACCTTAGGCCATAGCATGTTGAGACTGAATTTTACATGAAGGTATCATCATTTCTCGAGATCCATTCTAGTAGCAACACTGTTGTTAGAATCATTTTACCAATTGTTCACGCTGAAACTACCTAATGCGAACAAGCGCTGCTGAACGATTCTGTTACGGCATCACTCTGTCTCGATTGTATTAGCAACAAACATTATTGGAATTGGTGAATTTGCAACCAGCTCTAGCTCGCCTCCGCAAGACCCAGCTAGTTTCGTGTATCCTTCCTGCCTCCTTTACTTCTGTCCACGTGTCTTTTTTTGTTTTCTAGAAACAGAGGCTCCTCCCACTAGTAACGTTTCAAAGCACTATGCTTATGTCAATTCTGTTGGTTAATCATGTGTTCCCCCGATGACGTGGAGGCCATGGTGGAGCTGGTTAAGCAAAACGCGTGGCAGAATTTGAATGATGGCGATGGCGGGAAAGACAGTTGACAGCGAGGAGCGTGGTGAGCGCGGACACGACGTCGAGCAGTTGGCGTGTGTGTTTTCTGTCATCTTGTATCAGTGTTAGTTTCGTTTTTCATTAAAGCAAGCGTGTGTCTTAGCTAGTGATATAAAAACCTAGATGTAAGGAGCGCATTGTAGCGCATCGGTTACTTTGTAATCGTGGTTGTACTCGAGTTGAACTAAGGTGAAAAGGGGCGCCGTCACCACCTGTCGGTTGTCGTTCGTGTTCATCAGTGTTCATCCAAATTTCATCCTATTCTTGCGCGATCTCGTGTTTAGGTTTAGCCACATCGTGTTCAAGCTTGTGATTGTTGATTCTAGGCCAACACGTGGTATTGGAGCCAATCAATCATCAAGCAACAACCACCACATAGCGTGAGTGTCCATGGCGTTGGTGCCGGGCGGCGGGAGCCGGAGCGGTGATGGCGGTTACCGGCAGATCTTTCGACGGCCGACATCGGCCGAACTACACCGGTTGGAGCATACGGGTGCGGCGATCATGGAGGAGCAGGGGTGGTGGGGAATTGTGGAGCCGTCGGAGGAAACTTCGGCGCGAGCGATGATGGAGGCGGAGTCGGGCAAAGACAAGAAGGTGCGCACACACTTGTTTCGGTGTCCGTCCGACGATCTTTTGATGCAAGTCGCAAAGAAGAAGACGGAAGAGAAGTTTGGGAGTCTCTTGGGGGCACGGTTCGTGGGCGCGAGAATGCGTCGAGACGCGCGCCTACAAACCTTGCAGACCGAAGTTTGATGCTCTCAAGATGAAGGAGGAAGAAACTGTTGACGAGTTTCTTTGGGAAACCGACGGCAATGTCGGTGCGGTTCAGCAACTTAGGCGGGACCTTGGAGGGACGGGAGCATGGTGAAGAAGCCGTTCGATCGCGTGCCCATTGTGATTTATCAAGTCGTAGCCAGAGATCGAGCAGAATCATGATCCGAAGACACTTGAGTTCGATGATGCCATTGGAAGGCTCGAAGCGTGCGAGGAGCCGTCGGCAAGTCACGTGTTGGGAGATCGAGAATGGTCGGTGCTCCTCACTCAAGGCCGAGTGGGATGCACGACGAAGAAGCCCGCCCGGTGAAGGATCCGGTGGTGGCAAACCATCGGGTCTTTGGTGGTCGAGGTAAGGGGCATGGACGAGGTGGAGGCCGAGGTGGCCGTGGTGGGCGTGGTGATGCAGGGAGGCGAGAGGAAAGACAAAAGTCATATCAAGTGTTTCGGATGCAAACTAAACGGTCACTATGCAAACCGGTGTCCAAACACGAAGAAGGATGAAGAAGCTCATCATGTGAAGGCAGAAATGGAGCCATCGGTCTTTGTTTCTTGAATTGGAGGTGGTGAATTTGGGTAGAAGTTCACAACCAAGAGTTCAGGGGAAGATGTGCCTGAATGGAGGTTCCATGCAACCAGAGCTGCATTTTGCTGGCAATGGAGAACCCACTGGTGACACCTGGTGTCTTGACAGTGGTGCAAGCAACCATATGACTGGAGACAAGGAGAAGTTCAGAGAAATCGACTCTACATTCTCTAGTAAGGTAAAATTTGGTGATGGTTCTACTGTTGATATTACTGGCATTGGTTCAATTGTGTTCAAAGGAAATGATGGTAATCAGTGGTTACTTAGAGATGTTTACTACATTCCCAAACTTAGAGCAAATTTGATTAGTCTTGGTCAACTAGCTGAACATGGTCATAGAGTAGTGATGGATGAGGACATTATCACTGTCATTGAAAAGAGTCCACATAGATTGATCATGTGTGTTGAAAGAAGTGCAAATAGACTACAAGATTGGGCTCAGTGTTGGGGAACCTGTCTATTTGCTAGCTAGTGTGGAGGATCAGGGGTGGTTGTGGCATGGCAGGTTAGGCCATGTAAATTTTCATGCTCTAAAACAACTAGTTGACAAGGAGATGGCAGGTGGAGTGCCACTGATTCAGAAACCAGATCAGGTTTGTCAGTCACGTCTTGTTACAAAACAAGCTAGATTTTCATTTCCTAGAAGTGCATTGTGGAGAGCAGATGAACCATTGGGGTTAGTTCATATTGATTTATGTGGTCCCATTACACCTACTTCAGTTAGTGGCAACAAGTACTTTATGTTGTGTGTTGATGACTGCACTAGATGGTGTTCAGTGTTTATGCTCAAATCTAAGGATGAAGCAGTGAGTGAATTTGTCAAGTTCAAGGCTCAAGTTGAGAATAATTGCAATGACAAAATAAAAGTGCTTAGATCTGACAGGGAGGGGGAGTTTCTAAATGAAGCTTTGTAAACTGTGTGTGATCAAGCTAGAATTAGAAGGCAGTTTACTGCTCCATACACACCTCAGCAGAATGGTGTGGTGGAAAGAAAAAATAGGACAGTTATGGAGATGACTAGAGCTTTGATGAAGAGCATGAGAATCCCTGGGAGGTTTTGGGCAGAAGCTGTTAGGCATGCAGTGTATCTGATTAACAGACTGCCAACAAAGGCCATGGGGTATAGAACACCATATGAAGCTTGGAATGGCAAGAGGCCTCATCTTGGCCATTTAAAGATTTTTGGGTGCAGAGGTCATGTCAAGATAGTGAAACCCTTTCTGAAAAAACTAGATGACAGGTGCAAGACAATGGTTTACTTTGGCATAGAGGAAGGTAGCAAAGCTCACAGAATTGTGGTCAGCAGGGATGTAGTGTTTGAGGAAACAGTAAAGTGGTACTGGAATGCTACTGAAAGTGAAGATGTTTCTATTGGAATGGAGATGGGGGAGTGGCAATCTCATTTTAATGGAGACATAGAGCAAGGTGTTGAAAGTGGAGCTGACAATGACTATCAGATGGATTTGAGTGGAGGTGGTAGTGGAGAACATCACTTTCGGTTGCGGTGAAGCGGTGTAGGTCTAGGGGAGGCGAGATGCAGATAGACACCGACGAAAATCCAACAACGGGGAAGTGATGCAGATATACCCTTCGTCTGCGGGGAGCGGTATCTTGATTCAGATCGGGGAGATGGTTGACAATGTTGATAGTAGTGACTATGATGAGAAGTTTAGAGGTGTGAATGAGATATATCAACACACAAATGTTGTGAGTCTTGGATCTGATCCAGAAGAGGAAGAAGATTCAAATGGTGAGCAACAAAGTTCAGATGATGAGCAGCAGAATTATGCAGTGGATGCAACTGCATTGCTAGCTATGATGGAGGAGCCATCAAATTACGGTGAGGCAACCGATGACCCTAATTGGATACAAGCTATGGATAGTGAGATGCAATCAATGCAAGAATGGTACTTGGGACCTAGCAAGTTTACCACTAGGGCACAAGGCAATTGGGCTCAAATGGGTTTACAAGTTGAAGAGAAATGCAGATGGAGAGGTTGTGAAACACAAAGCTAGACTAGTAGCCAAGGGGTATGTGCAACAGCAAGGTGTTGATTTTGAAGAAGTATTTTCTCCAGTTGCAAGACTTGACACAATCAGAGTGATCTTGGCAATGGCAGCAAATAGAGGTTGGCAAGTTCATCATCTTGATGTTAAAACTGCTTTTCTCAATGGACAATTAGAAGAGGAAGTTTATGTTGCACGGCCCGGAGGGGTATGTTCGAAAGGACGGGAAAAGAAAGTGTTGAAACTTAGCAAGGCTTTGTATTGAGAATGTTAAAACTTAGCTAGTGAATGCTTGAAACCTAGAGCTTGGAACATTAAGCTTGATAAATGTCTGAAAATGCTTGGTTTTAGCAAATGTGCTAGTGAATCTGCAGTCTACAAAAGAGGTGTTGGGAAGAGTGCAGTGATCCATGGTGTATATGTTGATGATCTAATTATGACAGGTGATAGTGTATCTGAAATTGACAAGTTCAAGAAAGAGATGACTTCACAGTTTGAGATGAGTGATCTGGGTTTACTATCATTCTATCTGGGAATAGAAGTTAAGCAACATGAGGACCATATCACAATTAGGCAGACCAGCTATGCAAAGAAGGTGCTGACACAGTTTGGCATGGGGGATTGTAATCCAGCCAAGTCTCCAATGGATCCGGGAGCAAAGTTGGATGCAGATAAACAGGGACAGAGAGTGGATGCAAGCGAATACGGGAGAGTCATCGGTTGTTTGAGGTACTTGCTGCACACAAGACCAGATCTCTCTTACTCTGTTGGAGTTGCTAGTAGGTTCATGGAGAAACCCACCATAAAGCATAGAAATGCAGTGAAACAAATTCTGAGATATCTAAAGGGGACACTCGACTATGGACTAGTGTACACCTGAGAACAAGTCGAGAAGAGGTGTTAGTGGGATACTCGGATAGTGATGTGGGTGGTGACCTTGTGGGGAGAAGAAGCAGCGGTGGCATGGCTTTCTATGAGAATGAGAGCTTGGTAACTTGGTGCTCATTCAAGGAGAAGGCCGATGGCTATATCATCCTGTGAGGCTGAATTCATGGCAGCTACTGAAGCAACAAAACAAGCATTGTGGCTTAGAACCTTGCTTAGTGAGTGGTAGCTGAAAAAGAGAAAGAAAGTGGTGTTGTTTGTGGATAACAATTCAGCAATTGCTTTGATGAAGAACCTAGTGTTTCATGGGCGCGGCAAGCATATTGATATGAAGTATCACTTCATCGAGAATGTGTGGAACAGGGGTCAAATCTTGGTGAAAAGAGTTTGCACAAATGAGCGTAAAAGCGGATGCTTTGACAAAGCCCCTTCCTGCAGTGAAGTTGGTAGTGATGATTCATTTGTTGGGAATTCAAGAGCTCGATGAACATCAAGATTAAGGGGAGAATGTTGGTTAATCATGTGTTCCCCGATGACATGGAGGCCATGGTGGAGCTGGTTAAAGTTTAAACAGCGTGGCAGAATTTGAATGATGGCGATGGCGGGAAAGACGGTTGATAGCGAGGGCGTCGGCGGGGAGCATGGTGGCGCAGACACGGCGTCGAGCAGTTGGCGTGTGTGTTTTCTGTCATCTTGTATCAGTGTTAGTTTCGTTTCTTCATTAAGCAAGCGTGTGTCTTAGCTAGTGATATAAAAACCTAGATGTAAGGAGCGCATTGTAGCAGATCAGTTACTTTGTAATCGTGTTTGTACTCGAGTTGAACTAAGGTGAAAAGGGGCCTTTGTCACCTAGTCGGTTGCCGTTCGTGTTCATTTTTTTTTGAGGGAAAACAGGAGGGGCAGAGCGCCCCTACTGTGCTTTTATTAATAACTTAAAAAAAGAGAAGCCTTACAAAATTACATCAAGAAACATAAAAGGTTACAAAGAAAATTAAAAAGAGTACACAAAATTGTCTAGCCATCGGGTAAACTTTGTTGCTAATGAAGGCTTTGCTCTTTGGATAACCAAGGCAAACTCATACTTGAAGATAGCTTTGCACCGTCCAATAGAAGCAGGAAGACCCTTGAAGATCAGATCATTACGAAGCATCCAAATAGCCCAACACATTGTTATTGCAATTTCCATAAAGAATGGAAGTCGAAGCTGAATTCTGAAGGCTTCAAAGATTTCAATGGTGGTGCAATTTGAAGGCACCTACAGATTTAGAGTGTTCCAACATGCTAAAGCCAGAGGACAATCAAAGAAAAGATGATGCAAAGTTTCATCCCAGTGTTGAACACAATGAGCACAACTATAGTCAGGTAGTTGCATGTGCTTTCTTCGAAGCAGATCCCTGGTGCTGAGCCTGTCAATGAGCAACAGCCAAAAGAACACTTTCCTCTTATTTTGACAAGCAGATTTCCATAACCATTTATAGATGGGATGTGCTGGGCTGCAAACAATTAGATGTCTGTAGACTTTCCTCGAAGAGAAAGAGGAGTTTCCCCAAAAATATTTCCAAGTGTCTCTGTTATTAGATAGATCCAAATTCTGGAGAATAGTGCTAAACTCTTGGAACTGATCATCCAAATTTCATCCTGTTCTTGTGCGATCTCGTGTTTAGGTTTAGCCACATCGTGTTCATGCTTGTGATTGTTGATTCTAGGCCAACAAATTCTGAAGGCCTGCTCTTTTCTCAGAAATGTGTTCATACTATTCACAACGTTTACCCTTCACTGTCATCTGATTGATCCGGGAATTGAGGACTAGACAAAGGCAAAAGTACACCAAAAATGATTGCTGAACCCAAGCTTGGATGTCACACTTTGTAGAAGCTACAATGTTGCCGATGACATCAATGGGAAGAGTCGGGAGGAGACCATGACATCAAAAAAAATTCTGTTTCTGTAAATTGTCATCAGAGACGCATTCTGGTTGACTCAGTTTTTGTTTCTGTTTTTCCGTGAATCGTCTGTAGTGTTTAATAATGACAAACTGCAGTTTTGTAACAAATTTTTTTTTTGAAACTGCTACGGGTTGTGGAAAAAGCAGTCCGCTACGTCTGGCAAGTGTCACGGTCGTGGTTGTTTAAGTAATGGTGATGATTTTACTTTACGTTACCCCTACAGGACACCTGTACTACTGCCATGTCTTGCACTTTTCGTGAACACATTTCTGCAGCAAAATAAAAGAGTTCTGCAGCAAACTAAAAGAAGCCATCTTTATTTACAAATATGAACATCAGCTTCGGTTTGTTCACATTCTTGTGGAACAGAAGTAATTATATATCGAATGAAAGTTAGGAGTACTATGGAGAGATACCTCCTACCATGCTAGCTCCAACCATCTGTATGAGAAAACTGTAGGAACCGGAGGCAACAGGAGCACCAACGATGTTCAAAGTGTCTTGTAGAGCTAAGATATGACTGAGTCATCTACAAAAGAAGAATCAGATGGTTCGTTCTTCCTTCGTGAAACCAATTTTCATTTGGAACCCTCGACGAGTGCACACACATTGGACATGTACTCCTCTGCAACAACATCTAGGGTTTGCTTGCCATCAATTGGCTCATCTGATAGGTAATGTAGGCTAGGTTGTTTTACAAAGGATTTCACATCTGCCTTATTTTGAGTGTTCTTTGTCCTTGAATCCTAAGAATCCTAAGTACCATGACATCAACGTTGCTTTTAGCACAATCAGCTAGGCCTTTGTCCTTGGCAGTATCACCACAGACAATTTGTGTTCACTTATGATCATGGCAAAGACGATAGGACCTTAGGCATACATCAGCATAACATGTTGGGACTGACATATACATGAAGGGATCATTGCTTGATACAGATGCATTGTAATTCTAACAAACATTTTACATCAGTCTACATGTTTGAACTCTTGACTGTGCAAAAACATGTTGCAGAGACCAGGAGTTTCGTATTTACCAAACATATAGCAGATCGTTTGGACAGTGAATATAAGAAACAAATAGTTTACATCAGTTGTGTCTTGGAACTCGACTGTGCAAAAAAAATCAAGTCAAAGAGAGTAGGAGATTTCTATGTACATAATAAGTGACATCCTTTGAAAATTGACTTTGAATAATAAAAAGGTTATACATAGTCGGTAGGATTCGAAGCTACGTGGGCAGAGCCCAGATCCATTTCTAGTTGGGTTGGATAACTAGTCCGGCACAACCACAACAACAGTGTGTGTTGATACAATCGCCTTGCAATTGTTCTCACCTGCAGCAAACGATACTGCAACTGTCCGATGTCAACATGTGCCGTGTTGGGGCGCAAACCTGAACGAGTCCATTACATCATCACTCTGTTTCGGTTGTATTAGCATCAATCTTCAGTGGAATTGGTGAACTACAACAAGCAATAGCTCACATCCGTAAGAGCCGACCAGTTTCTTATACCTTCTTGCCTCCTTTCCTTCTGTCTCCAGGTCTTTTTTCGTAAAAAAGAAACTCCTTCCACTGTCTAACGTTTCACCCACTATGGGCTGCAGTAAGCGCTTATTGGGCTGGATCAAGTCTTCAACGCCTGCTTCCCCTTCCCTCGTAGAGGTTACCAGTGTTGCAAGCGTCATGGTCACACGGTTGTTTAAATAGTGATTATTTATGCTACCCCTGGTCCTGCTGCTTCAGCACATTCCTAGTACAGCTATGAATTGCATTTTTGGGAGACATTATTTGTGCAGGCAAAGAAGCCATATTCATTTATATTTATGCACACTGAAGCCACATTCATATCTACTACACCTATATAAGGAACCCCCACATTCTTATCTACTAAACCTATATAAAAAAGGGTGGAAAATGTTAGGTTGCTGTGTCAGCCAAGCAATGTCTCCGCCAAGCAAACACGACAATAATGTTTCTTGGTTCTTGTTAGCTGGATGCTCTCACCGTTGCAGCAAACGCATAGACTAGCAGCCAAATGAACTGCCAATCTGCTCCTTTCTAGTGACTCCACCTGGCTCCAGTGGAGATGCAAGAACCTTCTACTGGTGCTTATTCCGGTGAAGATAAAGATGGAGGTACAGAGAGGGATCTCAAATATTTGCAGACGGGAAAATTTGATAGAGAGTTTTCAATGCAGTGCACCCTATTTGATCTCAAACAACCAAGAAAGGAATGACAGACAAAACCACCTGTTTCTTTCTGTTCTAGCGGTGATTGATGCTTTTAGAGCTGATCCTTTTCAAAGTTTACATAGCAATATATATAGGCTAGGAAAGGTGAAATGAGCAATTCCAACTTTTGCCCACGACGGTGTTCAAATTTACCATCCTATTCATATATGGCAAGGCAACGAATTATTGAGCAGTACCATAGTCCATATATTATTGAGAATCACAACTTGTTTATATCAGTGACAAATCAAACTACGTTATCCCGTGTATTTTGGTTCCCATAGGCTATATATATTATATATATGCCTCCTGACGCACACATCTTCACTTCAGTTCACCATTCTAAACAATCTCATGATACATTGTGTGTACCACGAACAAATGTGTAAAATATTTCATAAAAAAAATATGTAAAATAGCTACCGTAAGAGGAGGTCCTCAACAATTAAGCGTATGTAAAATAGCACTGGGAGCAGGATAGATGCTACGTTTTCTGGTTCCCGGAATGCAGTCATCCTGCATGGGCCAGAGCTGCAACCAAACCAGACGGCATCATCCAATACTCTTTTCTTGCATGAGGCGACCCAGCAAACATGAGGCGACCCAGAAAAAGTGCAACGCACTGCTTAGCAGAACAGTTTGACAGCAAGGTTACGTTATCTGACACGTCCAATGTGGCAGAATAAGTAGATGTAGATTAGAAAGCAATTGTGGTCTATGTTAAATCCCACTATCTGGCTGTGATCCATAATAATGTTCCCAGTATTATTAAATGTCTATTGAAATCTAATATGAGGCTCTGTAATCTTTTAGTTGTGTTGTTTAATAAAATCCAGTTGAGGGCAACTCCTCCTGTTTCACTAAAAGAACAAAAGAAAAACTGTTATGGCCTGTAAAAATTTATATGATCCATGACATGGTATTTTTTTCTTTTACTAGGAGTAAGATTAGCTGGATCTGTGGACAGTGCAGTATCTCTTGCAAGCATCATGGTCATATGGTTGTCTAAGTGATGACTATTTACTTTTATACAACCCCTGCAGGTCATGCAGCTGCATCAGGACACTACTAGTGCATATGTCTTGCATTTTTTCCTAAGACACTATTTGTCGAGGAAAAGAAGGCATATCCCCCCGGCGTCTTCGTTCAGTTCACATTCTTGTGCGACCCAAGTAATTATATTCCAAATGGAAGGTAGGAGTTCTAGACTGGAGAGGTAGTAGTCCCATCCTGTGTTTTCAATTTCGAACCCACTGAGAAAAGGGAAATTCGAAAATTCCTGAAATTTCGGCTCAAATTCAAATTAAATTCATTTTTTTTTAAAAATGACATGATTTCACTAGAAACTAACTATGGTTGATCATACACCACAAATACATGAAAATATTTGACATCATTCGGCATTTCTATGGGGCTGCGGGGGCTCACGGGTCATGGCAGGAAGGTGCGCCTAGGAGCCGCCGCCGCCAACAAAAAAGGAGAGAGAGAGAGGAGATAGAATGTGGATTTTAGGTGTGATTTTAGGGTTTTCGTAGGGCTATATATATGGTGGGCCGACGGGAAGTCGATTCTGGGCTATCTTGGTGCTATTTGAGAGTGGGAGATGAATTCACACGAAATTTTTTGACCGGTAGAGGATTTTTTCGGTACCCATCCAGAAACCCGAAATTTCGGGAATTTCAGAAAATTTCAGCCAAAATTGGAAACCGATAGATGGCACCAGTGTGACCACTAAGAATGCTAGCTACCAGTTTGATCTTTAATCAGTAGAGATCATTTATCTGACCTTCGTATGTATTTCATTTATGTAGCTATAATGGCTTCTCTTCGGGTGATCTGTTCATGTGTCAAAAATGTGCTCCGACTATTCACGACATTTAGTTCATCACTGGAGTTATTATATTTCTTTTCTTTATAAATAAAAGAAAAATATCACATTTCTGTATAGTATATAAATAAACACTGAACAACTCTTTGGCACATCTATATATAGGTAGTGCCATGCACGGCATCATGTCACATGGCTTAGGCTGCTCTCAGAGTAAATAGGAACAGGAGGCATCAGCAATACCAAATATGCTCAAGGATTCTAGTTGCTAAGCTGTCACTAAGGCATGTCCACTGTTATGGTAGGGAAGACCTACCAGAGGCAGCACAGAAGTAGCGGAGCCACACCAGGTGCTAGGAGGAGGCCATGGTCCTGATCAGGAATTGGTTTGAGTCTGTAAAGGAGTCCTGGTAGATTTGGTTAGTTGAGTGTCCTAGATATTTGGAGTCTGTTAGTGTCTAACAGTTCGAGTCAGATTTGTAAAGGACTATAAGAGCCCCATCTACGTTAATGAGAAGATCAGCCCAGGATTGAGATTTAATCTCCTAGGGCGCTGTTGACGGTAACCAACTACATATCAAACACCGTCAACATACACCAAAACTACCTAGTGATAGGGTTTATAAATTAACAAATTCCATAGTTTTGGTGTATATTTGGTTCTTGCAGGTACAAGACAAGACATGTGCACTTTGGGCCAAAATACAAGGAAAAAAAGAAGAATAAAACAATAAATAGAAAGCCCAAAAAGTGATAAATGGCAAGTCCAACCCAACTCACCTCGGCCGGGCCACAAACTCAGGCTCTCCACGACAACTCAAGGCCCAAGGTGACGAAACACGGCGACACGACAAAGTTGGGCGGAGGGGGCCCGGCCGGGGGGTGCGCCCGCACCCTCTGGCGGCCGACAGTGGGGGCGGGCGGTGCGCGGCGGTTCATTCACTCGAGGAAGCGTCGGTGGCGCCGTGGACCAGGTTTAGTGAACCTCTAAACCGACTATTCTTGGTCGATTTGGACATTATGGTGGTGGTGGCTATTTTCCAAGGACCCCCCTCTACTCAAGCTATAAAAGGAGGGCTCCTACCTCTCTCTCAACAACACTTCAAAAAGAGAATTCAACACATTTGAGCAAGAGAAGTAGATTAGTCTTCTTCCTACCTTCTAAATTCTAGAGAGTGAGAGAGGGAGAGCTAGAAGGAAACTTTGCTCCTTCTACTCGGAGTTGTCGGAGTAGCCGGTGATCCGCGATTCCTAGGAGGTCGGAGTGCGGACTTGTCGGCACCACGGCGCTTTTGTACCTCTATGAGCTTCTTACAATTTGGTGAGCAAGCTTGTGTTCATCTCTCGGCTTATTGTCTTTCCGATTATATTATCTTAACTTGTTATAGTCTTACGGGATTGGTAGATTGTCTCGTAAGAGCGTTAGTTCTTGGTGAAGGAACTCTTTGGCCGGGAACCTTGGCCAACATCAAGAACTGTGACCAATAGTGCAAACGTGGTGTTTGGGCTAGCGTTCACCTACCTTTTGCGAAGCATCCCACGGTCGTGAGGGTAGGCGGCGGGGTTGTGACAGCCTTGTCCGTCCCTTGCAATCCCTCCACGTTTGGGTGTGACGTAGAGCTAATTCTTTGGACTCGCCCGGTTTGGGCGAGGGGCGGTGTGAAAAGTAAGGAGATAACAACGCGAGAAATCCCTGCCCCGAAATCTAAGCCCATAGAGATACCTCATTACTCGTAGAACCTAACCTTGCCTTGGGTAGGCACTGAGGCCCGAGGAAGCCCTCAACGCAACCGTCCTTGCGAATTATACGATACCACTGTTTATCACAGGGTGAAGTGCTACAACGGTATTTCCCATGCGCTTTGCGGACTTTGCTTGCTTTCGCTAAGAAACACCAACAAGCATTTCGGCGCCGTTGCGGGGACCGGTTGTTGTAGTTGTATTTCGGACCTAGTCGACCCGTGTGTCTAGAATATCTCCTATAAACAAAAAAACCCAAAAACAGTTCCTTACCCATGGAGCAACCCACCATTCAAATCCTATCCGCTCCTAAGGGCGAGCTCGTAGAACCACTCCGATCTGCGAAGCCAATCACGACTTAGATTATGAGCTCATACGGCTTTATAGCCATGGTTGAGGCCCGAGCCTTTTCGGGGCTCGGAATATGAAAGCCCATATCATCACCTACGGGAGTTTGAGCGGCTCTGTGGATGCGACTATTGTGGGCATGACACATGACACGTTGAGGTGGAAGTTGTTTCCGTTCACTCTCACGAGAGAGGGCGACTCAATGGTACGCCCACAATGTAGGGTTGGTAAATGGAGCGGGAAGAATTGCGACATAGGTTTTGCCTCGCGTTCTATCCTTTATCGAGAATCGCAGCCCTACGACAAGAGATACTCAACTTCCAACAAAAGAGGGTGAAACCATAGGTGCGACACAGGACCGCTTTTTACCATTCTTACGGATCCGGCCCAGATCTGTCCATCCCAAACCATGTGTTGTTACAACACTTTTGGCTAGGTTTGGATAGAGCAAATGCACTCTTTGCTTGATTTAGCTTTGGAGGGTCGTTCGCACATAAAACCACGGCGGAAGGAGAAGCTCTCCTAAACCGTATTCTTGAGAATACTCCTCCGCTAGAACCCATCCGAGTAGAACCCAAGCGAGAAACAAGAGGAAGTCTCTTCGACTCTTGCTGAACTGAAAACATCTTTAGAGAGACCCTCGCCTAAACCGGAACCAAAGGAGACCGCATGGTCGGATCTCCCGTTTTTCAAGGAAGACCCTACTGAGCAATTCGGTAATACCCTGAATTACGAACAATGGAAGAAACCACCTGTCCCAGTTAGCCCTGAACCACCCCTGGACGAACTCTTTCTCCAGGAGTCTATTAAGGAGCTTACCGCTATCATGAGTACGAAATGGCTACGGGGAGGAAGGGCCCTCTTTCGAAGAAATTCGATTGAACCATCCCCTACGCCTATACATTTGCAAATACCAAGGGGACGTAGTGGAGGTCATGTATAACCCTGCTGTGGGTATAAACATCATGTCCAAATCCTTTGCACAGCAATGTGACAAGGAAGCACCTAGGACCCACACAGCACGGACTTTGCGCATAGCACCCCGAACCATCGTAAAATGCCGTGAGGTTATACACGACCAGATTCTTCTTCATAGGAATGTCAAACTCTCTTTGGATTTTCATATTTTTGATATCCAAGATTTTGACATCCTAATCGGGCATCCCTTGGAAAAGATTCTTGATCTACCACAATCCGGGGATTTAGATGTCAAACTAGGAGGAAAATCATTGTCCATACTAGTTACTCGAGCCAAAAACTCGGTAACGGACTCCCTCCATGAGTATGACACGCCCGAGGAGGTCAAAGGAGTCATGCTCTATGAAAACCCTGAAATAGACCTAGAACGTGATGCCCAATTCTTCATAGAAGAAGAGGACGACTCAGGGGAAACCATAGAAATTCCCCAAGAGGAAGAGCTGACTCGGCCTCCAGTTGAGCTTAAACCCCTGCCCCCTGGCCTACGCTATGTCTTCCTAAACGATGACACACAAACTCCGGTTATCATTAGTGATAAACTTAGTGACCGGAGACGCGACCCAACTCATAGCCGTTTTAGAGAAACATAGATCGGTTTTTGGGTATTCTTTACAAGACCTAAAAGGGGTAAGCCCAACACTCTGCACACATCGCATACCTATTGACCCTTCCCAGTACCCCTTCTTCACGCGAACCACGAGAGAAGGCTCAATAATGCGATGCGTGAAGTCGTGAAGAAGGAAGTTCTCAAACTTCTTCACGGCCGGGATAATCTATCCCGCACCACATAGCGATTGGGTTAGCCCGGTCCAAGTGGTCCCTAAAAAGGGAGGAATGACGGTCGTTGAGAACTCTAAAAATGAGCTCATTCCGCAAAGACAAGTCACGGGGTGGAGAATGTGCATCGACTATAGAAAACTAAACAAGGCGACTAAGAAAGATCACTTCCCGCTTCCATTCATTGATGAGATGTTGGAACGGTTAGCGAAACATTCTTTCTTTTTGCTTCCTTGACGGGTATTCAGGTACCACCAGATCCCGATCCACCACGATGACCAAAGCAAGACCACCTTCACATGCCCATACGTAACCTATGCTTACCGTAGAATGACATTTGGGCCGTGTAATGCACTTGCTTCCTTTTCGGTGTATGATGTCTATCTTCTCAGACATGATTGAAGAGATCATGGAGGTCTTCATGGATGACTTCTCGGTCTATGGTAAGACTTTCGAAAGCTGTCTGAAGAATTTAGACAAGGTCTTGCAACAATGCCAAGAAAAGGACCTGGTGCTTAATTGGGAAAAGTGCCATTTTATGGTAGGGAAGGCATCGTTCTTGGACACCTAGTGTCGAGAGAGGGGATTGAGGTAGACAGAGCTAAGATAGACGTTATCGTAAAGCTACCTCCCCCGGTGAATGTCAAAGGGATCATGATTTCCTAGGACATGCGAGGATTCTATAGGAGGTTCATAAAAGATTTTTCACAAATCTCGAGACCCCTTACGAACCACGCTAGCCAAGGGCGCACCTTTCGACTTCACGGATGAGTGCATGCACGCTTTCGAAACCCTCAAGAAAGCACTCATCTCGGCTCCGATCATCCAACCCCCGGATTGGTCGTTGCCGTTTTGAAATCATGTGCGATGCTAGCAACTATGCCGTTGGTGCGGTCTTAGGCCAAACCAAAGACAAAAAGCAGCATGCAATCGCATATGCTAGCAAGACTCTAACAGAGCCCGGCTTAACTATGCCACCACAAAAAAAGAGCTCCCTTGCAAAGTAGTCTTCGCTATCGAAATTTCGCTCTTACTTAGTGGGTGCAAAGATAATCGTTTACACCGACCACGCTGCACTTAAGTTTCTCGCTCACTAAGAAAGACGCGAAACCTCGGTTGATCCATTTGGATTCTTCTACTCCAAGAATTTGATCTAGAAATAAAAGATAAAAAGGGAGTAGAAAATACCGTTGTGATCATTTGTCGCGTATGCAGGTCACTAACATGCGGGAACCTCCGATCAATGACTACATGCTTGCCGACGACATGCTACTAAAGGTGTCGGACTCAATCCATGGTATGCAAACATTGTGGAACTTTATGGTTGCGGGATATGTACCACCGGAGAGGACAAGCGGAAATTACAAGTAGAAGCCCGACGACACCTTTGGGATGAACCGCACTGCATGCAGTATGTGGTGACGGCTTGCCGAGAAGATGTGTACCAAGGGAAGAGGGGATGCGGATCATTGAGAAATGTCATGCATCACCCTACCGCCATACTAGGAGTATTCCGTACACAAGCCAAAATCCGCAATGCGGATTCTCTCGCCAACGATGTATGAAGACACAAAAGAATTTATCGGAAGATGCCCAAGCCGCCAAAGGACCAGGAAATATCACCGCTCGTGATGCAATGCCCCTACACTACAACCTTCAAATAGAAATATTTGATGTGTGGGGTATTGATTACATGGGGCCATTCCCTAAGTTCCATGATTGCGAGTACATCCCGGTGGCAAAGTGGATTATGTGTCAAAGTGGGTAGAAGCAAAGCCATGCAGAGCCGGCGACGCCAAACCCGCACGCAAAGATGTTTTCACGAAGTGATCTTCCCTCGTTTGAACTCCACGTATGGTGATAAGTGACAGAGGATCACACTTCGTGGACAAATCTTTCGGGGGCATTCTGAAGGAACTTGGCGCCAAGCACAACATTGCTACCCCGTACCATCCGCGAAAACCAAATGGGCAAGCGAAAAACCTCAAACAAGCAAATCAAAAACATACCCGAAGACGGTCAATGAGATGGGGAAGGGCTGGAAAAACAAGCTACCGGATGCTCTCTCGGGCATACCGGACAGCATATAAAGCCCCCATCGGCATGTCACCCTATCACCGGTATATGGCAAAACACCGCCACTTACCAGTTGAGTTGGAACATCGAGCTCACTGGGCCATCAAAAAATGGAACATGGATGTCAAACTCGCCGGAAAGAACCGGCGAGAGGCAAATCTCTCGAGCCGGAAGAATGGCGGAGAAGGCGTACCCACAGTGCAAAGCTCTACAAAGAGCGCAAAAAAGATGGCATGATCGGCGCATCAAGATCAAAAGAATTCACCACGGGCGATAAAGTACTCTTATTCAATTCCGGGTGAAATTATTCGGGCGAAGGAAAGCCGAGGAGCAAGTGGAAAGGACCGCATAATCGTCATCAACACCTCGCCACATGGCGCGATCACAATTCAAGATGGCGCCGGTTCGATCCAAAAGGTAAATGGACAACGCCTCAAGCTTTTCTTTGAACCTTTGCCCCGATCTTAACCAAGAGCTTGATAGAATAGATTTATGCTTTGAAAATAGTTAATTATAATCAGCATACAAAAAAAAAGAGAAAAAAAAGAGCTTGTGAGTCCATATTCTTCTTGTTTTACCTTTTTGCCCTCACTAGCTCATCTTTGATTTGTGCTTGCTTTATTTATTTATTATTTTGCACAATTTTCTATTTTCAAAGAATAAATCCAAAAAAGAAATCAAACCTGGGATGGGGAATCGGGATTAGAGCTCGCGCGGCAAATGACACAATTCAAATTTTCAAATCCAATGACTAACGTAGCGTAAAAACTTCGACGGGGGACGCTTTCGTGGGTGCGCAAATGAATAGCATTGATGCTATTTATTACGTCAATTTGAATCGTGTCGAGGCAGAGGGTGATCCTTGTCCTTTAAATACCTCACCTCACCTCTCCTCTCCTCACACACTCATCTTCAAGCTCACCACTCCCCAATCCTATACTACTCTTCACCAACCAGGAGCAATGGCAAGCCATGCTCTCTCCCTCTACAACTCCGCTTGTTCGCTTTGGTCCATCAACGATGGAGACCTCTCCTTTCCAAGCGAGGAGGTCGAACCGTCGACTGTTGCTCCGCTTGCCATGCTCCCTCCTCCTCATTATTCTTCAAGCGGAGGGAGCAGCATGGTGACCACGGGCAAGAATGTGGCACCCAAGAGCATCCTTGGGTGCCCCCCTCGCCTCTACGGTGGGCACCATCGGCATCAAGCGGAAGGCTCGAAGTTTCGGGCGGACGTTCTTCTTCGACGGAGACTTCTTCTTTCCACACCTCCGATGCAAGCTTCCCATACACCGTTGTTGGTGTTGATACACCAGCAGGAGGGCATGGAAAAGGGTTGATGAAGAGGCCGACGAAGGCCCCCACTCCGGCGACATCTCCTAGTGCTCCCCTTCGCATCCCTCGGGCAGTCCCTAGAAAGGCCCCGAATGTAATCGAGAGTCGTTCGAGTAGCGAGGGACCTTTGAGGGTACCCCGGGCTGCCCCTAGAAAGGCTCCCAATGTCTTTGAGAGCCGTTCGAGGGGTACTCCTTCGCTGCACACAGCCGGTAGCAGCTTCGGTACCTAAGGAGCCTTCACTAGCAACGCTAAACGCTAGAGTCAATTCCTTTGCGTGCGCTAGTGAAAAGGCTCACCTCGACGTAGAAGCGGCGGAAGATGAGAACGCAGCAATTAGAACGGAATTAGACTCCTTCCGCCTTGGCTTTAAGACCAAGCTTGTCGAGGGTCGCAAAAGCCGCCAATGCGGGCATGCCCTCAAAAGGCCCGCATAGGCACTTCTACGCCCCCCCGAATAATTAGACGTCGCGCAAACTTTAATTTTCAGCATTTCCCTTTCCAATTATTTTGTAATTCCTTCAAGTGCGCGTCTACATTTGTATTATAATTATTTATGAATTCAATAAAGCTTGTCTTTGGAAAAATTGTGTATGTCTCCACTTGTTTTTGTCTTGTGCAAAAAGAAAATAAAATAGGTACAAAAACAAGTGTGGGGGAGGCAACCGTCTCTCACAAGTCAAAATACGCATTGTATAAATTCAAAATTTGACTTGTGGCATACTTTCTCTACCTCCCATGTTTAAACATATTACTAAACCTGAACCTAAGTTGGCAAAACTCCATCTCTAGTCTACCAATTGAGAAAATGGCATGCATACATTTTATTCCTCGCCAAAAACCATACTTTGATGAGCAACTACCGTTAGGGACCTCATGTTCATCTAAACAATTGAGCTTTGAGATATGGTAGAATGACTTGACACTTGCTCTCTTATGCAATGAGACTTGGTTTTATTTCAAAAATTCAAATAAAGCATGCTGCCCCTGGTTTGACTTAGACAAATCCTACCAAAGCTTTGAACAATGACATGAAAATCCACTATAGCTACTACCTTTGTATTGAGTTTTGTCGCTCAGTTGATCTAGCGTTGAGAGAGGTTCATACTCCCAAGATCGAAAAACACGTACACCCACATATACACGCCGGTTCTCACAATGAGAATTGCGCACAACATGCATCTTTACCATCCACTAAATAAATACTCCATCCATCATACCATGATCATCTCCGTATCAGACGTAAAAGTATCGTGCGTAAAAAGAGATACAAAGGCTATAGAAAAAGAAAAAAGAATAAGAGATGAAAAATGGACAAGTGTCCGAGGGCGAGTAGAGCCCACATCTCCAAAAAAAAAAAGAGAAAGAAGTAGCCCCTGTATCTCTCCAAAAGCATACAAAAAAGAAAAAAGAGAGATCATGAGTCAAGGAGTAACCGCAAAACAAAATACCACAAATATTTTCCACACACTTTTGCACATTTCGATCTAGGGTATGGCACCTCTTTCCAACAATCCGAGCTTGACCCAACAAAACATACAGAGGTATGTACGCATCACTCCACTCAAAGATCCGCAAAACCCCGCAAAAAGATAGGATGAGTGAGAGCGAGAGTGCTTTGGCAAGGAAACACAAAATGAGTGACTATGTGAGAATCAACCATGGAGCATTGCTATTTTATCTTTAAAAATTCAAAAATCAACCAAGTCTTTGCACATAAGTAGAAGCAAGGAGATATGATTTCATGTCGTTCCATTGCTCAATCGCCCAAGATAACATGATAGCCACTCTTGAATGCTCACAAAGCGGTGAGGCCGGAATAACTTGTATGCGGTCTACATCTTGGAGATTGAACCACTCTAGTCCTTACGCCTTCACTTTCGAAGACGAGTAAAAGGGCTAAGTATGGGGAGTTTTGTTGACGGTAACCAACTACATATCAAACATCGTCAACATACACCAAAACTACCTAGTGATAGGGTTTATAAATTAACAAATTCCATAGTTTTGGTGTATATTTGGTTCTTTGGTACAAGACAAGACATGTGCACTTTGGGCCAAAATACAAGGAAAAAGAAGAAGAAAAACAATAAATAGAAAAAGCCCAAAAGTGATAAATGGCAAGTCCAACCCAACTCACCTCGGCCGGGCCACAAACTCAGGCTCTCCACGACAACACAAGGCCCAAGGTGACGAAACACGGCGACACGACAAAGTTGGGCGAGGCCAAAGCCGGCCCAGGCGCCCGCAAGACCGTCCTGGCGACAGGTGGGGGCCGGGCGGGGTGCGAGGCGGTTCATTCACTCCGAGGAACGCCGGTGGCGCCGTGGACCGGGTTCGGTGAACCTCTAAAACCCACTATTCTTGGTCGGTTTGGACATTATGGTGGTGGTGGCTATTTTCCAAGGACCCCCTCTACTCAAGCTATAAAAGGAGGGCTCCTACCTCTCTCTCAACAACACTTCAAAGGAGAATTCAAAACATTTGAGCAAGAGAAGTAGATTAGTCTTCTTCCTACCTTCTAAATTCTAGAGAGTGAGAGAGGGAGAGCTAGAAAGAAACTTTGCTCCTTCTACTCGGAGTTGTCGGAGTAGCTTCGGTGATCCGCGATTCCTAGGAGGTCGGAGTCTTAGGACTTGTCGGCACCACGACGCGCTAAATACCTCACGAGCTTCTTACAATTTGGTGAGCAAGCTTGTGTTCATCTCTCGGCTTATTGTCTTTCCGATTATACTATCTTAACTTGTTATAGTCTTACGGATTGGTAGATTGTCTCGTAAGAGCGTTAGTTCTTGGTGAAGGAACTCTTTGACCGGGAACCTTGGCCAACATCAAGAAGCTGTGACCAATAGTGCAAACGTGGTGTTTGGGCTAGCGTTCACCGCCTTTTTGCGAAGCATCCCACGGTCGTGAGGGTAGCGGCGAGGGTTGTGACAGCCTTGTCCGTCCCTTGTAATCCCTCCACGTTCGGATGTGACGTAGAGCTAATTGCCGGACTCGCCCGGTTTGGGCGAGGGCCGCGTCCGAAGTAAGGAGATAACAACGGCGAGAAATCCCTCGTCCGGAAATCCAAGCCCATAGAGATACCTCATTACTCGTAGAACCTAACCTTGCCTTGGGTAGGCACAGGCCCGAGGAAGCCCTCAACGCGAACCGCCCTTGCGAATTATAACGATACCCCCATTTTTATCACGGGTGAAGTGCTACAACGGTATTTCCGCGGCGCTATGACTTTGCCGCTTTCGCTAAGAAACACCAACAAGCATTTCGCGCCAAGTACGGGGGACGGTTGTTGTAGTTGTATTTCAGACCTAGTCGACCCGTGTGTCTAGAATATCTCCTATAAACAAAAAAAAACCCAAAAACAATTCCTTACCCATGGAGCAACCCACCATTCAAATCCTATCCGCTCCTAAGGGCGAAGCTCATTAGAACCACTCCGACCTGCGGCCAATCACGGCTTCCCGATTATGAGCTCCGCCCCGGCTTTATAGCCATGGTTCAGCCCGAGCCTTTTCAGTGCTCGGAATATGAAAACCCATAACAATTTGGTTACTGAGCTAGCTGCTCCTCCCGCCACCATGAGCCACCCGCCGCTAGCCTCATCCACCGCCACGCCCATCACCACCGACCCGCACACCACCTTTGCACCAATCCTCGTCACCCCCACCTCCTCCCTCCTTACACCCCAGCCGCGGGGCTAGTCATCCCCACCCTCCCACCCCGATCACACGCCACCGCACTCGGCCCTCGCCTTCAACAGAATAGCCACCGTCATGCGGGTGGCGGTTTTGTCGACCGACTCGTTGTCGACTTAGTCAACGAGTCGCCCGGGATAAGCGGAGTGGCTGAATATGTAATTATTATATAGGTTTATTAGTAAATTTATTTAGTTAAATTAAAGTAAGCTAGAAAAAGACTAATGGGCTTGGCCCGTTAGTTAATCTGTAAACCCCTCATATAAATATGGGGGCAACGATCATGAGACAATCAATCAAGAAAAATTTAGGGTTTAACCCTACCTATCTAGCTCTCTAGCTCTCCAAGCCGCCACGCCAAAGACACCAGCGCAAGATTCCCGGCCGCCGCTGCCCTTACCGCCGCCGCCGGCCGGTCATCTACGCCACGTCACACACATCGTCTTCCCCTCGCGTTGACCGGAAAACGGGTTGTGACAGATTGGTATCCGGAGACAAGACGATCCAATGGCCTCGACCGAGCAAGAAGTTCATGGAGGGCGTCAACAACATCATTAACAACTAGATCTCAGCCATGGAGGCGAAATCGCCCCCATCATCGCTAAAGCACGTTCCTCCCTCCAAGCTTCTCTTGATCCGTGGACAACGATGAGTTCACCATCCGCCCACGCCTCCGACCTCCAAACCCCAAACCCATCGACCGCCTTAAATTCATGCATAAATTGGTACGAAATTTCCAACGAAATTCCTACGCACAACAAACACACGAGACTCCCCAAATTTCTCCGAAATCCCTAGACAGACCAACAATAATTTAAAACCTGTTTTTTCCGGAGTATGATGGTAAAGGAGATCCTTCTCATTGGTCGTATAAATGCAATAAATTTTTCTCGCTCAAGGCATCAAAGATAATGATCGGGCGTAGCTTGCTTCGTTCCACCTTCAAGGGAACGCATTATTTTGGTTTATTCGTTGGGAAAATGAAGTGGGTCACCCGGCTTGGCGAGAATTTTCTGCAAAGAATTAACAGCGTTTTTGGATCACCACTTCATAATCATCTTGGCGATCTGATAGCCTCACGCCAATCGGGCGATTTGGACAACTACACAAATAAATTCACAAAGAACAACGAATAAGGAACAACACATCTCTCCCAAACAACAGGTTATGCTATATATTCTTTGGGTTAGCACCTCGATTCGGATAGACGTCCAACTACACCAACCACGATATGGAGATCGCTATAGCATCACGTCGACAGAGCTCAAAGTTAAACCGTCAACAATATTCGGGGATGTTAAAATATCAGTCCATGGATTAACCGGCATATCTACATGTCCTACTATGCAATTACTTATCAATATAAATGGCAAGAATTTATTGGCTTTTATTGGATTCTCGTTCAACACACATTTTTTTTGATTTGGACTCGAATTGGCTACTAAACTGCAATTACCAAGTTCTACCTCACATCAATCTCTCCGAAGTCGCGGCTACTAATGGACAACATATAACAAATGTGGGGAGGTATGATGATGTTGAATTTTTGATTGCTACTGAAACTTTCAATGCAAATTTCTTTAACATTAAATTGGGTGGCTATGATGTTGTTGGGATCTAACTTTGATTTCTGTTTCAACTTTCGTCCCAGACTTTTAAGATTTCAGTGGTACATGGATCATCTCGCAAAACAAAAAGCCAAGTTATGCAACGAAGGTGACTTCGCGATGATTTTGGCTTCGCAGAAAAAGTAACAAGAACAAAATGAAGGAGAATAACCCAAGAGCCCGAGCGAAGATGGTCGCGGGAGCTTCGCTCTACGGTTACAAGTTGTTACGAAAGGCAAAGAGACGTCGCGGGTCGAACATTTCTACATTGAAGCCTCGCGAAGACAAGGGATGTGTCTTCGCGAAGAAGAACAATTTGTAGTGAATCTATTTTGAACTTTCGGTATTTTTGACAACACGAAGCGGGGGTACTATAAATACCCCCCTGGGCTCCTTTGTAAGGACCATGTTGAATGGTCACTTTGTAAACCATATCATCATCAATAAAGTGTTGTGCTGAGCAATCACCCAACATCTTGGCGCCCACCGCTTTGTGTGAGCAACGATCTATCCCACGGCCATCAAAAAAAATCATGGGAAGACCTCCCAAGAACAAGTCGGCAAGTGTCGCCGAAGAAGCAACAACAACAGAGAGTGAAGTAATTAAGAACAAGTGGAGACAATGTCTCCAAAGAAGTCATTTCCCACGAAGGTCAAAGGGAAGAGGCAAAAGAAGTTGCAAGAACTAGAAGAGGAGTTGATCAAAAAACAGAAAGAACTTGAGGCTTGCAAAGCTAGAACAAGAGAAAAAACTTTTGAAGCAGAGAATAGAGGAAGTCGAAGCGAGCTAAAAAGATTGAATGAAGAACTCAACGATCAAGATCGCGAAGTCATCATCACAAACGAAGTCAAAACAAATCAAAGCAATGAAAAGGCAATAGTAACAATTGACCTAGAATCTCCATTATCAGTGGACTTACAAATGGCAAAATGGCGAAAAGGTTTCAAATTCAACGTCATACCAACTTATGAAGGTTTGACAGATCCAAGACAATTCTTGATGAGCTTTAAAGCATTTGTTGAATCGGGGAGGAGGAGATGATAAAACACCGGCAAAAGCACTCATCATGGCAATAAAAGGACCAGCTCAAAAGTGGTATGCTTCACTCAAGCCAAGGTCCTCAAAAGTTGAGAACAACTCGAACAACTTTGCTAGTTGATTTCAAGGATTCCAACACACAAGGCTTAAAAAGTGATGATCATTTTGATATCAAGCAATACCCAAAAGAGCCAATTATCCAATACTATAAAAGATTCATGGGGTGCCAAAACCATTGTTTTGGATAGAGATGCTAAATTTGTTTCCAAGTTCGGGAGAGCTTGCGGGATGCCTTTGGAACCAAAGTGATACTTAGCTTGCTTTTCACCCTCAAAAGAGATGGTCAATCCGGCGCACAATTTGGACTTTAGAGGATATGCTAAGGTCATTTGTTCTATCATGGGGAGGAATTTGGGAGGATCATTTGCCTCCGGTGGAGTTCACTTACAACAATAGTTACCATACTAGCATTAGATGTGCACCTTTTGAAGCCCCTGTATGGAAGGAAGTGTAGGTCACCACTTTGTTGGGAAGTGGGTGAAAAGGTAGTCCTAGGACCAGATTGGGTTCTAAAGACGATCGAGCGTATTCTTGAAATTCGACAACAAATGCTAGCCGCACAGCAGTAGGCGAAAAGCTATCTCGATGTGCGAAGGCAAGGTCCGGAGTTTCAGGTTGGGGATCAAGTACTCTTGAAGGTTTCTCCTAATAAAGGTGTCGTGGAGATTTGGAGTTAAAGGAAAAAAAAGCTTAGCCCAAGGTATATTGGACCTTTTCCAATAGTGGAACGTGTTGGGAAGCGGCTTACAGGTTGGAACTACCTAATTCTATGAATGGAGTGCATAATGTATTTCATGTTTCCATCTTTGAGAAAATACATACGAGATCCGAACAACATATGACTTTGGAACCGAAACCATCGAGGAAGACTTAACCTTTGAGGCACGCCCCGTAAGAATTCGGGAGGAGTCCGAGAAAGTCTTGCGAGGAAAGACACTCAAGCAAATCAAGATCCTTTGGACTAATCAAGCGTAGCGAGAAGCAACGTGGGAGCTTGAGTCTCGAATGCAGGAGAAGTATCCAGGAGTTCTTCTCATCCGTAAGCGGCTCGGTTTGTTGATGTCTATTCCTTTCAAAAGAGTAAAGAATTCGAGGACGAATTACGTTGAAGGAGGGAAGAATGTAACACCCCGATTTAAAAATACAAATAAAATAAAAAATAATATTCATGTTGACCAGGGCGAACTAAAGATAATTTGAAAAAATTTGACTTTTGGAATCATAAGTCGTATGGGCAATCGAGAGACCGTGGTTGCGTAGATCTCGTCGAAAAACGAATTTGTTTGACTACTAACTTGTTTCAATTGGAGACTGATGAAGTTCTTAGCGGAGCCATTAAACGCGGACCGTTGGATGTGGCTTAGGGTAATCTATTTCCTCCAGTTCAATGAAAAAAAAAAAAAAAAAAAAACCTTTCATCTTCCGGCTCCTTCCAGAGCACCGCCGCCCTTCCCGTCCTTTACTTCCCCACGCTGCCGTCTTCCCAATCCACGCTGTTTCCCGTCTCAGCTCTGGCCTCCACACCCTGTTCCTGCGTCGCCGCTATTCATCTCCAGCAGCTTGGTGCCGCTCTGCACCTTCCTACATCCGGTGTTGCTGCCTTACACCAACGCTGGTTTGTCCCCATCAGAATCCTCCCCTTTCTATTCCTGCATCTATTGCTGCTTCCAACCGTGTGCGTTTTCTTAGTGATGGTGCGGCTGTAGGGAAGCGACCTATCCTGGTGGTGTACCTCCCGTACGGCAAGGAAGGAGGCCATGCGGATTAGCCTGGGAAGGAGTCCGTGACTTGTTGCATGCCGATCTAGCATGGGTACCACTCAAAAGCCTATATTTAGAATATATATATCTGAATCTGACTTATTATTTATTTAGCCGGGATGGTAGGATTTATCTGTACCCAGCTAATCTGGCATGCTTCCAACTTTGCAACATTTGGATCCTGGTTAGAGCGAGTGATCTCATCCTGTTCAGCCATTTGTTGACCAACCGAGTGATTTATTTACTGGAATCTAATATTATTTTGTATGGAGATTGAACGTAATAGTACTTAGTAGTTATGCAATTAGCAGTTTATCTATTGCAATCCGTGGCCTATATGTATATATCCTTCCTAGTGATTAGTCCTGATTGGTCAGGTTCAGTACATATCTAGTAAGCCTAGTCTGTTCATGAGTGAAGCAATTCTTGATTGAAACTAGTCTAGTGGCACTAGTAGTTTTCTATTATACCGCAGGGTACCTTATACGAACATACCTTTGCTAGTGTCCGTGCAGATATTAGCTTCTTTATGCATCTGTTAATTGATTCTGAAATGTACAAACTCTGTACTAAGGTTTCCGAGTGAGTCCTTCAGAAAAATCCAAGTGTAGATGTGATCTCTTTGCTTTCAAGTAATTCAGTTTTAATTAGGCAAAGGTGTGTTTTGACTATAGACCTTTTGGAGACTTTATAATGCTCGTAGCTGTACAGCTCCTCTTCCAGCGACCCTGTTCTAGCTGATAGGTGGAATAGAGAAAATTAATAAATAAATAGTAAATAAGTTGACAGCCATAGCATCAACGTTGCTTAGATTATTAAGCTATATTTATCCAACTACTTTTGTTTTCTAGTTATTATTTTTGATTGGGAACCTGATTGTTTAGGTGGTGGTGAACTAGATAGCAGGACCCAAACCGATTTCAGAGCACTTCGTTGCATCGCTAAGGCAAGTGCATGACGAATCTTTGCTTCGGCTTTACGCCTACTATTTGAGTTTTTCTTTGCTTTTCAATGTTCAAGTATTATATTTCGGTTCAAGTTCAAGTTTCTTGTTCAAGTATTCAAGTTTCCATTACCTTACATTCGGTGCGGTTTATCCGAAGTGCAATTTGGATCTTACATTCAGGTTCCCGTGAGTAAGTCTTTGGCCCCACTTGCTCGGCTTTTTAGGTAAATGCTAAGGAGTATTCAAGTCTTTGTCCGCTTGGACGGAAACTACTATTTAATCGATGTTCAGTTATTTCTCATGGATTTCTACCCGACATTCGTTATTTTGGTTCTATTGTACTTGCCGAGTGTTTACTCACCCTTGTGTTTAATTTGGTTGTTAGGTACCAAATGACCGTGTGACTTGCATGGGAATAAGTGGGGAGTAGCTTCTTTATGAGCACAAGCCTTTTGTCTACTTATACTTCACTCGTTAAAACTAAGTCTTGCACTTGTAATAACTTAGATGTCACTTGGATCTTTAGTTTCTTTGGGATGGCTATGATGTGATGCTTATTATCTTATATGATAAACCGTTGTTTTGAGCTGTGATTTATATGTCTCGGATGTTTTGTTTTTAGTGGAAGTCTTTGCCGAAAATTTTTAACATTTTCCTGTTTAGTATAAACTAGGTGTGGAGTGGTAGCCCTCGGTGGTTTTTCTTTTTGGGGCGTTACATTTGGTATCGAGCTTAGGTTAGTTAGAGTAAAAGCCTTAAAACTTGATAGAGACTAAAAATTGACACACTTTGCACTATAGGATTTGCATGGGTTGCATTGCATTTACGTTTTTTTTTTTTTTTTTTCCTTGTATCTCTTAAGTAGATATGATAATATGTTGATAATTGTGTCCTTGTTTTGGTGGATTATAGCTATGCCGCCAAGGAGGTGTGCTCGTGTAGCTAATCGCGGTCGTGGTAGAGGTCGTGGTGGTGGTAGAGGTCGTGGTGGTGGTAGAGGTTGTGGCCCAGAATGACCAAGAAGTCCATGAACCCGTTATTGATGAAAATGAAGTAAACGAGGGGGCTATAGCGAGTCAATTGCTATTGCTCCCGGGCGGTGGTGGTGGTGAAGTTCCTATTGTTCTATTTGTTAAGAAGATGACTTTCACCAAGTGGACGTCTATGCAAGTTGAGAAATTTGATGGGTCGGGGACACCAAGCGATGCGGCGAGGCGGCTCGCAAGGTGGAGAAAGTCATGAGTGGTTGCGAGGTTGACTCAGGAGGAGAAAGTTTTTCTTTGTGCCACACCCGGTTGATAGGCCCGGCCGATATCCGGTGGGGGTGGTGTTTCGAGGTGTGGCCTAATTCTCGTGGTGCTATCACTTGGGAAGTTTTTCTAGAACAATTTAAAGCCAAGTATTATCCGTAATCGTTCAGGGGATAGGATGAGTGATGCATTAAATCATATCCAACGGGGGAAGTAAGACAGTGGATGGATGAGTATGAGAGGGACTTTAGCAATATGGTTCGTTTTTGTACTGGCGTGGCCGGTGATGAGCGTGAGAAGGCGAGGAAGTTTTTTGAGGGCTTAATGCACGATATAGAGAAGTGATGGGAAGGAACCCACCCACTACATACCTTGCCGCATGTGGAGGAAGCTAGGGGTATGGAATCCGAAATTCAGCTTACTACACTCCGGCAAAATCATTATGGTAATGAGAGTGGAATAGGCACAAAACCAAAAGAGGGCCCATCGGGAGGGTGGGCGGTCCTCTCGGCGACCCCCATTCAAGAAATTCAAGTCAAACCAACACTCTCGTACTCGCAGTCATTCAAGCAAAAGCGGTCGGGGGACAATCTTCAAGTTCACGCCCTACTAGATCTCAATTCATGCGCCAAAGGCCCGGCGGGGTGGTTTAATTTGCTTCAAGTGTGGGAAGTCCCACCATTCTTGAGTGGTGTGGTTTTTCCGGAGCTTGTCGCACGTGTGGTAAAGATGGACACATGTCCATTGTTTGCAAGAAGAACCCGATTCTATTATCAAGTGGCGAAGTCTAGTTCTTCCCATTATCTCGCAACTAGCTCTCATGGGTCGATTCCTTCCGGTTGGTGGTGGTCGAGGTTCGGGTTCAAATGATGGTCGCTTCTTCAGGTTCTTATCAGCAGTATCCCACAGCAGTATATGCCTCCCGGCTACTACCGGCCTCCTCCCGATTACATTCCACATGCTCATACCGAGCTATCTACTTCATATGCTCCACCTCACTTGACTGCACCTTATGCTCCACTCCGGTTGCCCGCACCACCCCTTTGTTCTAGCATCAGCAGACTAGGCGGGTTCTAGTGCTATGAATCCTTCGCAGCTTTACACCATGCCTACTTCTCTTGGACGTCCGGATGTGGTCTCGTGTACTTTTTATAGTTGATTCACATGAAGCTCTAGTGTTATTTGATTCGGTGCTACTTTCTCGTTTGTCTCAATCGGCTTTTTGCAAAAGGGCCAAACCGCCTAGTCAAGAAATATCCGAGTCCATTCATGTGAGTTCACCGGGGTCTAATATCTAGTTCGCTGGTCCGTCCGGTCGTGTGATATCCATAGATGGGGATGATTTTGTTGCTAACCTAATGGTGATTCCTCTACCAAATTTTGATGTGATCCTTGGCATGGATTGGTTACATCGTTATCGGGCCATTATATCCTGTTTCGGAAGACAGTTTCCTTTAGAGACTCCCTCGGGCCATACCATAACTTTCCAAGAAAGTGCTCCCTCATATTCTCTATTTGTGTTGGCAAGCTTATTTCCCTACGGCCGAAACCGAAGATTGGATTTCTTTGGACATTAGCCGAGAAGCCAACCATATCCAAGGTGATTGAAGAAATTCCTATTGTTGGGAACATCGATGTTTTTCCGTAAGAGCTTCTGGAATGCCGCCCAAGCGACATGTGGAGTTTCGTATTGATCTTATACGGCACAAGGCCTGTTTCCATAGTGCCATATCGTTTATCTCGCCCTTTTCAAGATGAATTGAGGAGGCGGTTGGATGATCTCTTGTCCAAGAAGTTGATTCGTCGTAGTGTGTCTCCTTGAGAGCTCCTGTTCTCTTCACTAAGAAGAAGGATGGGAGTTGGCGCATGTGCGTGGACTATCGGGGCTTGAATGTAGTGACGATCAAGAACAAGTACCCATTGCCACGCATTGATGAGCTATTTGATCGGCTCAAAGGTGCTAAGGTATTTTCCAAAATTGATCTACAATCGTGGTACAATCAAATTCCGGTAAGAGAGGAAGATATTGAGAAGGCGGCATTTGCGACCATGTATGGCCACTATGAATTTAGAGTTATGTCTTTTGGATTGACAAATGCACCTCCTTACTTTATGGAAACAATGAATAACATGCTATGCAAATTTGATCAGTTTGTGGTGGTATTCATTGATGACATACTCATCTTCTCTAAGTTGAATGAAGAACATGAGCAACATATAAGGATGGTTCTTCAAACCTTGAGAGACAACAAGTTTTATGCCAAGTTGAAGAAGTGTGAGTTCGGCTATCGGAAGTTGGTTTCTTAGGGCATATTATTAATGAGAAAGGAATCTCGGTTGATCCCGGCAAGGTTTTCGATGTACTCCCCTTCCATCCCAAATTATAAGTCACTCGACTATTTTGTTATGTATGTCAAAGTGACTTATAATTTGGAATGGAGGGAGTAGTAGACTTGGGAGAGACCATCTAGTGTCAAAGAGGTGAGAAGCTTCTTAGGAATGGTCGGGTTATTATCAAAGATTTGTGAAGGATTTCTCTATAATTGCTAAACCTTTATCTATGCTCACTCATAAGAATGCAAAGTTTGAATGGACTAGTGAGTGTGAGCATAGTTTCCAAGTATTGAAGGAGAAGTTGGTTACTGCTCTGTTCTCACCCTACTTGAACCGGGCAAGCGATTCACCGCGGTATTACGATGCTTCACGAGTAGGCCTTGGGTGTGTCCTTATGCGGGATGGGAAGGGTATAGCCTATGCATCAAGGCGCTTGAGAACACATGAACGTAATTATCCTACTCATGACCTAGAGCTTGCCGCAGTTGTGTTTGCCTTGAAGATATGGAGACATTACCTTTATGGTGAGCCTTGTGATATTTTCACCGACCATAAGAGTTTGAAGTACATTTTCACTCAAAAGGATTTGAATCTAAGACAAAGGAGATGGTCGGAACTAATCAAAGATTATGATCTTACCATCCAAGTACACCCCGTAAAGCCAATGTTGTGGTGATGCTTTGAGTCGTAAGGCTACCCTTGCTACATTGAATTATTTAATAACTGAATTTGAGCGGATGGATATATCATATTGTTATGTGGGAGTTGCGTAAACCGAAACAAGGGTTATCCTTGAATCGCCTTACCAAGGCGATTGTTGGAGGCACAACAACATGATCGGTTCTCGCAAGATGTGAAGAAGCGCATTGGTGAAGGAAAAGTTGGAAACTTCAGCATGGATATTTTAGGTGCCATTCGATTTCGTGGACGCTTTTGTGTGCCACAGAAGGCTCAAGTCAAGGATGAGATTCTCCGAGAGGCACATCGCACCCGATACACCGTGCACCCCGGTGAGAATAAGATGTATCAAGACTTGAAGAAAAGCTATTGGTGGAAGAGGATGAAAGTGGATGTGGCAAAGTATGTGGCATCATGCGGGGTATGCCAACCGGTTAAAGCCGAGCATAAGCGCCCCGGCTGAAAACCGCAACCACTAGAGGTTCTGCGTGGCCATGGGAGGATATCACTATGGATTTTGTGGTTGGTTTACCACGCACTCCTAAAGGGAAGGATGCTATTTGGGTTGTTGTAGATCGCTTGAGTAAGGTAGCTCATTTTGTTCCTTACCGTTCTACCAATTCGGCAAGTGACTTAGCTCCAATCTATATGCGTGAAGTTGTGAGACTTCATGGGGTGCCAAAAACCATTGTTTCGGATAGAGATGCTAAATTTGTTTCCAAGTTCTCGGGAGAGCTTGGGATGCCTTTGGAACCAAAGTGATACTTAGCACCGCTTTTCACCCTCAAACAGATGGTCAATCCAGGCGCACAATTCGAACTTTAGAGGATATGCTAAGGTCATGTGTTCTATCATGGGGAGGAATTTGGGAGGATCATTTGCCTCGGTGGAGTTAAACACAACAATAGTTACCATACTAGCATTAGATGTGCACCTTTTGAAGCCTTGTATGGAAGGAAGTGTAGGTCACCACTTTGTTGGGAAGTGTGGGTGAAAAGGTAGTCCTAGGACCGATTGGGTTCTAAAGACGACCGAGAGCGTATTGCTGAAATTCGACAACAAATGCTAGCCGCACGAGTAGGCGAAAAGCTATCTTGATGTGCGAAGGCAAGGTCCGGAGTTTCGGGTGTTGGGGATCAAGTACTCTTGAAGGTTTCTCCTAATAAAGGTGTCGTGAGATTTGGAGTTAAAGGAAAGCTTAGCCCAAGGTATATTGGACCTTTTCCAATAGTGGAACGTGTTGGGAAGCTGGCTTACAGGTTGGAACTACCTAATTCTATGAATGGAGTGCATAATGTATTTCATGTTTCCATGCCGAGAAAATACATACGAGATCCGAACAACATATGACTTTGGAAACTAAAACCATCGAGGAAGACTTAACCTTTGAGGCACGTCTGTAAGAATTCGGGAGGAGTCCGAGAAAGTCTTGCGAGGAAAGACACTCAAGCAAGCGAAGATCCTTTGGACTAATCAAACGTAACGAGAAGCAACGTGGGAGCTTGAGTCTCGAACGCGGGAGAAGTATCAGGAGTTCTTCTCATCCGGTAGCGGCTTCAGTTTGTTGATGTCTATTCCTTTCAAAGAGTAAAGAATTCGAGGGCTAATTCTGTTGAAGGAGGGAAGAATGTAACACCCTGATTTAAAAATACAAATAAAATAAAAAATAATATTCATGTTGACCAGGAAGGCGAACTAAAGATAGGCTGAAAAATTTGACTTTTGGAATCATAAGTCGTATGGGCAATCGAGACCGTGGTTGCGTAGATCTCGTCAAAAACGAATTTGTTTGACTACTAACTTGTTTCAATTGGAGACTGATGAAGTTCTTAGCGGAGCCATTAAACGCGGACCGTTGGATGTGGCTTAGGGTAATCTATTTCCTCCAGTTCAATGAAAAAAAAGAAGAAGAAAAACCTTTCATCTTCCGGCTCCTTCCAGAGCACCGCCGCCCTTCCCGTCCTTTACTTCCCCACGCTGCCGTCTTCCCAATCCACGCTGTTTCCCGTCTCAGCTCTGGCCTCCACACCCTGTTCCTGCGTCGCCGCTATTCATCTCCAGCAGCTTGGTGCCGCTCTGCACCTTCCTACATCCGGTGTTGCTGCCTTACACCAACGCTGGTTTGTCCCCATCAGAATCCCCCCTTTCTATTCCTGCATCTATTGCTGCTTCCAACCGTGTGCGTTTTCTTAGTGATGGTGCGGCTGTAGGGAAGCGACCTATCCTGGTGGTGTACCTCCCGTACGGCAAGGAAGGAGGCCATGCGGATTAGCCTGGGAAGGAGTCCGTGACTTGTTGCACGCCGATCTAGCCTGGGTACCACTCAAAAGCCTATATTTAGAAGGTATTGTCTTATTTCTGGGCGTGCAGCCCTTTGTCTTATAGACTGCACGCTTGTCCGCCGTCGATCTCTAATCCAACAGCCGGCCTCCAGCCCGTTGTCTTTTGTTTGTCTCTACGGCGGCCGCTCGCAGGTAAAGACGACCCGGCCTCCCTCTCCTCGCACGCGTCTCCCTCAGTCCTTCCTCCTTCCTCGCCACTGCGCTAAATCCACCGACCACCATTTTCGGCGAGCCCCCCGCGCCCATGCCCGAGCACGTCCCCGGCCGCGGCCTCCTCTCCGCGTCCACCCCCACCTTCTCCGGTGACATCCTCCCCGCACCCGCCCGGACCCTGCGGCAACCATGGATGATCTAGCAGCGGCGACAGCAGCGGTGGCGAGGTACGCCTCCTCCACCACAGCCTCCTTGTCCACGCGACGACACCCATGCCCCATCCTTCTTCCAAACTCCGGCTAGGGTTCCGACGGTCGGTTAGGGTTCCAGCAAGCTTCCCGTTGACTCTCCCCGCGAGGCGCGAGGCCGTGAGCCGGCAACCCTCCGATCCGCGGGCCCCATACCACCCCCAGCCTCCACCGCGCTATGCCTCCTTCCGGGCACGACGGCCGCAGTGACGACGAGATTCCATCGCGCGGGTGTCTACAGCGGCCGGATCCGAGCGCGCGGGCCACGACGCCGGCGGGATTTTGGGGCAGCGGCGGTGCCAGCTGGTTCCTGGCGCGTGGCTCGTGGCGTGCAGGTGGCGGTGACGTCCTCGCCAAGTCCAAGGACCTCACCAAGGCTTCGGCACTGACGACCAAACTCAAATCGGCTCTTCATTGTTGCTTTTGCTTCTTCAGATTGTGGAGAAAAGGGGGAGCTCCAGGTCTCTGACAAGGAGAGGAAGACTCAGCTGTTGTCTCTTCCTATGCAGAGTGGACGCTCTACGAGCAGTTGGCCACAGTAACCATGGGTCTCATTGTGGCAAAGGTGAGGTAAATATTCGTTGTAATTAGTATTTGCTTGAAATGTTGTGTTGACATGAGGACATGACCGTATCTCTCAGCTGCAGGGTTCGAAGCTTGGCTACTTGTAATATTTGAGAATGGAGTAGTTCAGTCATTCATCTATGCTCGGACACTGTCACTTGCAGGTAGCCATACTTCATGTCTGAATAACATATAGCTGTGGGGTCCTAATCAACTTATGCAATAGCTTCTATTCTCCTTGGTAGTTTTAGTTGCAATTTTCAAATGCAAGTTCAAAGGAGTTGTGTTTATAGCAATCCATGATTTGGTAACTGGTATGTCAATTTTCGTAGCTCCTTGGCAATTTCAGCTGCTAATTAGGATCTCTCGTGTCTAGAAAACAAAATAATGAGGATCAGCAGAGTTGTTGTGCCTGTGTTATTTTGTGAACTGAATTATGTGCTTACTTTGGCCATTTCCTGCTCGTTTATCCATACTTCCCCAATGGCAGCCTCGACCACATTCTCTTCAGTGAGAGCTGCTCTGCCTCGTTTGTGTTTGTTCTGAATCAGTTTTCAACATTCAGTTTAATTATGTGTGGATAATAAGCATTTAATTCTTGGTTTAGAGCAACTAAATGTACATGTGTATTGATTAGTTACTGAACTTCACTGGGAATAATAAGCAACTTGCAGCAACTTGCAGGCCAGCAACCCACGTAGCAGCTGGCCGAGTGCTCAGCAGCAGCCTGCAGGCCACCAGCCAACACAGAGAGGCAACAGAATAAAAATTTCACCTGCTGCTTTAACTTATTCTAATAAGCCAATCAGGTGATCGGATTAGATGATCAGCCTGTTTCTGTTTTGTTCCTTTTCAGTTTCTCCACTAGGCCTGTAGTCACGTTAAGAAAATCAGATTCAGATGAATAAGTTGAGAAATAAGATGGTTGATAGCCTTTAGCACTAGAATCGATGGTGTTTGTGGAGGAGACACGACAGGAGGAGTCCGGTTCCGTGCTTTCTGTTATCATCGGTCACCTAGGACAGGATGTGAGTATATGCAACTAGTTCTGATTCCAATGTTGTGGCTAGCGAGTTTTGTCTATGGTTTCTGATATGTCTTAGTTAACTTTCTCGGTCTAGGATTATATCATGTCTTTTGGTGGCACTAGTTATGTGTGTATGGACTGAATTGGCCACTTTTTAGTGTGTGTATTGCTTGCTTTGGTAGCTGGATCGACAATATAGCTGAATTATAGTGTGTGTATCTTCCTCTCTACTGCAGTGTGTTTCTTAGAAAACTTTTTGTAGCTCTCTGAAGTGTGTTTCTTAGAAACCTTTTCTGGATTCCATGAAGGATGCAATTGTAGTATCCTATTTCTTTTGATGCATTGTGAGGGAACAATGGGACCCTTGTTAGGTCAGAATAGATTGTATATTAGAAATTTAGAAAGAAAACGAATAGGTACATGCCTAGTTCTTACTCTTAGTTGATATACTTGCTATGTTCAAATAAATAGATTAGTCCAATCAAAATATAGATCTGAATTAGTACTCTGAATGGCAACCTGCAATGTACTCGTATTGAATCCAAAAAAAAGTAAACTCGGTGAACAGAAGTGTCACATGTTAGCAATTTTAGTGTCATTTGTAGGCAACTTAGACTAATCAACAAACAAATTATTCATATCAGCTAAGCATTTTTTTTTTTTTTTAGTTCTAGGGTTTTTGGTGCAATTTTATTTTTAAATGCATGCCCCTATTAGGCAATGGGTTTTGGGTTAATATATATGAGTTTTTGTCATCAAACTGAACATGTGAGGCACCATTTGTTCACGGCAGTAATATATATGAGTTTTTGTCATGCAGAACATGTTAAGTAGTAGTGTGCAGACCATGTTTAGTAGCAATCCTATAATCAATTTGGACTGAATTTTGCTTTTCTTAGTTATGTGAGATCTATTTGGATTTTTGCAGTAATAGACCTAGACATCATGTGATCAAAACTATGGAATTGCTTTGGCTAGGAACAGATCTGGATGGAATTGGTGATAATAGAATCATACTGTATTGCATGTGTGTCATCGTGCACTTCTTCTCTGGGACGCCCTGTGTTGATGGTGGCGGTGCCAGGGAGGAATGCCCTGTTCAGGGAAAAATTGTTCCATCATAGTATGCATTTCACCTCACCGCCACATCTGAGCTTCCGTCCTTGATTTATTTTAGGCAAATTAGTGTAAGATCCTAGGTAATTTTTTCACAACCATTGGGCAACTATATTCATTGAACAAAGCAAATCTATAATCACACTTAATTTATGCATGTACTCTGTCCTAAATTATATTGTTCTTATTTTAACTGTGTTTCTATGGGTGCGGTGGGCGCCAGGTGCCGCCCTGCTTTGCTTCTTGACAATTTTTGCTAATATGCTATCTGCTACTCTGCTCCTACAGTGAGCAGTCAAGGCTCAAGTCTCCAATTGCAGTCCAGAACATGCCACTTTGCTCTAGCATCAAATTTTTTTTTGCAGATGGTGGCACTCTGCTTGGTACTCTTATAGCGACTACTCCATCATCGAAATGCTTCTCCGCTAATCCCGCCCATGGTGCATGGTCATATCCTCATCAGGTTGGTCTTGGCAGAGCTAGATACTGACCTCTGACCTTATTTGCTGCCTCCATCCCAATTTGATTTATGAGACAACACTGAATGGTACATTTTGGTGATGGATTTTGCTTCCGTTAGTAGGATTGCAACATTTTTTTTTTGATACAAATTCACATCTATATGCTTAGAGAGTATGAGATTACAACGGTTTACTTTTGTCAACTGAATTGATTATGCAAAATAACTTGATTTGCTTATGCAAAAGAACTAAATTGGTTATCAGTCATATCAAATCTGCTAATGCAATAGAAACTGCAGTACTATCTAATATCAGGTGATGCAGAACAATTCTAGTAACAAATCTTTTTGTTAGTGCAGTTGAAATTTGAGGCTTGCTCATTTTTTCCCGGTTCCTCACTATCATCTATGTACTTATCAAGTCTATTTAATTGTAGGTGTGAGACAATCAAGCATCAAAATGGATATGTTATGATATCAGATATGGAGTAACCATGTGCAACAGCTAACACAAGAACAGCTTAAGATGTATATAGAGATCTCATGTATATATATACAGTAGGCATTAGGAAAATATTAGGAATCAGATCTTCTTATGCTGTAAGAAGCGGGATTTGCAGTACCCTTTTTTTTAAGTGAATTGATTATGCAAAAAGAACTGAATATCTTATGCACAATTGTTGAATTGCTTTATCAATTTGTAAGATTTGCTTCTAGTAACAGATCTGATATCAGATGATGCAAAACAACTAACTTTGCTTTAAGGAACAGATCTGTTTGGTTCTTCTTCTTTTTATCATTGTGTAATTATAGTCTGATGTAGAAGCTAACTTGGCTGCAGATGAGTGTTTTTTTTTTTTTTGGCAAATTCGTATGTAGCTGGAAAAGCAAAAAAAAAAAAAAAAAAAAAAAAAAAAAAAGGGAAGAAGCTTCTACGTGGGTGGCAACATGGGCCTCGCATCTGCCGGGACTTTGCCCAGGAAGCGCGCAGGCGCCAGAGAGCTTTCTTCTGTTTTCCATGCAACAGGATAGAAAATGCAGTTTGGGGTTTTTTTCCTATATTTAGACTGTGCAGGCCATAAGGCTAAATCCTGCACGTGCAGGCGTTAGCCGTCTCCTATATTAAATATATATATCTGAATCTGACTTATTATTTATTTAGCCGGGATGGTAGGATTTATCTGTACCTAGCTAATCTGGCATGCTTCCAACTTTGCAACATTTGGATCCTGGTTAGAGCGAGTGATCTCATCCTGTTCAGCCATTTGTTGACCAACCGAGTGATTTATTTACTGGAATCTAATATTATTTTGTATGGAGATTGAACGTAATAGTACTTAGTAGTTATGCAATTAGCAGTTTATCTATTGCAATCCGTGGCCTATATGTATATATCCTTCCTAGTGATTAGTCCTGATTGGTCAGGTTCAGTACATATCTAGTAAGCCTAGTCTGTTCATGAGTTAAGCAATTCTTGATTGAAACTAGTCTAGTGGCACTAGTAGTTTTCTATTATACCGCAGGGTACCTTATACGAACATACCTTTGCTAGTGTCCGTGCAGATACTAGCTTCTTTGTGCATCTGTTAATTGATTCTGAAATGTACAAACTCTGTACTAAGGTTTCCGAGTGAGTCCTTCAGAAAAATCCAAGTGTAGATGTGATCTCTTTGCTTTCAAGTAATTCAGTTTTAATTAGGCAAAGGTGTGTTTTGACTATAGACCTTTTGGAGACTTTATAATGCTCGTAGCTGTACAGCTCCTCTTCCAGCGACCCTGTACTAGCTGATAGGTGGAATAGAGAAAATTAATAAATAAATAGTAAATAAGTTGATAGCCATAGCATCAACGTTGCTTAGATTATTAAGCTATATTTATCCAACTACTTTTGTTTTCTAGTTATTATTTTTGATTGGGAACCTGATTGTTTAGGTGGTGGTGAACTAGATAGCAGGACCCAAACCGATTTCAGAGCACTTCGTTGCATCGCTAAGGCAAGTGCATGACGATCTTTGCTTCGGCTTTACGCCTACTATTTGAGTTTTTCTTTGCTTTCCAATGTTCAAGTATTATATTTCGGTTCAAGTTCAAGTTTCTTGTTCAAGTATTCAAGTTTCCATTTACCTTACATTCTCGGTGCGGTTTATCGGGAAGTGCAATTTGGTCTTACATTCGGGTTCTGTGAGTAAGTCTTTGGCCCCACTTGCTTTCTCGGCTTTACCCAGGTAAATGCTAAGGAGTATTCAAGTGCTGTCCGTTTGGACCGAAACTACTATTTAATCGATGTTCGGTTATTTCTCATGGATTTCTACGACATTCGTTATTTTGGTTCTATTGTACTTTGGCGAGTGTTTACTCACCCTTGTGTTTAATTTGGTTGTTAGGTACCAAATGACCGTGACTTGCATGGGAATAAGTGGGAGTAGCTTCTTCATGAGCACAAGCCTTTTGTCTACTTATACTTCACTTTCGTTAAAACTAAGTCTTGCACTTGTAATAACTTAGATGTCACTTGGATCTTTAGTTTCTTTGGGATGGCTATGATGTGATGCTTATTATCTTATATGATAAACTGTTGTTTTGAGCTATGATTTATATGTCTCGGATGTCTTGTTTTTAGTGGAAGTGCTGCCGAAATTTTTAACATTTTCCTATTTAGTAGAAACTAGGTGTGGAGTGGTAGCCCTCGGTGGTTTTCCTAGCTGGGGCGTTACAACAAATAAGACAACATTCAGGCACAAAATAATCAACGAAGCCCGGTACAACAACAAAAACTTCAATAATGACCAAATAGGAGGTTTCGATCGAGATTTGGGGAAAGAAGAATTTTAAAACACGAAGAAATGTATTGCATCATCCATGGCAAAGGTTGGTCACACATCGAAGATGTGCCCAATGGTAAAGAAAAGCATAGAACAGTTACAACAAGAGGGCAAGCCATTGGAAAATCAAAGATCAATAAACTTTTTATCTCAAGCAAGCACCTCGCAAAATCAACCATACTTCGATCCAAGCTACAATCGCAAGTGCTACCGGGACCACCTCCGATATACAATTGTCCACCATCGGCAATGGCTCCGCCACAATGGGGACAAATAAAAACTATACAACCCGAAGCTTCGGTTGCAAATAACACGCCAAATGCTCAAAACAATGGCTCACCAGCAGTATCAACAGCAAGCAGAGGCAGAATAATGACCATTTGCGGAGGCAATAGCATAGAACATGCAACCAACAACGAGAGAAGAAACTATTTTCGAGAGTCAATGCAATAACAATGGAAGGACCTTACAAGAAGACAAGATGGTCACACCGGCCCGGTTATCTTCACGAGAACAAGACATGAAACTCAAAGACTATCCACACATGGATGCCATGGTCATAGAAGCAAATATTGATGGATGAGATGTCACAAAAATCCTAGTAGGCGGAGGAAGCTCCGCCGACATACTCTTCGCATCAACACTAGATGCAATGGAAATCAAAAGACAAAATTTGGGAAGAACGTAGAATATCCACTAGTTGGCCGGCGGCAAAAAGGATAAATTCAATTGGGACTAATTGTATTGCCGGTATCCTTCAAGACACAAAACAACCAAGAAACGAGAACAAGTAGCATTTGATGTTGTTGAAATGCCAAGTCAAGATAACGCAATATTTGGAAGAGGAAGCTTGAATATCTTCGAAGCTATCATCAATTACTCTTACTTATGCATGAAAGTTCCAGCAATTAATGGACCAATATCTATCCATGGAAATCAAGCGAAGCAACAAACATTGAGAAAGACTCAATTCGGCTCAAAGAAATGTCCGGCCATCGAAGAAATCGAAGAAGAAAACGAGAGGAAAATGCGAAGTCACAAAAGAAAGCGAAGACATGTTCCAAGACAGAAACCAAAAGAAGTTTTGCTAGATCCAATGGTAACAAACAAGAAAGTCATCATAGGCGCCAATCTAGCGAAAGATGAAGAAGAACGACTAATAAGTTTTTTTAAGAAGCAATCAAGACGTCTTTGCATGGTCAGCAAAAGATCTAGAAGGAGTTAGCGAGGGGATATTATTGAACATCGCTAAAACATTGATCCAAGTTACAAACCAAAGAAGCAAAAACTAAGAAAGATCTCCGAAGACGAGAACAATAGCGAAGGTTTGAAGTACAAAGATTGCTTGACGCGAAGGTCATAAGAGAAGTGCAATTCACAACATGATTGGCAAATATTGTGATGGTAAAGAAAAGCAATGGAAAATGGAGAATGTGCATAGACTTCACAGATCTGAATAAAACTTGCCCAAAAGACAATTTTCCTCTACCAAGAACCGACATATTGGTCGATCAAGGCAAAGGAAGTGAAATGCTAAGCTTCCCGGATTGCTTCTCGAGGATATCATCAGATCTACATGAAGAAGGAAGATGAAGAAAAAACAAGTTTCATTACACCATTTGGAACATCTTTGTTTCCAAAGAATGGCGAGAGGGGCTTCGCAATGCCGGGTCAAGCTTCATAAGAATGACTTCGGTAGCACTTAAAGATCAAATTGGAGACAACCTACTAGCTTATGTTGACGACATAATAGTCAAGAGCAAGAAACGCCAAGATCATTTAAAAGACTTGAAGCAAACATTTGAGAACTTGAGAAAGTCAAATCTCAAACTCAATCCCGAGAAATATACCTTCGGGTACAAAGCAAGGCAAAATCCTCGGATGTATAGTTTCAGAAAAGGCATCGATCCAAATCCTGAAAAAATTAGAGCAATCATGGAAGCGAAGTTCCAAAGAACATCAAAGACATTCAAAAGTTAACAGGAAGGTTGGCTTCGCTGAACAGATTCATATCAAAATCGGCAGAAAAAAGCTTTCCAATATTCCAAGCACTCAAAGGAGAGAAAACAAACTTCGCATGGGGAGAAGAGCAACGAAGGCCTTCGAAGAAATAAATAAAGTATCTTTCAAATCCTTCGACACTAACAACTCCAAATGTTGATCAAGAACTACTTCTATACATCTCAGCATCTGAGAAAGCCGTAAGCGCGGTACTAGTACAAGAAAGAGAGAAAGATCATGCGAAGAAACAAGAGCCAATATACTTTGTCTCCGAAGCCCTCTCCGGATCGGAGATGTTTTACTCGAAATTGAGAAAATAGCATATGCAGTACTCACGGCAACAAGAAAGTTAAAGCATTACTTCTTGGCACACAAAGTGAGAATCCCAACAAACCAACCACTCAAAGATGTACTCCAAAGTCAGAATCTTCCGGAAGGCTTGGAAAATGGCAAGCTGAAATCTCACAATATTTCATCGAATTTGAGAAGAGAACACGGCAATAAAGTCACAAGTATTGGCGATTTCATCTCCAGATTGGACACCAAGAACAAATCACTAAGATAAAAAAAAAGATCATCAAGAATGGACTTTATCTTGTCAAGAATGGACAATGAATTGTGATGGAGCATGGGGCTCGCAGGGTCAAGGTGGCAAAAGCAATAATAACTTCGCCATCCGCATCAAGATGAAATATGCGGCAAGATTAGAATTTCGTGTACAAACAATATCGCGGAGTATGAAGCAATATTACGGGGCTTCTCCGTAAGGCAAGAGCAATGGGAGTACAAAAGATCTTAATAAAAACAGATTCTCAAGTTGTAGCAGGCCATGTTGAGAAAAATTACAAGGCAAAATATCCCGAGCTAGCAAAATATCTACAAAGCGTTAGAGATCAAGAAAAACACTTCAAGGATTCACAAAGGCGAAGCATTTCAAGGACAAACAACGAAGAGGCAGATGAAATCGCAAAAGCGGCGGAAAATTAAAAAGTAAAATTGCCACCGGATGTGTTCTACCAAGTATTATCGGAATCTTCGATAAAAGCAAAAATTGAAGAGCCAAAGTACATCCATATCATTGAGAGCTTAAGATTGGAGATCGTGAGATAATAGCATTTCTAAGGGGATTTTATGAACGTAAAGTTTAAGTCGAAGAAATAAAAATGAAGCACAAGACAAGAAATTATAAGCTCATCGGCAATCAACTATTCAAACATGGCATTTGTGAACCATTACTCAAGTGTATATCCAGCGAAGAAGGCAAAAGAATTGCTACAAGAAATCCATAGTGGAACATGTGGAAATCATGCGGGTCCAAGAGCTATAGCGAGGAAAGGCATTTAGACAAGGGTTCTATTGGCCAACAGCTCAAAAAGATAGCAAGGAAATAGTGAAAACTTGTCACAATTGCCAAATTTCAGCAAAGCAAGTCAAATGCTCCGGCTAATCCAATTCAAAGCACATTGAACCAACATGGCCACTTGCAAGATGGGGAATAGACATAATTGGAAAACTTCCCCCAGCCCAAGGCAACCATCAATATGCACGATTTGTTGCAGTTGAATATTTCACAAAGTGGATAGAAGTTTAAGCCAATTACAAATATGTCATCCACAACAATGAAGAAATTTCTTTGGCAAAATATAATATGATTCGAGTCCCAAGACATATAACATTGGATAATGGAACTCAATTTGATAGCTAAGACTTTGTGGTTATTGTGAAAGCATGGGAATTCAACTTTTGCTTCGCGATCGGTAAGATACCCTCGGTCGAATGGTGCCGTTGAAAGAGCAAAAAAGTATAATGTGTGTGGGAATTTCAAAAAATCTAGTTGGACTACCAAAGGGAAAATGGGTTGAAGAGTTACCAAGAATTGTTTGGAGTCACAACACAACTACCTCAAGATCAACCAAGTTTACACCTTTCAAGCTACTATATAGAGATGAGGCAATGACTCGGAAGAAATACAATTGAAGGTCCAAGAACAAATGTTGAAATAACAAGTTTAAGAGGACCAAAAAAAGACAAGCAAAGACTTGCTCGAAGAAGAAAGAAATCAAGTTGTGATGAATCTCAGGAAATACCAAGAAGAAACAAGCAAGTGGTACAACAAGAAAGTAGTGAAAAGAGAATTACAAACCGGGGGGACTTCGTGCTCAAAAAAAAAAGGAACGAAGATACTGTGGGAAAGTTCCAAACAAAAGTGGGAAGGACCCTTCGTCATAACAAAATCAAAATGGACAAAGGATCTTATCACTTGGAGAATCTCAAAGGAGAAGAGCTAAGTCATACTTGGAACATCGAGGATCTTCGCAAGTACTATCCCTAGATTTTTTACTTTACTCAGGTTTTTTTGTAAACAAGCAATTTAGATTCAATTTCTTAGAAGCATTTTATCATTTCAATCAAGAGTTTTGCACTCTTTTTCCACTCGGGGAAGCCCCTTCGCAGGGTGAGTGGTTTTTTAACGAGGCGAGACTCTATTGTAAATTCTCATGTCAAATATAAATGAGAAAGTAGTTCCCCTAAACTTGTGCTTTCTTTTACTTTTTCTTCCATTTATTCGGCCGAAAAAGCAAAACGCTTTTAACATCGGCTTAAAAGTTTTCACAAAAACAATTAACAAAGTAGGTATAATTTAAGTACAAAACTAAAATTATCACCTACTAATTTCTCTAAGGAAAATTTTGACTTCAAATCGAAGTCTTCGCCTCCCACTTCAAAAAAAAAGAAGGGGACGACGTTTTCCAAATTTCTCTAAGGAGAATTTTGACTTCAAATCGAAGTCTTTCGCTCCCACTTCGAAAAAAAAAAAGGGGACGACGTTTTTCCAAATTTCTCTAAGGAGAATTTTGACTTCAAATCGAAGTCTTCGCCCTACTTCGCAAAAAAAGAAGGGGGACGACGTTTTCCAAATTTCTCTAAGGAGAATTTTGACTTCAAATCGAAGTCTTTGCTCCTACTTCAAAAAAAGAAGGGGACGACGTTTTTCAAATTTCTCTAAGGAGAATTTTGACTTCAAATCGAAGTCTTCGCCCCACTTCGAAAAAAAAAGAAGGGGACGACGTTTTTCAAATTTCTCTAAGGAAAATTTTGACTTCAAATCGAAGTCTTCGCACACACTTTGCAAAAAAAAAAAAGGGGGACAATGCTCTCTAAATTCATAAAAACAATAGTTTATTATACAAAACATGTATCTAAAGTTACAACATCATGTAAAACATATTTTCAAGATTACATACAACATATACAAAGTTCAAATACTCAAAATTCTTCGGAAGCAACACTAGTTGTTTTTTGGCTCAAAATGTCTTCAACAACTTCGTTGATTATTTTGTCCGCCGTATCTTGAAAAATATCCCCAAAGATAAAACTTGGGGAGGCACTTGAGCAAGAAGACTGAGACAAAAAATCACGGGCACATCAACAAAAGGCAAAAATAAAATAAAAAGGAAAAATCCTAAGCCATAAGAACGTTACCGCCAACATTGCTAAAATCAACAACCCTAGGCATCCTATAAGAATCCTTTGTTTTAGATTCCCCAAGGCATTTATCCACAAAACCACCAATATCAACACTACCGTAAGCCTCCAAAATTCCGAAGTCTCAAAAACAAAGTTGTCCTTCCGCAATCATAAGAGGTAACACACGGTAACAATATCTTGCGCAGTTTCGCTTTTTGAGAAACCTGCGTTAGCAGATATTTCAAAGTCAAAATTTGGAAAAACATCAAAAACACAACGCAACCTCACAATATTAACAACTTCACATATTAATAAACCACAAAATTCAAGCACAATATTAACTTAACAAATTTACAACAACACTTTTTGCCAAACAGCTTTGTTTTTCTCTCGAGAACACTCAAAACACAGTAATTAATCTAAAAAGCTAATCCCTTCGCTCACTAACATTTTTTTCTTGTTCCTTTCCTCCTCCAAAGCCCTCCGTTCTTCTTCTTCGTTCAATTTCTTCAAAGCCTCCTCTTCCCGTGAAGATATCGAGTTCAATCTATTAAAAAGACAAGTCGAATGCAAAACAAACCTTTAAGTTCACCTAAAAACAAAAAAAGCAATAAAGATAAAACAGATAATACCTTCTTCAAACTTCTCTTTAACTTTCTCGAGATAGTGATCTCGACCACATTTGCACCAATACTCATTAAAAACTTCTTGCAAAGAATATGAGTGCGAGTAGAAATCTTGTTGATAGAATCACCGGGAAATTTGAAGTTGGAATCAGCGAAGGTCTCATATAATGGGTCACCGGCTTCTTTCATAAGATGCGGGGAGCCGCTAATTGGGATTTTAGAGATTCAATCTCCCCAATAGCGATTTCTCAAAAAAAACAAAAGTCGTGGGTAACTTTGTCTTCAAGAGATTTTCTCGAGTCCACTTTTGAACAAGAGCACCCTAGGAAACAAAAAGAAGAATGAAAGTTAGCCAAAAGTAAAATATAAACAGTTGGCTTCGCACGAAAGGAAAAGAAAAGAAAAGAAATATATATATACCTTGTACGCCAAATTCAAGCCCGGCATCAACTAACTCCAGAGGGTTCATCTTCGCTAGATCACCTTCAAACATCGTGAGGCGAGAAGGCGTCATCAATGCATTTAGATAATTGCTTCTCACGGTTTCCGTGGAAGGACGCCGGAGTTTATCTATCCCAACTCCAACAAACTTATAAGAGTCCAAATTAACTCCGCTCTCAACACAAAACTTTTAAAGTATTTTCAATAGATTTCGAGATAGCTTCTAAGTAAGCTCCGGAGCATCAATGGCCACTTATGAGTCGGATGATCCCCAACCACATCCTTCATAGATCCAACATCGATAGTCTTTTCCTTAGATGAGGTTGCGGCATCGAGGGAAGAATTGAGCTAAAAACAAATTCAAAAATAAAATTAGGAAAAGAAGGTTTTTTCAATCTAAAAGATTATAAAAACAAACAAAGTTAAAAATACTTACAAACTTTTTTCACCTTCTTTCAAGGGGCAAGGAATTTTTTCCCGAAGTTTCAACATTCACCATCGATTGGACAACCGGCCATTTGATCAAGCTCGGCCTCTTCATCTTCAACATCGGACAAATCGTCAAAAGAAACACCAATGGTTCTTGTTCCTTTTTCTATGAAGCTTCTCCTTTACAAACTTCACAAAGCATCACGAGTTTTTTTTTCGCCGTAGTTTGACCTACAAAAGAAATAGTCAAAACAAGTAAATAACAAGTTTTTTCAAAGGAAAAAGAAGAAGAAGAAAACAAAAATACATACCACAACGGCTTCGCTTTCCATAGCATCTGGTTTTTTTAACACCAATTTTAGAAACTAATGCGGGTTCCGAAATAGGCTCCACGTGCGACAGCGCGCAAAGCATCGGCTTCTTCTCTCCTCTCAAGCACTTCAGATCGGGAATTGAAGACGGATTTTTCGGATTCACTAACAAATGATTCATATGAATATCTTTGGCTAACTTAGCTAAGTCAAGACAATTGTGGTCATCACATGAGGCAAGTGGTTGAAGCAATCGGCTTATTTGGAAGTTCAGGGGTTGAAAGCTTAAATCTAGGAGAAGAAGGAGACGCAGTACCAGTGGGAGAAGTTTCTGTCATAGGGACATCGGCATCTTCGCCAGCATACCCGAAGTACCCAATTTTCGCGAAGACCCAAAACTTTGTAAGTAGTCGGCTAACGAAGTAAGCAAGTCCGGAGTCAATCCGGTAGAAGCAAAGGTTCTACTAATCTCTCTCACCTCCAAATCTTGAAGAGAAGTTCCAATAAGTTTAAGCCTCAAGCTTGGGCGTCAACCTCACTATCAGTAAGATCAACTCTATCAATCAAATCCGAACCATCTTCTTAGCCTTCTTCTTCTAAGGCTTCGAACAATGACCTTTGAAGGTGTCTTCGCCCGAAGAAGAGGGCTTCGCGGCATCACTCCTCTTTCTTTTCAAATCCTTGTCGGATTCATTCTTGTCCTTTTTGTCCCTCTTACGAAGCTTTTAAGTAAGGGGCTGAAGTCTTATAAGTTATTTTGGCCAAATCAAAGATCCGATTCAACCTAACATAATCCTTGCCAATAATTTCATCCATAAGTCTTCTCTCCGAATGTGAATACTTCCCAAGCAATTCTGACTTTTTTTTCTCAACAGCGAAACAAAAAGCCTCTTTAGTCTTAAACTTAGAAGGCATCACAAAGATCTCTGTCATGCGGAAAAACATAATCCTTTTCTCTAACCACCTTCCGATGATAGCGAAGGAAATCCCATCCGCGAAGTGGCCAAATACCACCGCTACATACTCTTCAACTAAGTCCCGAGTAGATTGGCCGAGAAACAACCTTTCCAAAAGCCTTCAAACACTTTCGAGCAATTCTTTTGACTTAGTGTAACTAGGCTTACACTCAAACTTTTCTCTATGCATCCCATGGCTTGAGGAGGATAATTTTTCTTCACTCCTTTTCTTCCAAGATTCTCTTCAACCATGGGAACCTTATGATAGAACCAAGAATAATCATACCAACCATCGACCCACTTATTCTTTGAAGCAGAGCAATTTGCTTCGGCCTCATGCAGATCTTGAAACCGCAACATCCAAAATACAACTTCATTTGACGTTCCTCAATCTTTCGAGACCGAAATTGGGTATGCAATTCATGCAAAAGCACAAAAAGCATCAATATCTGGCCTCACTTATTGACTCCGCACCGCCCAAATAAAAAGCGGCAGTTTGACTATGGCATTCGGAGTAAGATGATGCATTTCAATATTGTATCTTTTGAAAACTTCTTCAAGAAAATCTTGTGGCGCATCGCGAAGGCCCTTGCAAAAACAAGTCTTTGAAAAACAACGATTCATCAAGGCTTAGGCTTCGAACCTTTTCATCAGCTCGCCGCCTATATTGACCTGCTCGAAAGCACATTATCCTTCACCATCTTTTTTATAGTCTTCCTCGCCATCTTGCTACGACCAAATGTCAATGAAATTCTGTCATCCGGCAGCAATTTCGGATTCGAAGCGTAAAACATCCGAAAAGTCCATCCTCCGAATTTTCCCATTTGTAGAATTCAATTCCTCATCAAAGATCTTGTTCTTGAGAGCTAGGCGAACATCTTCAACAAGTGCCATTCTGAAAATAAAATGAAAAATAAACACTTAGAATCATAAAAATAAAAGTAAAACAGGGCTTCGACAAGAAACACACACGAAAAACAGAAAGAGCTGAAACTTCGCTCAAGAAAGTAACTCCGTGAAAATATCGTCTTCTCGCAAGAATGACTTCACGTCACTGGAAAAAATTTCAAAAAGGTGGCCCCCACTACTACTGTAATTGAACTTGCGCGGCATTTAATTTTTATTTTTACGTGGCGGGCAATTTTAAAAACCGCCACGCAAAATAGTTGGCGTGGCGGCCGCCAGTGGCAACGCCCGCCACGGTTATCGATTAACGCGGGCGGGCATTGTAACGATACCCGCCCGGTCAATAGACATTAACCGTGGCGGGCATTGTAAAGTGCCCGCCACGGTTAATGTATATTAACCGTGGCGGTTATATTACAATGCCCGCGGAAAAGTCTGCTCTATAAATACAGCCCCAACCTTCTTCTTCCCCACGGGATTTTTCGCCATTTTCTAGGGTTTTGAGCTTCAAAACTCTAGAAATCACCATTCAGGGGGAAGGTTTTGCCCTTGGTTTGATTGAAGTTTGGCACCGTTAGGGGTATTTCTCCTCTTTCTCCCTCTTTTCTCTCCCTCTTTCTCTCCCTCTCTCTCACCCCTCTCTCTCTCTCCCTTTCTTTTTTGAGATCTAGTTTTGATCTCTCCCTCTCTCTCCCTCTCAAGTTAGCTCCTCTCTCCCTCTCTCCTCTCCTTCTCTCTCTCCCCCCCCCCTCTCTCCCACTCCCCCTCTCTCTCTCTCTCCCCCCTCTCTCCCTCTTTCTCCTCCCCTCTCTCTCCCTCTCTCAAGCTAGCTCCTCTCTCCCTCTCTCCCCCCCCTCCTCTCTCCCTCTTTCTCCTCCCCTCTCTCTCCCTCTTTTCTCCTCCCCTCTCTCTCCCCTCTCATTTTGAAGTGTAATGCGTGGTCTTTTTCATCGATATTTCGATCTCTAATCATCGATCGCACTCTTTGTTTTGGTTTAATTAATTTGAGTAGGCGGGACCGACCATGGCCGAATAGGGATTGGATGTACGGGCCGAGGATGAGTTTGGAATTCGTTGATCATGTGCGAAGAAGTTTACGCCCGTCATGAAGCATCGAATCGGTCGGGGTTGGAACTAATGGTGTGCCCGTGCTATCGGTGCAAGCATCTGTTCTTACACAAGGATGGCGATGTCGTGGAGCACAGTGCGGTATGGTTTCATCGTGGAGCCGAGGTACACCGTGTGGACGTATCATGGTGAAAAAGAACCGGGTGTCGCGGCCGGTTCATCCGGAGGACCCCGTCGGCTACCGCAAGCGCGGAAACAATGGAAGGAGATGATGGTGGCCGAGGTGGTGGAAGTCCTCGTTCGAACCCACCTCAGGAAGAACCGAAGAAGAAGACGGTGGCAAGACACCAACTCACGGCTCGGGGCAAGAGGACACCTTCTCCTAAGAAGGTTGCTGGCCGTCCTCCCACGCCGTTCAAGCACCCAATGGTCGAGGAGGTTTTAAAATGTGATGTATAGCAAAAAAAGTATGGCTAATTAACTTGTACTAGGCATTAATTGGTGGCTAATTTAGTTCAATTCGACATGCATAGGATACTCAACACCGCCTCGGAGGCGGTCGGAAGGAGGATGAGGCGAATGTTCCCCCAAAGCGCCGAGGAAGAAGAAGCTATCAAAAGAAGATAAGGAAATTCTTGCCCCGACCAAAGAAATACTTAGATGATGAGGCGGGGAAGGAGCTAGCGAGAAGGAAAAAGGACCTCCGATTGGCTAAAAGCTGAACCCGGGGCGTGAAGACCCGGCAGCACTAGGTACGTATATGCGTGATAATCTCAACCAAACTTAGGCGGAACATATGCGTATGCGTGCGTAGCTAGAAGATGCTAACGTACATTTTCCTTCAGTATAGGAATTATATACCCCATCGGTAGGGACAATGGTTCAGCCGGACCGCCTGGACCGGTTTGAGCTTGGCAAGTTCATGGTGCCCAAAGGGCCGCCTAATCGAGGAAGAGGAGTGGGACACTCGCAGTTCCATCGATTATATCGGCAAGATGCGATTGATCGGGGTGAGGGAGTTCCATTTCGGGGTTCCTAAGGAGCTCTTTAACTTGGACTTCGATATTTCACCGCCAATAGGCCCGGCCGAAATGTGGCGGTTGCTACGGCGCCCCAGGACCTCGACCAATCCATTGTCACCCTCTATGCTGCGTGAGTTTGTTTTACCGATCATTACGCGCAGACATTACCGCGACTAATTCTAGCTCTCCGATTCTATATATAATGGCGTGACCACATGTGCTTGCAGGATGCAAGCATTGATAGCCCAAGAATTGGATCACCCGGTTGTGTTTCTATGTCCAGCGTATATATAGGCGTGGCGGAATTTAATGGATAATTGGATGGAGGCCCAAAGGAACTAAAAAAGCCGAAAGCAAGGCGAAAAATATGAACACTTTCAAAAAATTATGCGATGCAAGGGTTAGAGAGATGGCGACTACATCCGTAAGTGCATGAAGAAGATCAAAAGCGGACGGCCGGTGTCTCATTGCGCCCAACATATCAAGTAAGTCAAAAGCAATACTTTTTATTTTTTTGAACACTTGAATCTATCTCTAATCAAATAAAATGGTGTAGCATTGCCGGTATACAAACAACAGCACACATTGGCCATTGGATTACTTGGCTAATCTTCCCTCAAGATGGATGTGCCCTTAGGCTTGACTTCGTTGGATGATACGCCAAAAAGGCCTCTACAAACATTTTGAGCAGTGCCCCGCGGTATGAAAGTCACGACACTTATACTATTTCATAGTACAAACTTACGTAAGTCATGACACTCGCGGAGATTTAAATGCAGGGCATACAAGGATTATTTGAAAGACCCCCGAAGTCATACGACGGAGGATGAGCATACGCAAAGAAAAACATGGGGACGAAATAAAGATCAAAGCGAGACTACGAGGTATATGCGCATTACTCGCGTTTGCTCATCCATCTTGAATGGTCTCATAATATTCTAACCATTTTACGCTACATATATCGCGGGGCGGTGCGGTCGTAAGCGACCTTTCGGGCAAAGAAACCTGTGTGGTTTCTATACCTGTACATTTATATCCCGCATTGGACGTGTACCGTACTACGCGGGCGAAATGACGAAGAAAACCACGCAAGGATTTTTGGAACGAAAACTTGGGCGACCTTAAGTTCAAGAAATTGGTTAGCGCCATCCGTAGGGCCGCCGTTGAGGACGTTGTGCTACCTACGGCAAATTCTTCGACCTTAACAAGCGACCTCGCTACAAACGAGGCCTTATGGGAACTTAGGGACTGAGAAACGCGCTAGACATGAAGGACTATTTGTGGGAGGACATTGATTTGTAACCTAGCTAGCTAAAGCGTGATTGATCAATCGATCGTTCGATCGAGTTTTGTAAATTGTGATGTGTACGGTGGTCACTTTTAAACTCTAAGTGCTTCAATTGAATGTCCATATATATGTAATTAGTAGAATGTTAAATTGTGATGCATGTTTAAGATTTATGTGAATATTCTCTTATTTTATTATTTAATATCTGGTTTAAATCATAATTTATAATTTTATAATATTTTTGAATTATTTTTTATTAATCTGAATTAATTAACGTGGGGGGGCTTTTAACAAAGACCGCCATGGTTCTTATATTAACCATGGCGGGCAAGTAAAGATGCCCGCCATGGTTATTTATTAACCATGGCGGTCTTTGTTACTAGCCCGCCATGGTTAATATATTTTGCATGGCGGGCATTACGTCGCCCGCGCCTACCGATTAATCGAGCGATTAACCGTGACTTAGCACGGCGATGGCGGACAGAATGCCCGCCATGCAAAATTGAAAATGCCCGCCACGGTAGTTCACTTCGTAGTAGTGCCCTCTTCGAAAAAGATGAAGAAAACGGGGGGGGTGCGCTATTTATTTAGACCCTTCGGTCAAACGGCCAAACTAGCCGTTAAAAAAAACGATCTAGCGAAGATATTCGCGAAGTCATAATTCAAATACAAAGCCCAACTTCAAAGTACGGGACGGCGTTTTTGGTCGAAACAAAGTTTTGAGAAAACTTATGATTCGTGGGTTTCATGCCTTTGAAGTCGGCCTTAAGCCCCACGAGGGCTTTGTTGGGATCTAACTTTGATTTTCTGTTTCAACTTTCATCCCGAGACTTTTTAAGATTTCAGTGGTACACGGATCATCTCGCAAAACAAAAAGCCAAGTTATGCAACGAAGGTGACTTCGCGATGATTTTGGCTTCAGCGAGAAAAGTAACAAGAACAAAATGAAGGAGAATAACCCAAGAGCCCGGCGAAGATGATCACGGAGCTTGCCACGGTTACAAGTTGTTACGAAAAGGCAAAGAGACGCCACGGCCGAACATTTCTACATTAAAGCCTCGCGAAGACAAGGGATGTGTCTTCGCGAAGAAGAACAATTTGTAGTGAATCTATTTTGAACTTTCGGTATTTTTGACAACTATGAAGCCGGGGGTACTATAAATACCCCCGGCTCCTTTGTAAGGACCATGTTGAATGGTCACTTTGTAAAACCATATCATCATCAATAAAGTGTTGTGCCGAGCAATCACGCAAATGATGTTGTCTTGGGTGTCGAATGGATGAGCTCTTCGGGAAATATTGTTTGGAATTTTCATAAGCTCATTATGAAATTCTAGCGCAAAGGACAACCAATTACATGGCACGCGATCTCTAAGCGAGCCGGACTCTCCACCGTATTCATATACTTTCTTACGATGTGCCAATGGAACCTCTCGCTATGCAAATTCCAACGGCTTTTCAAAGAGCCTTGGGACTCCCACCACCGGGCGTTATGACCATCGAATTCATCTCAAGGACCCTACTTTCCCAACCGTCGTTCAACCTTATCGCTACCCTCGGGATACTGAAGAATGGCTGAAGCGACAATGCTCAAATGCTCTCCCAAGGTATTATCGGGTATAACACCCGCCATTTTCATCACCTGTCCTTCTTGTCAAGAAACATGAAAGGACTTGGCGATTTTGTGTTGATTATCGGGAACTCAATAGTAATACCTTGAAAGACAAATTTCCAATACCCGTCATTGCTAAATTGTTGGATGAGTTGAAGGTGCTAAATTCTTCACCAAACCCGGACCTATGCTCAAGGCTATCACCGTGCACGCATGCATCCACCGGACATCGAAAAGATAGCTTTCGGAACACATCATGGACACTTTGAGTTTCGGTCATGCCATTTGGTTGATGCAATGCACCTTCAACCTTTCAAGCTTTGATGAATTATATTTTTGGGAACTTTCCTACGAAGTTTGTCTGGTTTTCTTCGATGATATTCTCGATTTTTCAAGCAAATCCGGTCGAACATCTCTCCCATGTGGAAGAGATCTTCAAGGTACTAGCATCTCACAACATTTTCTTAAAGAAATCTAAGTGCTTCTTTGGTCAATCACAATTGGGTTATTTGGGACATATTATCTCGATCTTTGGAGTAGCCGCTGTTGATCCCGAGAAAATTGAGGCAAAGGATCGCTTGGCCAATACCTACGACTCTCCGCTGAACCGCGAGGTTTTTTGGGACTTGCGTGTCACTACAGAAATTCATCATGGATTATGGCACAATTGCCCGACCTTTGATAGATCTTCTTAAAAGGATTCATTCTGTTGGACACCTCTAGCTACAACAGCTTTTGAGCATCTTAAGACGATATTGTCAACAACACCGGTCCTTCACTTCTAGACTTCAATAAATTGTTCGTCATGGAGTGTGATGCTTCTGGTACAGGTATGAGTGTTGTTTTACACCAGGGAAATGGTTCAATAGCTTACTTTAGCAAACGTTTGCCTGATAAATACAAAAAGTTAGCTGCTTATGAAAGAGAACTCATAGGGCTGGTAACAGCAGTCAAACATTGGCGACCATATCTCTGCGGCTGCCCCTTTATTATAAGGTCCGATCATTACTGTCTTAAATACATTCGGATCAGCGTCTATCCACCATTCCTCAACATCAATGGGTTAGCAAATTACTTGGTTATGATTTTACCGTGGAATACAAACCCGATAAATTCGATATGGTGGCTAATGCATTATCTCGTCGAACACCGATGAATCTTCTATAATGGCTATTTGAGAAATTCAATTGGGTTTGTTTGACCGATTATGTGAGGAAATTGCATTCAGTGATAAAGCCATAAGTCTTGTTGATTCCATAATCAATGGTAAGGATTCAAAGATGGGAAGTTCGTAGTGGGTTGATTCTATTCAACAAAAAGGTATGGCTTTTCGCAATCATCCAAACATCTTCAGACCATCCTTCATGCAATTCATGATTCAACCTCATGAGAGAACACAGTAAAACATTGCATCGATTTCATCAAACTTTCTTTGTTAAACATGATAAACACATTGTTAGCAATTTTGTGAATGATTGCTTAGTATGCCAACGCAACAAAACTGAACACCTTCATCCGGTGGACTTTTCAAACCTTTACCAATTTCGAACAGATCCGGGAGGATATTTCTATGGATTTCATTGAAGCTCTTTCGAAAGTTGGCACCAAATGGTAATTTTAACAGTTGTTGATCGTTTATCCAAGTATGCCCACTTCATACCCTCTCTCACCCGCATACCGCCGACTTTGATTTGCTTAGAAGTTTCTTTTAGAGATTGTTAGATTACATGGATTACCAAGGTACATTGTTAGTGATCGAGATGTGGTTTTCACAAGTCAATTTTGACAAGAGCTCTTTGATTGTCCAATATTATTTTATCACCAACATCGGCTTATCATCCTCAAGCGGATGGACCTACCGAGGTAGTCAACAAGGTTATTACGATGTATCTACGCCGCTGGCGGTGACAAACCAAAGGATTGGGTAAGATGGTTACCTTGGGCAGAATATTGTTATAATACTTCATATCATACATCAACCGTAACAACACCATTTAAGCTAGTCTAAAGGCGCGACCCCTACAATCTGAGGCTACAATCCGGGTGAGACAACATTACCAGCAGTAGATGACTTATTATCTCAGCGTGATGCTTTTCTAAATCAGACAAAAGTTTGTTTACAACTGGCTCAAGATTATTACCGCAAACACTTTGATGCTAAACATACAGAGAGACAGCTTTTAAAGTGGGTGATTATGTCCGGCTCAAACTTTTATCCCGACCGCTGCGCAACTATATCACCATTATACAAAGGCAAGCTCTCTCCCAAATATTTTGGACCCTTCAACATCAAGAAAATTATTACTCCAGTTACATATGAGTTGAATCTACATATGTCGGCAGGCTTAAACCACACCGAGGGGAGATTCCTACCGATATTCCAGAGTTGCCACGTATTCACGGTTACACCGGTTTCGAACCACGAGATCATGCTTAAATCAAGAGTCCGCAAGGTCGCCTTCAGGTGCTCATCAAATGGAAGAACAAGACGATTGCAGATGCTTCATGTGAGGATTTGAATTATTCAACAAAATATATCCGAGAATTCCGGCTCGAGGACGAAATTTGAATCTCTAAGCGGGAGAGATGTCACACTCGATCGAAGTCACCCGGGATAAGCGGAGTGGCTGAATATTTAATTATTATATAACTTTATTAGTAAATTTATTTAGTTAAATTAAAGTAAGCTAGAAAAAGACTAATGGACTTGACCCGTTAGCAATTGTAAACCCCTCATATAAATATGGGGCAACGATCATGAGACAATCAATCAAGAAAAATTTAGGGTTTAACCTTACCTATCTAGCTCTCTAGCTCTCCAAGCCGCCGCCAAAGACGCCTCACAAGACGCACCCGCCGCCGCCGCCGCCGCTGCCGCTCTGCCGGTCTTCTACGCCACATCACGCACATCGTCTTCACCCCGCATTGACCAGGGAAAACGGGTTGTGACACTCGCTCCGGTGTCGGCGGTGGAAAGCCGGGCCTCATTCATGTGCTAGCTACCCATTTGATCTTTAATCAGTAGTGATCATTAATCTGACCACTGATATATATGTTTTTTCATTTATGCAGCTATAATGGCTTGTCTTACGGTGAATCGATCATGTGTCGAAATGTGTCCGACTATTCGGCATTTAGTACATCTTTGGAGTTACTATATTTATTTTCTTTATAAATAAGAAAATATCACATTTATGTATAGTATATAATTAAACACCGAACAACTCTTGGCACATCTATATTTCGGTGTGGGGAGTGGTGATATATAGGTAGTGCCATTCACGGCATCATGTCACATGGCTTACACTACCGAATCCTGCGATTTCGTGGGGAAATCGTTTTCCGTCGGCCGTTCACGGAAAGGATCCGATTGTGAGCAAATGCACAAACAACATAGGAAAAAAAGTACGCACGGAAATAACCTTTCCCGTGAGGCATAGCTCACGGAAAGCCCCCCCCTCCTTTCCCCGCGGAGAACGGGGCTCACGGGAAAGGTAACCGCCGTTAGCCCCAGCCCGCTCCATCCCCTCTGTGCCCCTTTTCCCATGACAACTCCGCCTAGCTCACGGAAACACTTTCCCCGTGAGCCGGCTTTCCGTGGGCAAACAAAGGCCTCGGCAAAGGGCGCCATTTCCCATGAGAGGTATATCCGGCCACGGAAAGACGCCACGGAAATTTTTTTTTTTTGATTTTCATCTCCAAACTTTTTCTACACTTGTTGCACATCATATGGCACTCAATATTAAAGTTTGGTGAATTATTGACTTTATTTGATATATTTAGGTAATTATTCTCTTTTATGGGAATTTATGAAATAAGGCCAAATTTGAACTACAAGTGCTTCAAATTTTTGAAAAAAATTAGTAGAAAATTTATATTCCTCATACTCAACACAATGTAAGGCCTTGCATTTAAAAAAAAATAAAGAAATCTGAAACATCTTAATATGAAATCATCAACTCTAATCCCCTCGCTCGAAAGTGGTTTAAAAATCCTAGAAAATAAACCGATGTGCAAAAAAAATCATGAAATTTGATAATATGTCATGATATCTTATGCCGAGGCCATGATAAAAAAATTGGGAACGTTTAAGACAAGTTGGCACGCACGATGTTCACAAGCTCCAACATCTACGTAGAAGTTTCATGTTTATTGAGAGTGATCTAGTGTGATTTCATGTGGATGTGGCGGTCAAGTTGTGGTTTGGCTACGAAACTTTTTCTATATGCAACAGACCTCGAGATATTGTGTCATGTCTATTTTCGAGAATTTTTTGGATTATTTTGGTGATTATTATAATTTTTTGTTGTAGTGAAGTAAGTACAATTTTGAAAAAAAGGAGATAGAACCACATGAAATAATGGCCATTTTTTCGAAAAGGATCAATTATGTATGGGTGAGTGTATGTGATAAGGTATTTTTGAAGTAATCTTGATCAAAGTTTGAAAATATATATGTTAGAAAAAGAAAGGGGAGTAATATATTTAAATTATGAAAAAAAATATTTCCCATGAGCGACTCACGGAACGGGCAGGAGATTTCCGTGAGCTAATCACGGAAAGGGATCGGTGGGACCCGCTTCCCGTGTGGCGCGGTGGATATTTAAAAAAATACGAGCTTTCCCGTGATGGATCGGGGCGACTCACGGGGAAAGGAGGTCCCGTGAGTCGCCCGGATCCATCACGGAAAGCGAAAAAAAATTTTCAAAAATTAGTCAACCCCCGACGCCGGCTCCCCCCCACCTCTCTCACTCGAACACACACACACACACACACACTCCCCGCCCACGACCCCGACGCCGACGCCGCCCCGCCCGACGCCCGCCCGGTCCACGCGGGCCGCCCCGGATGCTCCGGCGCCGCCCCGCCCGGCCCGACGCCGGCATACGCCGCCGCCTCCCGACCGCTGGCCGGGCCCGGACGGGAAGGAGGGGGAGGGGGGAGGGGAGGAAGGAAGAGGAGTGAGGAGGGGGAAGGAAGAAGAAGAAGGGAGGAGGAGGAAGAAAGGAGGAGGAGGAAGGAAGGAGAAGGAGGAGGGGGAAGGAAGGAGGAGGGGAAGGAAGGAGAAGGGAGGAAGGAAGGAGGAGGAAGGAAGGAGAAGGGGGGAAGGGGAAGAGAGGTCCCGACGCCGCCGCCCCAACAGACGTGTTCCCGACGCCGCCAAGGCCAAGACACCTCGCACCGCCGCCACGGGCGGCCCCGTGGTGAGGTCGTCCGTCCGCCCCTGCCGCCGCCTTCACCTTCACAGTTGTGGGCCATTGTGCCCCTGAATGTTACAGGGGCCATCGCGGCCTCGATGTGATTGTCGCCCATCGTGCCGTGTGCTTTGTTTTGTGTATTGGAAACCTCCCCGCGGCAGGGAGGTTCTGGCCGAAATTTTCAACCGATCCCATGTGTTTCTTTTTATGCAGAGAGGAGCCCTCCCGAGCGGAGTTGAGTGCCTTGCCGAGCCGGCCCGAGTCCCTTGGCGGCCCCGATCTTCCTCGCCGGTAGCCCGACTCCACCGCGACCCTAGGTATATCCCTCCTTCCGTCGTCATGGTCGTAGCTAGATCGCGCAGCCTCAGTTAGGCGCTCTCCGCTTGAAAGAGATACGGTTGGAAGTATGCAGATCCCTCGCATACCTATAACCATATCCGCTTTCGAATTGTCCACGTTTTTGGACAGCCCGAGGATGCATAGATGAGGTTCGCTCCATGCTCCACTCCCGTCCGATTTGAGTTTTGGCAAAGATCTCCTTGTTGTTCTTCGAATACAGCTCTCCTCGGGAGGACGTGTATTTGGAGAACAAATGGGAGGTGTCGCCGAAATTCTGTCTCTGATAGGAGTGGAGCATGGAACTGACCTCATCTACGATCCCGGTGGGATTAGGACCTATCTTCACCTATTAGATGGTAGGATCCTTGTGTAGATGCACCGTGCATTCTTATATATTCGCAAGATATGATAGAGAATGGATGACCGCGGCGTGGATATACAATGGCTCGGAGGAGTTTTGGAGATTATGACCATGAATGGGTTAAGAAGAGCGTTGCTTTCGTGGACAATGCTTTTCGTAATGCTCGAGGTGCGAGTAAGGTTTGGTGTCCATGCAAGAAATGTGGGAATAAAAAAGGCAAAGTAAGGATGACATGTCTAAACATCTTCCCATGTATGGATGGACGGATGGCTATAAGCGGTGGATCTTCCATGGTGAAACCGAGCGTATGAGAGACAAGGTGGTGAGGCAACGATCGATGATCTTGCTTTCGATGCCGGGATAGGAGACATGATAGATGACTTTCATGCCGAAAACTTTGATCAAGGACTTGGTGATGAGGGGGAGGAGGAGCCGAAGAACCGCAAAAGGCCTATTATACCATGTTGGAGGCGGCACAGAAACCCCTTCACGACTATTGTGAGGTCTCCAAACTACATGCCATTTCACGCCTTATGGACTTGAAGGCCCGATGCAATATTAGTCAAGACGGCTTCACCGACATGTTGACGATCTTTGGGGGCTTGCTTCCGCGAGGTCACGTCTTCGCCAAAGAACATGTACGAAGTCGAGAAACTCCTCAAGGTACTCAAGATGCCATATGAGCAGATACATGCTTGTGAGAACGGGTGCGTCTTATTTAGGAAAGACTACAAAGATGATACGCACTGTCGAAAGTGTAAATCCTCAAGGTTCATAGAGGTAGACCCTGGTGAAGACGGTGAGAAGAGGCATCTTAAGGTCCCCGTGAAAATCCTACGGTACCTTCCCTTTGGACCGAGGTTACAACGGATGTACATGACCGAGGAGTCTGCAAAATAGATGACATGGCACAAAGATGGGCGTCGCTACAATCCGCATAAGATGGTACACCCATCCGATGCCGAAGCATCGACCCATTTCAACAATATTCATCCCGACAAAGCTATGGAGGCTCGAATGTGCGTGTTGCTCGGCAAAGATGGGTTCAATCCTTATGGAATGATGGCTGCCCCATACACTTGTTGGCCTGTATTCGTTATCCCGCTCAATCTCCCTCCGGGCCTCGCTTTCAACGTAACAACATTCTTTTGTCTTTGATAATTCCCGGCCACCGGGAAATAAAATGGGTGTGTTCTTAGAGCCTGTGATTGATGAATTGATCAAAGGTTGGAATGAAGGGTTTTGGACGTACGACCGAGCTTTGAAGAGAAATTTCATGATGTATGTGTGGTACCACAACTCCCCCGCATGATTTCTTGGCGTATGGGATATTCTGTGGCTGGTGTGTGCACGACAAGTTCCCTTCCCAAGTATGCAAGGCGGCTCGAGGTTCACCCGTTGAAGAAGGTTGGCAAGTATTCTCGCGTTCGACAAGCATCGACAGTTCCTCCCTTCTGACCATGCATTCAGGCTAGACAAGAAGAACTTTTACGAAAGGTCTCCAAGTTACGGACCCAAAACCGAAGATGATGACAAATGGGCCGAGGTGCGTGCTCAAGTGGATTCTCTTGTAGCCGATGAAAATGGTGTCTTTGTGGGTTATGGCGAGGATCATGCATGGACTCACAAGTCAGGATTAGAGAGGCTCCCCTATTATGATGACCTTATTCTTCCACATAACCTTGATTTAATGCATACTGAAAAGAACATCGTCGAGTATTTTCTTGGAACATTCATGGAAACTAGCAAGTCAAAGGACAACGTTAAGGCTAGAATTGATCCTGGCAGAGTTATGTGACGTAATCGAAGCAAGAAATGAAGCCTCCTAGCAATGGCAAGAGATGGAAAAAACCTAAGGCCGACACGTGTTTTGCAGGCCCCAAAGGAGGGAAGTACGCGACTGGTTTCAGAAATTAATGTTCCTCGATGGGTATGCAAAGAAATCCGAGGAGGGGGAGTGAACTTATCTACTATGCGAATCAATGGGCTCAAGAGTCATGACTACCACATATGGATGGAGCGGCTTCTTCTAGTGATGCTTCGAGGCTATGTCCCCGATCATGTCTGGCATGTGATGGCAGAGTAGAGCAATTTCTTTCGGCAGCTTTGTGCTAAAGAGTTATCTCGGACCACACTAGAAGAAATGGAAAAAATGGCACCTGTGTTGGTCTGTAAGTTGGAGAAGATATTTCCGCCAGGCTTCTTCGTTCCGATGGTGCATTTGATTTTGCACCTTCCATACGAGGCAAGGGTGGGTGGCCCTGCACAGTTTCGTTGGTGCTATGCTGTTGAGAGAGTTCTGAAGCATGTTCGGTCCGACTGTAAAAATAAGTGTAAGATTGAGGGTTCCATCGCAGAAGCAAAGGTTTGGCAGGAGGTGTCAGACTTCACATCAAAATACAATGGTGACAACCTTCCTAGCTCGCATTATCCACCCCCTCGTTACAATGCTGATGTAAATGAATCAACCCTCAGCCTTTTCCAAGGAGAACTAGGATGTGCAAGTGGTTCAAAAATAAAGACCTTGACAAATCCAGAGTGGATCAGTATAATGAATTATATACTTTTCAACCTAGATGAAGTGCTTCCTTACATACAGTAAGTCACAACTCTAAGCATAGAACCTACTTGTCTTCTAATACTTAATATTCTGCATCCAACCCTTTTGTCTCTCGTTGGTATAGGAAATTTCAAGGGCAATTCTGGCGTCAACGAACGCCGCCTGAAGCACATGAATTGGACACCCTGCTTAGACAGGGTGCTGGCAATGGAAAACCCGATTTCATTAGTTGGTTCAAATGCCAGGTATTGTCCAATTCATGTTAAATAACGTCTCGTTTGATATGCTAACGAACTGTCTCATTTCATATATCCTGCTTGAGCTTGCGAGGGCACCGACCGATCCGGTATGCATCCCGAGCTCATACAAAGGTTGCCAATGGCTTTGAGACCAGGGTTAGGTCATTTACCGATTATGACGTGAATGGATATTGCTACCACACAATGAGCTATGAGCAGAATCGACCAAACCGAAAAACCACAAATACCGGAGTTTTCACTAAAGGTGATGATGGAACTAGCACTAAAGGTTATTATGGAAGAATTGAAGAAATATACGAGCTCCATTTCTCCGGCTCTAAACGGCTTGCTCCTGTCGTGTTTAAGTGCCATTGGTTCGATCCTGAAATAACAAATTCGGACCTCGAACAACTTGGGATTGTTCAGATTCGACAAGATTCCCAGATGGCTGGAGATGATGTCTACATTGTGGCTCAACATGCCACACAAGTTTATTATCTCCCATGGTGTTGCCAGGACGACGAGCGGCTTAAGGGTTGGGATGTTGTGCAGAAGGTATTGCCACACGGTAGACTACCTATCCCAAACAGGGACGATTACCATTTTAATGCAAACACATATGAGGGAGAGTTCTTCCAAGAAGAAGGGCTACAAGGTAAATTTGTGATAGAAATAACCGGGCCCAATAAAATGGAAGTAGACAATGAAAGTGTTGTTGATGATGAGGAGGACGAGGAGGTTCGAGATGCGAAGGACTTACAGTTACTAGAGAAATTACTTAAGGACAAATGCAGTGTTGACGTCGTTCCTCCTCCCATGGAACCTGCCAATCTTCATATGTTGGAAGACGTAGACATGGATGATAGTGATCATGAGGATTATGATCTGACAGTGCGAAATCGTGACAGGGATGAGGATTATTTCTAATACATGTACTACTATGCATCTCTTAATAATTATGTTATGATTATTGGTTTTTCATCTCTTCATGATTATGTTCTATTTAATTTTGCATTTTTACTAATTATCTACATCTAATTGCAGGTCATTCAAAAAGATGCCTCGAACGAATGTCCTCAAGAGAATGACCAGGAAATTCAGAAGTGTATCCTCGCTAGGGCAAGGGCAAAAGGAAGGGGAAGCGTCCGAGCCACCACCGCCGCCACAGGGTAGGGGCAAAGGCAGGCGTCGTGCACCTCGACCACCGTCGCCACCACCAGTGGTGCACGAGGAGGAGGAGGAGGAGGAGGCGGAGGCGGAGGACGTGGACCTCTCGGCGTCGCAGCACGCGGACCGCTCGGCGTTGCACCACGCGGAGGGGACTAGCCAGAGTACGGGAGGCTCCTCTTCCTCTGCTCAGAGGCGTGTCTACTGGCGAGGCCCCTCCAGACTCCCGGATCGACTACCCATCGAGGACCGTAAACCGATCATAAGACCAAGCACAGCCAAGGTATTTTACTTTACATTTTAGCACTACTTTCTTATTTTTCAGGTTTCAAAATTGTAATAGGAACTAATCATTATTCTTGATCAATTGGGCAGGTCTTTTGTTGTCACCGTGAACTCGGTTAAAGGACGCCTGCCCAATGGCATTCTTGGTATTCTGGTCAAGAAGCACTACCCTGGCCTTGTTACCATCGACGGAGTAGAGCATGCTGTCACGTCGTTCCACCAGTACGTGGACTTTGAGGACAACTATGATGAGGATGGCATGAAATATAGTAACAAGGCAGTGCGTGTGATCAAAGAGTTTTGGGTAAGTCTATGTCGCACTGTAGTGTACAAATACATCGCTTCAAATTCTAATGTTAGAAATAATGACTTATTACATTGCTTCTATGTGTAGAAATACTTCAAGATCGTGGAGGGATTCGAGGCTGAGAAGGATGAAGTGGCTCTAACGCCTGTTTCAAGCTTGTGTCGACATGTGGTACGAGGCACGCCGCCGCCGTCGGGACGTGGTACACGACATACGATAAAAAGGAGGCTCGATAAGGAGGAATGGAAAATGATGAATCTGACCAAAGAACAATACATGCAGGTAAATATTGAATGGTCATACTAAGTTTATTTATGCTTAATGTGATTTTTGTAATATGTGTTATACTTGGTGTCCTGTAGGTGATTCCGCAGTGGTGCTTGTTGCATAGGCATTGCTGGGAGCTTCAGGTGGACAAGTGGGTCGATACAAATTATGAGGAGGTCCAAAACGACTACCGGGATCGGCGTGCCATGATGCGGGTGTACCACACTATCAAGGCAGCCTTAATCTCGCGGCCTACCAAGCTAGATATGTAAGTGTTATCCAATTCTTATTTTTCTGATGTGCAACTCGATACTTTTCTAAGCATTCTAGCTACTTTTCTTTTTCTCACACACAGGAGGAGACACATGGCGTGCCAATCAAGACTTTCGAGGCCTTTGCTTGCTCCCACACGGGCAAGTATAAAGATCCCGCGGTCGTCTTCAACCCTGAGGCTGGGCCCGAAGCCTACACCAACCCGACCGCCTACGAGAAGATCAGTAGGTACACCGAAGTGGCGAGGGAGCAGTATGGAGAAAGCTTCGATCCCCGCGGCCACAACATTGAGGGGGACATCGCCATGATCGCCGGAGGAGGCAAGAAGCACGGGCGGTACTATTTGGGTCATAGCGTTATCAACCCGCACCACACAAAGAAGCTATCTGAGCTCCGCGCACGCTCGGGGGGCCCGGTGATACGCGAGCGGCCAACCACTTACCAGGCTACGGTCTCCAGACTTGAGGTTTATTTATTTTATTTAAGGTTCATTTATCTTTACATACTGTTTCACTGTGTTCTAACTTTGTGTTGAAATAGGCCCAGATAGAGGAAGAGAGGAAGCGACGGGAGGAGGCTGAGGAGAGGGAGCGGGCAAGGGCTCAGGCGGAGCGAGAGAGGGCTGAGCAGCACCAGAAGAGTATGGAAGCTCTCCTAGGGTACCTCCAGCGTGTTGGTGGCACGATTGGTGTGGAGCTGCCACCGGAGATCGCCTTCCCTCCACCACCACCGCCCGTCTTCGTCCCGCCGCCCGTCTACGGTCAGCCGTCAATCTTCCCTCCACCGCCTGGAGCCTCTCCTGTGAGTTTGTCTCCCTTAACTCGAAATATGCATATATGAATGTGAATGGATATGATCTGGAGTTTTGAATGCACCATGAGATGTGCACGTGGACATGTGGTTGTCGGCCATCGAGCCGTTCTTTTCTTGCAGGTTGGAAACCCCTCCGTGCAGGGGAGGTGCTGCCGAAATTTCTAACAATTTATCTTGCTTTTTTTCAAATCAATAGAATCTACCTTGAATTTTGTCTAACAAATGCAATATCTTTGTCTACGTGCAGGATCAATCTCATGCCTCGAACCCAACTCCGGAGCAGAACGCTAGGGACCAAGCTGCGGAGCAACAAGACGGCTGGGGTAAATGGTTCGAGGTTGTGATGATTTAGATGAAAAACTTGTGAACTTGTTCTTAGAGTCTGTCATTGTGATGGTAGAACACATGCTATTGTGAACTTGAACTTGTGACTTGTTGGATTTTATGTAATATATGTGGTATTGTGGAGATATGTGATATGTGAGAAATCTGTGATATGTGGTATATATATATATATATATATATATATATATATAGGGTGCACTTTCTATACACCCGGGTGTAGTTACACCCATATTCAAAAAAACCACATTGTGTATGTGTTCATACTTGTTTATTGGTTTGAGTATGTTTAGATACTCATATTAAGATACTCTAGATCTTACTACGAAAAAAATTTCGGTGGAACATATATTTTTAATATATTACATAAAATGTCACTACTGCTGTATACAAAAAAAGTATATCCATATACTCAAAGTATGAATGCATACTTAACGTATATACCACCATAGATGGTCTAGTATGATCATATACTTCATCCACATGCACTTCGTTCGGTCATATATACCATAAATCTTGAGATATACACATGGGTGTAACTACACCTAGGGTGTAGAAAAAATTTACCCTATATATATATATATATATATATATGTCTGTATTGTGTGCAAAAAAAAAAAAAAAAAAAAAAAAAAAACAATTTCCCGTGAGTAGCTCACGGAAAGAGGAAACAAACCTTTCCCGTGAGTGGAGACGGCTCACGGGAAAGAGGCCAAATCTATCCCGTGAGCACAATTCGACTCACGGAAAGTGCCTGGATATCCCATGCGCTGCTCCGTTACGCTCACGGGAAATAAGGTAGAAACGCCGTTTAGGTGCCACAGGCCACGTAGGCCATAACGGGGTTTCACACGCCCCCGTTGACCCCCGCGTTAACTCTATCCCGTGAGCTAAATAGGTTCACGGGAAAGTATATCCCGTGAACATAAGCTGTGTTCACGGGAAAGGGTGATTTCCGGCCCTTTTTTCCCCGAGACGGATATCCGTGATTTACCCCGGGAAAGACTTTCCCGAGGGTAAAGGGGCCTTTCCCGTGAGCGTACGCCTCACAGGAAATCGCAGGATTCCGGTAGTGTTAGGCTGCTCTCAGAGTAAATAGGAACAGGAGGCATCAGCAATACCAAATATGCTCAATTGGTGTGATATGGGAGCCAATTTGTGTGACATAGGAGCCAGTATCAAATTATTGTGCCAAAAAGCATCAAGATATGGTCGCAGCCACAAAGCTAGGAGTATTATGCATTGTTTCGGAGATGTCAATGGTCTGCACAAGAGCCAACAAAATTACCGGCACCCCTTAGGTGCTCCCCTGGAGCCTCGTGGGAACCGTACACCCCCCACGTGGCCAATTCCTATTTGCTCGCACCCAACCACATCACGCGTCTGCGATGGACTCCGCTCCACCACGCGCTTCGCTCCTAGGCTGCCCGATATCGGCTCGGCTCCGTCGCGCGAATCGCCAGGTCTCCGACGCGCTCGGCTCTGTTCCGGATATGCGCCTTCTCCGACGGGCTCTGCTCCGTAGCGAATACGTACGTACATACGTGCTAGGACAGCACGAAGATGTCGCCGGGTAGGGCTTCGTGCTGCTGCCTACCGCTCCGGCTGCAGCGATACGAACTGTCTCTCGTTCACCTCCATCCTCGTTGTGGCCGTCGTCGGGTGAGCCCTCTCCACGCCGCCCTTCTCCCATGGCTGTCGGGAGCAGAGACCTGTGTGATTCCAGATTACGACGTTCTGGGATCGATGAGCGGAGACGTATAGCGATGGGAATTTCCGCTAGGTGCAGATGGGAATTGCCGCGAGATTACGGCGCTACGATGAAGGCGGCGGAAACCTAGCGATTACGGAGCCCAACGGAGATATGGAACCCAGCCTGGGATACTCGCGCGCGGGTCCAACGGAGATACGGAGCCCAGCCGGGCCGCAGCTCGTCTACGCGGAGCCAGGTGAAACAAGAGCCATCACGCACGAGCGTACGATTAGCTCGGGGCCACGCGTCAGAAATCTGGAGTGGGGGCGTACGGAAGGGAGGGTACTCCACGGGAGCACCTAATAATTTTTCTTATATTTATATATAGGGGCGTTCCGTACATGGCGGCGTGCAACAATCAAGAGTCCTATACAAATATGCAAACTCTCGCAGCCACAAATAAAGTATTCTATATCTACTAAATTTAGCCGACTCCTGGATGCACCCGTTCCTTGTTGCTTTTCCAAATAATCCGATGATTTGAAAACGTCTTCATTGGTTCGTACCCAAAGATATGTCATCCATATTTCCTTGCGTGGCCTGCCGGCCTTCCTTGTTTTTTATTTTCTTGCTTCCTTCCTCACGACAGAACCCTTGGACTCCACGTCTTGTACGAGAGTTGTAACCAGCTATCGAAAAATGCCAAGAGTTATCATCCGATCACTGCCCATATGCGTGCATGCTCCTCGTGGATGTATGATCAATATGCTGCCGCAATATGCCATCGACTTACCCAAATACCTGAGATTGAGAAGTTGTCTCTCCGCCAGTGGCGGAGCTAGAGCAAATATGAGGGAGCTACGGTGCAGCTTGTCTTATGGCCTTGTTATTATTAAAGATAACCTCTTAAATTTGCATTTGAGTTAACTACTTTCAACATTATGAAAGCTATCAATTTTCTTGCAAAACATAAGATTCACAAGTGAATGTTGTTGGAGACCAGAAAATTTTATTGAGTTACACTAGTGAGCTATGAACTTCATACACAATGTTTTTTTATGGGCCACTAAGGTTACTTTGCGGTGCGCTGTTCCATTTGATCCATGTCAGCACATGGTTGGCCATATGTAGAACACTAAAATGTGGGCCTATATGGTCGAGGTCAAAACGATTATTGCTGTGACCTCGTCAATATTAGTGGTTGGATTGAGATTTGAATAACACGACTCTTGCTAGTATTATAACCTCTCACAGGGAGAACGAACAAAACCATTAGATTAGTGGAAACAAGTTATTAGAAGAAAGCAGCAATCGTCAAGCTTTTAAAATAATAATAAGTACAAGTTATTACAACCTTTAAATTCAAGCGAGGCACGGCATAACCACAATCTCAAAGTTACAAAAACAACAGAAGCGCAGAACCATATGGTTACAAATAGGTTTCACTTTTTATTCCATTACACAATCACTTGATCAGCTGGTCTTATATGCATTACTCAAACCGAGATCGAGTGATGTTTTGTACTTCCAAAAGTTCCTAATATGTAGAATTATAGTAGTACTTCCTAATTTTGGGACCAACAGATCATAAACAAATGACATGTAACTCACGACCTTCATACTATGGGTTTGCTCCTCTTTACTGGAAACTGAGCATTTCATCCAAATTCTATCCACCAGTATCTGCACTACTATTCCAGCAGTCCAGGTTACATGATTTAGAATTTCAGATGCAAAAGTGCTCTTTGCTGCTAACTGACTTTCCCTTTCTTTCTGAATCCAGTCCAAGATCAAGCCTCGTAGTCGAACCGGCACATGTGCACCCCATAAGTCAATCAAGTGGGAGATCGTAGGTGTCCGATGTTGTAGCTCTTGATCCTTTTTGTTGCACTAGTTTTCTTTTTCTATCTCGCCTAGAAGTTCTCTGTGCACCTTGAGCCTCCATGCTGTCCTTTCCAAAATGAATGTATGCAATGCCATGTATAGCCTTCCAAAGTATTTGGTAGACTGTCGCTTCAGTGTTTTGTTGAAGTAATTTATGGCCTTTGGCAGCATGATCTCTTTCAGTTGATCGAAGGTAATGCCAGTACGCTCGCATACTTGTCCCCACTGAAGATACCCATCATTGCAGAACTTGTATCCGCCGGTAACTTGTTTTCAGAGAAACCATGGGGACTAAAGAGGAGTCCAGCTTTCAGATATGGATAATCGTGATATTTGTATTCAGACATTGAGGTCCATTGTTTATTGTACTCGGATAAGGAGATCTGACACTGCAAATTTAATAAGATAATTGAATCCAGAGAAGCATCTACCATGCCCGTGTTACTAATATGACCAACCTTATGCTGATCATGCTGCTTGCAACATAATGGGTCTGGGCGAAACCATTGAGTGCTAAAACTATGAAGATCGTCCCAGTGTTTTCTGTGCCACGGATCAACATATGGCACCCATGAGAAGTCTTGTGTAGGCAGCTGAGTGAGCCCTTTCTTGATGGTTTCAACTGTAGGCTGGAAACAAGGAGGGAAGAGCTGCAGGCAGTTCACTATGTTCCCAACAATGTCTGTGCTTTCTGATATCTGCAGCATTGCACCAAGAAAGAAGTTATCTTCCAGTGTATTTCTGTCTTTATTGATAAATACAAGGCAAACTTCTATACCATGCTCTTCCGTAGCAAAGGGCACCAGCCATAGTAGAAACAAAGGGTATTCATTTCCACTGTCAATTTTATGTTGTAGTTCTCTGCCAGCAAAAAGGTTCTTGACAAAAGAGTCAAATGACACATGACGCCATGGTGTTCCACCAAGCTCTATGAATCTCAGAAACTCACTAGCACTATCTGCGAACCATTCAAATCTTCTAACAACAGATCTGCTGGAATCATAGTTGTTGTGGCCAAAGGCAGAGAAAATAAAAGATTTGGTAGCATGTGCTATTCGTGTAGGAAATGAAGAATTCCTCACCTCCTGTTCCATCTTTTCTTCTTCAAGGATTATCTTCTTGTATTTGTACAGTGTGTCATCGCACTCTTGAGCAGCCCGCTTCAGCTTCTTGCGCCAACGCAACAATGACGAATCAGTGACCTGCCACTTACTAGATGTCTCAAGTGCAACGTCCAGCTTGATGTGTGCCATCTCCAGCCTCTCTAAGTTATCACTTGGATTTGAGTCTTCTTTGCCTTTATACCTGTGAACCAGACCAGATAGGATTTGATTAACTGTCTCCTGGACAACCACAGAACTGATCATCTCGGTCTTTAGGATCCGATGAGTATTTGTAGCGCCCCTTCCCTGCTCAAAGAAAAACATTTATACATGAGCAAGCAGAAAATATTTAGCTTACCAGCTGTAAGGACGAGGCATGGATACTACTAAATATATAAACGAAATCTTGGACAGAATCTAATGTGTTCGACAGTGGAACAATAGAACAACACCAGAAAGTATTTAGCTTACCAGCTGTAGGGACCTACCCACAATTGAAGTGCAAGGAAGTGATGGCGTTCTCGCAAGTGTATATATACATATATTCTGGAGAATTCAACATCAGGGGTTAGGTGGTGACGGATGCACAGGAATTGATTGGTACAAAATATTATCTTCTTAACTAAACAGAAACATGAGTATTTGCCACTCAGCACGTGCTCGTATAAAAATAAAGTGGAGTTTGAGATCTGACAAGGACCCGGTCGACAGCAAAGCAAATGACATAATCAAATTGCAAAGCGTCCTTCACACGCCGTGGAAAAACATTGAGGTTCAGTGCGCGGCCGATGATGTTGAGTGAGCTGCCGCGTGTGTTCCACGTGATGCAGACTAATTTCAATAATTAAATGTTGTTCGTTCAGTTTGATTATGTTCTCTATTATAGAAGGTATTCTTAAAGATATCTTCCTTTTCGATAGAGACGGTGGAGGAATTTTTAGCCAGACTTTGCAAATTGGTTGGCCTCTAAAAATAGGTTGTAGTACAGTACAAGTACTACAATTCACAGCTTTTTAATTAAATCGGTTGAAGACAAGATTTTATGGGGGTGTTTAGAGTCTCTTTGGTGCTAAAGTTTTTAGCCCATATTGTAGGTTTTAGGACACTTTTAGCACTCATTTTCACACTCATGTTTGGATCCCAGTGCTAAAAGTGAGTGGTCCAGTGCTAAAAGTGAAGTGGTGCTAGCACCACTTCACTTTTTAAAGACTGGGATCCAAACATGGCCAAATCTAGTAACTACATCTTCCTTCACAAGAGGGTAGTACAAATTTTCTCAAAAAATTAAAGATGTGCATTGCCATCTACCATTTTTTTATTGGCTAACACTAACAACATTGTTCTGGTAACGGTAAGCCACTGTTGATTCAAGCTGAGAAATTGATGGTACCCTCTCTTTTCAACCATTTGATTATATCTGCAAACACAATATCAAGGTTCTCCTTGGGTTCTCCTCAAGTCAAAGCATGGCACATCCCAGGGTGTTTGAAGAGTCAGCGAAGTCATGGTGTTTGAAGAGTCTGTACCAGCTACTAGATGAATGATTCAACATCAGGGGTTAGGTGGTGACGGATGCACAGGAATTGATTGGTACAAAAAAATTTTTTTTTTTTTTTTTTTGAGATTACACAGTACAACGCAGACGCTCAACACGCACGCACACTCACCCCTATGAACACACGTACGCAAACCCTACCCCTATGAGCACCTTCGAAGGACTGAGCCGGTAAATCTTGAAGTTCCGAAGTCACCACTGGCGCCTCGCTATCGACGGGAACGTCGCCTACCACTTAATGCATAGTGCCGGAAAATTCTGAAATAAATCCAGGATAAAGTGTCGCACCCAGGATTTGAACCCTGGGTAGGAGCCCCCTAACCAATGGCCTTTACCATTGAGCCATGAAACATGAGTATTTTCCACTCAGCACGTGCTCGTATAAAAAATAAAGTGGACGTTGAGATCTGACAAGGACCCGATCGACAGCAAAGCAAATGACAAATCGAGCACTTCTACTTTGTGCACGAATGAAAAAGGAATCAGCGAAGTCATGGTGTTTGAAGAGTCTGTACCAGCTACCAGATGAATGAAGCTACACGTCATTACTAAAGCAAATAGACATCGAAGTTGGTTGTGATGGTTTACTTTCCTTGTTTAAGTTGTTGATACGTCATCCCGCTTCCTGTCTTTTGTTTTGTGTTTCTGAATTTTAGTCTCACAAACTCACAATGCTTGTTTATATACATGCTAGATTACAATTGCAATGGGAGAACCCACATATTTAGGTGGAGCACATACGTTAAGGGCCAAACTTTGCACGGGGAGACTGTAGTTTCATCTGATTTCTGAAATCGTCAGGCACAGTCAGACGACCATCAAATGGAGAAATTCCAGTCAAACAAAGTTTCCAGATGCAATTATCAGCCATGGAGTGAAGTACATTTTTTAGAGTCAACAAAGGTTAAAACGATTTAGATGTAGAGATGCATGTATGTGTTTTTGTAAAACAATCAAAGTACATTTACATGCTTGTATGAGCTTTTTTTTTTCAAGAGAAAAGTATATCCTTTGTTGGTGCGATTGCTTTGTAATAAGTCAGCACTTGACCAACGGCAACTATGTCCAGTGAAGTCTTGATGAAGAATTTGGATTTTTTTGCAGGTGGAATTTCGTGGTACTTTCAAAGGAAATACTCCACGTGCACTAGAACCATAATTTAAACAGTCAAATCTGTCCATGATGTTAAGTATAGTCGTGTTCCAGGTTCAATGAACCTTTGTAAACAGGTTGTGTGTGGTAGTGAGGATAGATAGGGATGAGTTTGTTATAAGATCCGAAATCTATGTACATGCTACCGTGGGGGCTTTGCCCACGCCTATAACATGCAACCGAGAGCAACCCAAGGGGTATCTCGTTCCCCACTTTCGTTTACATGGTATCAAACGCCTAAACAAATCCCAGCGGATTAGGTTAGATCCACTTCCATGGCCACTCCTTCCGACGCCGCCGCTGCGTTCTCCTTCGGTTTCCTCCCGCCGGTGACCGAGAAACTCACTCGCGGCAACTACTCCATGTGGCTGGCCCAGGTCACGGCGACCCTTCAAGGCGCTTAGCCATGGAGCTTCACCAAGCCCACCTCCACGCCCCCGCCGGAGTTCCTCCCGGAGGGGCCTCCCGGCGCCGACGGCAAGAAGACCGCCCCGCGGCCAATCCCGACTACACGACAAATGGTTCCCAAGCGACAGTCAGGTCTGGGCTTACCTCTTCACTTCCTTGTCCAAGGATGTCTTCTCCCCGGTGGCCAAGTCGTCCACCGCAGCCGGGTGTGGGCTGCCATCCAGGGACTGCAGGCATCGCAGTCCCGTGCGCGGGTCATGACGACACGCATGGCGCTGTCAACCACGTGCAAGGGCTCCTCCACCGTGGCGGAGTATTTCACGAAGATGAAGGGCCTGGCTGATGATATGGCCTCGGCCTGTAAGAAGCTCGACGACGATGAGATCGTCTCCTACATCCTGATGGGCCTGTCGGAGGAGTATGACTCGGTGGTCACCAGCGTGGCCAATCGGGTTGAACCGATCTCTCTCCAGGAACTCCAGTCCCAGTTGGTGAGTCATGAACAAAGGCGCGAGCTCCGTGACGGCAGTGACACCCACTCCATCAACCTCGTCGCCAAGGGTGGCCGTGGTGGCGACGCGATCTCCAACAACCAGTCTGGTGGTGGCGGCCGCGGTAGTGGTGGCCGTGGTGGCTTCGGACGTGGTGGTGGCCGCAACGGCGGCCGGGGCAATGGTCCCAATGGCGGCACTGGTGAACGTGACCGCAACTTTCTCCATGGCGTCCTCTGCCAGATCTGTGGCAAGGAGGGGCACATGGCGCATCGTTGTTTCAAGATGTACAACGCCAACTTCAATGGTCCGCCCCAGAAGAGTGCATCGTCTGCCATGACTTCCTATGGGGTGGACACTAACTGGTATATGGATACCAGTGCCACCGATCACATCACCGGAGAGCTTGACAAGCTATCGTTCCGGGATAAGTACAACGGTGGTGAGCAGGTGCATGTCGCCAACGGGTCAGGTATGGATATCGACTATGTTGGTCACAATATTTTGCATACCCCGCATAGTCCACTTCATCTAAAAAGCATCCTACATGTACCACAAGCCCACAAAAGTCTTATTTTTGTAAATCGTCTAGCCTGTGATAGCAATGCTTTCCTAGAGTTTCATCCAAATGATTTTTTCATCAAGGAGCAGGGGACCAAGAGAACTCTTCTGCACGACAGATGTGAAGGAGGACTCTACCCCCTCAAGCCCACGTCCAATAATCAAGCCCTTGGTGTATTCAAGCTGTCCGAGTCCGTGTGGCATGCTTGGTTAGGGCATGCGTCTTCTGCTGTTGTCCAACAAATCCTGCACCGCCATAGCCTTCCTGCCTCCAAGTCAAATAAAGATGCCATTTGTGATGCGTGTCAACAAGGGAAAAGTCATCAACTTCCCTACCCCCGCTCTACAAGTGTTTCAGCTAGCCCACTAGATTTGTTTTTTTTCTGATGTATGGGGTCCCGCACCATCTTCGGTCGGGAAGAACAATTATTATGTTTCCTTTATTGATGATCACACCAAGTTCACTTGGGTTTATCTTTTGCGGCATAAATCTGAAGTTTTTGCTCGTTTTTGTGATTTCCAAAGTCTAGCTGAACGTCAATTTGGCCGCAAGATCCTAGCTGTTCAATCAGATTGGGGAGGTGAATACCAAACCCTAAACTCATTCTTCAAGCGCATAGGAATAGACCACCATGTTTCCTGTCCCATGCACATCAACAGAATGGTTCAGCTGAAAGAAAACATAGACACATTGTCGGTCGGTTTGTCTTTGCTGGCCCATGCTTCCATGCCACTTAAATTTTGGGATGTAGCCTTTCAAACAGCGGTCTTTAATCGTCCGCCATCCAAAGTAATAAACAATGAAACCCCATATGAACGGCTGCTTGGTCAAAAACTAGATTATTCCTTCCTCTGCACTTTTGGGTGCGCTTTGTTAATAAACTTGAGACCATACAACACAAAAAAGCTTCAATTTCGCTCCAAAAGATGTGTGTTTCTTGGGTATAGTGATTCACACAAAGGGTTCAAATGTCTTGATCCCTCTAAAGGCCGCATCTATATATCTCGGGACATAGTCTTTGATGAAAATGTCTTTCCCTTTGCCCAACTTCACCCCAATGCCGGTGCTCAGCTTCGCTCGGAAATTGCTCTTCTTCCATCATCTCTCCTACCTTCCACCACTTTTTGGGGATGCACGATTCATTGGACCACGGTAGTGCTGATATTGTATCTACTAACCCATGTTCGAGTGCTCCTGTTCGCTCGTGACCACAGGAACAAACCCCATGCAAAACAGTGAAGACACGATGGAGATCTTGACCAAGCAAACGGTGCCTTCGTCGCCATATTTCATGTGCTCCCGGGCAGTGGCAGCACAAGCCCCAGAGCTGATTCTCCTGCCTCCACTCGTACAGGCGCAGGCGGATCTGGATCGGGATCAGCGCTAACTACCTCAGCGCAGCAGATGTCGTCCACCAGCGCGTCCTTGCCGGGATCGTCTGCGGCTGGTGTGGACGGGTCCCCGCTCGGTAACCCTGTGGCTCCTGATGTGGCCGCACAACCCGATCCGACGACAGCGACGGCTGATTCAGCACCTGCAATGGAGATCTTTACCTCCGGATCTTCTGCATCTGGAACGTCTGTGGTCTCGCCTGTGCCTCCAGAAGCTCAACGCCCACTTACTCGTCTCCAACGTGGGATTCGGCAACCAAAACAATACACCGATGGCACAGTGCGTTGGGGAATGTCTACCATCACTGCTGAGGAGCCCTCCACGGTCAGTGCAGCCCTCTGTGATCCCAAGTGGAAAGGAGCGATGGACATTGAGTACAAAGCACTTATGGATAACAAGACCTGGCGACTTGTCCCACCGCCGACTAGCAAGAACATTATAGATTGTAAATGGGTATACAAGGTCAAGAGAAAGGCAAATGGTGCTATTGACAGATACAAGGCCCGCTTGGTTGCAAAAGGTTTTCGCCAGCATTATGGTATTGATTATGAAGACACCTTCAGTCCGGTTGTCAAAGCTGCCACAATTCGTCTCATACTATCTATTGCCGTGTCACGGGGATGGACTCTCCGTCGCCTTGATGTGCAAAATGCCTTTTGCATGGAATTCTTGAGGAAGAAGTCTATATGAAACAACCTCCTGGATACTTTGATCCATCAAGACCACATTTTGTGTGCAAATTGGACAAGGCTCTATACGGACTTAAACAGGCACCGTGAGCATGGTATGCACGGCTGTGTGCCAAACTCATAGCTCTTGGGTTCACACCATTAAAGGGAGATACATCACTCTTCTATTACAGTCGAGGGGGTCATACTATATTTGTTCTTGTTTATGTGGATGATATTATTGTGGCCAGTTCATCTCAAAGGGCTACTGATGCACTACTCAAAGATTTGGAAAAAGATTTTGCTCTGAAGGATCTTGGCAATTTGCACTACTTCCTTGGTATTGAGGTTACGTCACTCGGTGATGGTCTTAAACTTTCTCAAAGTCGCTATGCTGTTGATGTTGTTCAACGAGCAGGTATGAGTCGGTGCAAGGCTGTGGATACTCCTCATCTCTTGGCGTTGAAGATGCAACACGGTATAGAAGTGTTGTTGGGGCTCTTCAAGTATCTTACTCTGACCAGACCTGGCATTAGCTATGCTGTAAACAAGGTCTGTCAATTTCTTCATGCACCTACCTCAGTTCACTGGAGTGCAGTGAAAAGAATTCTTCGATATATTCAAGGAACTCTCAAGTTGGGGATGAAGATCAACCGAGCCGGCTCCACTTTAGTCAGTGCATATTCAGATGCAGATTGGGCGGGTGCCCCGATGACAGGAGATCAACCGGGGTTTTGCTGTCTTTTTGGACCCAATTTGATCTCCTGGTGTGCTAAGAAACAACCTACGGTATCTCGATCAAGTATGGAAGCAGAATACAAGGTAATGTGGATTCAGAAGTTACTTGATGAATTGGGCATACAACATCCTCGAGCTGCAAGACTGTGGTGTGACAACATTGGTGCTACATACCTTTCTGCAAATCCGGTTTTTCATGCACGCACGAAACATATTGAAATTGATTTCCTTTTTGTACGGGAGCGGGTTGCTCGGAGACTACTTGACATTCGGTGGATACACACCGATGACCAACTTTTCGATGGATTTCTGAAGCCAATTGCTGCAAATCGAATCAACAGGTTTAGGTCCAATCTCAACCTAGTGGCTGGTTAAGATTGAGGAGGGGTGTTAAGTATAGTCGTGTTCCAGGTTCAATGAACCTTTGTAAATAGGTTGTGTGTGGTAGTGAGGATAGATAGGGATGAGTTTGTTGTAAGATCCGAAATCTATGTACATGCTACCGTGGGGGTTTTGTCCACGCCTATAACACGCAAACCGAGAGCAACCCAAGGGGTATCTCGTTCCCCCACTTTTCGTTTACACATGATATTTAGGCCGTCCATCGATCTTTCACTAAAAGCAGAACAACATAGAGAAAGTAGCCAGCTAATATGTATTACATTGGTCCTAGTAAAAGTATTATTCTAGTATTGGATTAAATCAATTTTTTTAGTTTGACTACAAAAAAATATTATCAACGACTCTTCAAAAATTTGAGTCATAATATCAATACTAGGTGAGTGCCCGTGCGTTACCACGGAAAGAAAAAGACTAATGTCACCATATTTGGAGTGTAAACATGTTAATTTGAGTTGCAGTTTAGGATACATAAGTCCAAAGGAAGCATGGGCAAGGTGCTGATAAATGTAATCAGATGAAGCTTGCAATCTTCAGTCGCAACTTTTTTTTCTATCCCATTTACCATCGTTGCTATCTAAGAGCCCAAATGCGTGGATTTCCTTAATTTAGAACTAGTGGCCTGAAATTTACTTGGCAAGCAACAACCTATAAAAATATTTTTTTCCAAGGCAATTAACTTAAAAAGCATGTTGTAATGAGCTAAAGTGCAACTTTCCTATGTTGTGGGTGCATCCATGAGCTAGCTCGTCTGAGATAGATAAGGAAGTGGTCACCTGCAAACTGGTAACACTCTGTTCGAGCTCTGAGACTACAGCTTCCTAACTCATCACCTCTGAGCTATCTGTATGTTGCCAATTTTCCCAAAAAAACAAAGGAACATGAAAAAATATTGCAACTCATCTATTTTTATAAGTAGGATTGCTACTCATATATGATCTATGGCAGTTAAAAAATAATTATGAGTAATGCATGCAGGTGAAAAAAACAAGTGACATGAAAAACTGCCAACGAGAACCAAGCAAATGCATTTGTTCCTACTTGAAAGATTTAATCCAAACAAACTCTGTAGAGTTATATGTACAACTTCGCGGACTTCATAAACAATTGTGCATTTGTCCCTTATTGCAAGATTACCGAGTAATAGTAATGTTAGTTTCAGAAGTACAACAACACAAGTCGATAGCAGCAACGCATCAGTCTAGTAGTGGACCGTCATTTTACAAACTGTGTGTGCAGTATTCTCTACAAGACCATGAGGGCTACTCATCTAGAAGTTCTAACGGAACACTGGTTCATCCCATTGTCCAAAATAAATGCCAAAGCTAGCTATTTTCAAAAAAAAAAAAAACACATGCAGCCAGATTTAATTCACAGTCAGTAATAAAAAATATAGTGCATGGTTCAATCATTAGTATTGAGTATTAGGTTTCCAAAAATGTAATAACAAAACAAGAAAGGGAAAATATCCTGCAAGCAATTTTAATACATAGATAAGATTAAGCAAGCGTAAACTATACAGATCAATCCAACCAAGCTCCGGTAGAATCGAAGCAGAAGCAGCAGCAGGTCCTGGACGCCTGCCTATTTTATAGGCTCCCTCCCTCCCTGACTTTTTGAGGTCTCTGACTTTTCCCTCTTTTTTTACTCTTAATAATCTCTTATCAGCATGTTTAAGGATTTCAGATGGAACTCTGACCAGTTCCATTTATGCTTCTATTTCATTTTTTTAATATGCTTCTATTTCAGTTATACCTGACTTATGCTACATGATTGTTCCTGAAGAGATGGAAGATACCTTGAACGCCTTGTCAGCCACTGCTGCCGTGGACGGAGGGCGGGAAGGAATCGTGAGCCGACGCTCGCCATTGGCCGCTGCTGTTGATGGTGGGCGGTGCTGCGCGTGTTGGGTCGCGGCGGCTCGAGGGGATTGGAAGGTCCCAGAGAGTTCGAGACTGGTGGCGTGGATGGGAGTCGGGTGCTGCGGCAGAATTCTGAGGCGCCAATGACGACGTCCTGGCGGCAGCGCTCCGCCTCCTGGGTGGGGTGGACGCGCAGCGCAGCACCACCTGCCGGAGCCCCGGCTCGGCTCCCCGGCGCGCTTCCATTTGCGGACGCAGGACCACGTTTGGTACGAGGATGAGCAGGCGCAAGGCTGGGCGTGGTGGTGGTGGTGGCCGGCTTCGTGCGGGCGGCGGTCGCGTAGTGCATGTCGTGCGCGCTGTCCAACACGCAGCCAACAAATCCTGCCTCCCCATGTCCAACACGGCCGCTGCCGCTGCGCTGCGGCTCCCCGACACTCGGGCTGCTTATCAGGCCTGGGCCCTAGCCCCACGGTGTCAGACCGCTGCCAGATGTTCTATATGCTGGCCAACATTATCGGTGAGTTGCTCCCATTGTCAGGCCACCAGATTACCGTCGACAAGGTGAAGGGGGTGGGCAGGGTACGAAAGGTCAAATCATCACAATTTATTTTTGTAAGGAAACCACAATATAATATTAAATGGATACATACAAACAGAAAAAAAAAAATCACAATGACATCTGGGTTGGAAACTAAGAATTGACATGTGAAGAGTCTTTCTCTGTTTAAAAAGAAATATCTTATCTTATCTTACTATTACTAATTGGAGGCTCCAACGAAGTCTGCACGTTAATTCTCACCCAGATGCTTAGGAAAAAAGATAAATATTAGAAATTCTTACATTAATCAGAAACATCTGGCCATTGAATCTATAGGCTTAGCGATCTTTAACCGTTAGATTAAATCTGTTTTTACTTTTGAGAAAATTACCCACTATGCCATTATATTTATATATATACATTAAAAGAAAAGAAGAAAAAGTTGAATCCATTATTCCAATGCCTACGTACAAAGAAACAAAGAAAATATATTTAATATGTTATACTTCCCTACCATCGTCCCAAGTCAGATCATCCGAGCCCTAGGCCGTGCACCCGCTACATATCCTCTAATCCTGCCTGGCGGCGCCTAGCTTCTTCACCACCGAGAAGGAAGGCCGCAGCTGCTGGTGTTGTTCCATCGAGAGAGGCCGGAGCGGTGGCCTCGCACATCGGGGCCAAGTGTAGCCATGACCAAGAAGGCAAGAAGGACCATGCATCGGGACCAGAAGAAGGGATCAAGAACGTGTGATGACTGTCATCCTCCATTATAGGTGAGAAAACTAATCTAATTATTATCTTCTCCAGTATGAATTGCACAGAGCACACACGTTGGCTAGTGCCACAGTTCCGGCCATCAAGATGATCGAGATGACCGGACCACGTCCTAACATGAACAGGTCACACATCGCCAGTTGGCTTGCGGGTGTCTCAGTCGTTCCCGTGAGTGACCTGAAGATAGAAGAGGTAGGACGTCGGCTCGGTCGTCAGACATGTGCATGTGAGGACCCAAATCCGGTTGAGCACCAGACCGAGGCTAACGAGTACACTTGCGGTACAGGTAGGTATCCATGTTAACTCATGCATCTGCCTAACATGCATACATATGGACACAAATCTAAGTGAACAAGGACACTATTCACGCATCGATACTCGGTAAGTACGTACAAGACAGCAGCCGATAGGCAGGACAGATGGGAACACGTAGGTCGTTGGTCCCACAATGTCAGACGTCCATGGCATCTACATTAACGCTGGCACTGTCCCACACCTACTAACGTGTAGATTAAAGGTGTGGCCATCTTGGTATCCCATAATTATAATAATTTGATTTCTCTCAAAGGATATACTAAATTTGGCCATCCAATAATCACAATTTAATTTCTCTTCTCTAAGTACTTATTTTATATACTGTTTCGGTATGGTTAATTAGTAAAACTTTAAGTGAGATTAGAGCCGGAAGCGAATAGTGAAAAATGAAAACAAGACCCTTGGATTAAGTTGAACAAATAAGTCTTGACTAGGAAATTTGCCCGTGCGTTGCGACGGTATTATAAATTAAAATATTTATTTTATAAATATCAACGTAAAAAAGTATATAGATAGGAATCGTATAGGTGGGGAGAGAGAAAAGGTGAAAAGGATCAATCAAAAGTATCTAAATTCACTCATCAATCACATACATGTTTTTAAACACATGTACTCGTGAACCACTTTATTTAATCAATCACAAGTATTTTTTAAACAAATGTTGCACGCGCATATGTATCTCATTAAGAGAATCAATCAGTAAGAGGGTCAAGGATCAATCAAAAGTATATATCTATACCTACTAATAAAGCGAGAAAATTTCCTTTTCACCTTCAAGGCTGCTACTGCGAGAGGTGGCACATGCCGCCCCCTTCCGGTATAGCGTTGGCGACGTCCCTGGAGTTTGTTGGTGATGGAGTTGAGGGGACGGTGGGGAGTCCGCTGGTGCCGATGCGTGGCGTCCGCCTCCGCACTTAGGGTATGTTCAACCCACAGACGGAGGTCGCCTGTAAGAGCCTTGAATCAGGTCGCATACAATGGACTGTCTATTTCATTGTCTCTAGGTTGTTTAATGTTATGTGTAAAGTAAAGATCAATCGTGAATGCTATTTTATATACCTTTGAGTTGCCATTTGAGCTTCAATAAAATGAACATTATTACAACATTTCTTTGTACTATTGTGTTGCTAATTGATACAAAATAGATCATTTTTTGCATATATGAGATAACCGCAAACGTGTACTTTTAGATCTGTAATAGGCATCAGTATATTCAAGACCTTACACTTGCATCTCTATTTCAGTTGACATATAACTGACAAAGAACGAAACAACAGCTTACAGAATATGCATCTCTGTTCTAGATCGCTTCTGAATATCGATCTACAAAGCAACTTACAAAGCTTGATCTGACAAATATACAATTCCGGCACCGAATCCCTCTGCTTGCATTCTCCTTGTCCCTTCCCTCCCATCCTTGCGCATCTGGGGATTCTGCGCAGCCGCGATGGCAAGCACATCTGAGCGGCTGCTGCTCCAGCTCCAAGGCCAAGCTTAAAACGGCAGCGCGCTACCGGCGGCAGGCCCGCCGAAGGCCACCGAGATCGCGCCGACGCAGGCAGGAGGCCACCGAGCGCTCGTCGGCAAGCTGTGGAAGGTGAGGACAGCACACGAGATCCGCAAGCCACCGAGTCTTTCATTACAACGCTGCGAAGCCGGCATCTCGCCTCGGGCCACGGGCCTTTCCCGTCGCCTCACGAGACCACCACGAGGCATGCGTCTCCAAGCATCGGCGGGGTCTATTTTGCAATGGCCACGAGGCGGAGGCGGTCGGGGGAGCGCACGCCTCTCGAGCGGGCCGAGGCCGAGCATGTCCACCACCTGTGGGGCCGCCGCCGAGCGGGAGGATGGTGTGGCGGGGACGCGGTCGCGGGTAGGCAGCCTCTGGAGTGGAGCGCACCTCGTAGAAGTCGTATATACGTAGGAATCGTATACGCCCAGAAAAAGGTGAAAAAAGAGGGTGGAAAACGGTGGCAGAAAAAAAAGAGGTGGAAAAAGAGGTGGACTGAAATTTTCTCTCTTTCTTTATTATATATAGTAGGTATAATATAATATAGATGTAATGCGCCAAATTACATGGGCCAAAGGGAGGCCACGCCACAGCCCAAGGGGCCTGTGCGTGCCGCGCAAGGGCAGCAGCCCTGCCGCCGCCGCCCGCACCGTCGTCGTCATCAACCGTCATTAAGTAATAGATATTTAGGGAATAAAGATAGGAATAAAATAGGGAATAAATAGGTTGCTTGTAAGAGAGGTATTCCAATATATAAGGAATAAGGAAACCTCCTAGATATTGCTTAGCGTGCAAGACTTCCCCGGACTATAAATACAAGGGAGCCGTAATCGTTTGGAATTAATTAGAAAAATTAAAGGGGTAACACCCAAAAACTCTCCAGCTCTCCAGCTCTCTCTCTCAGCGCCGCGTCGTGCGCCGCCGCCCGAACACCACCGCTGCTGGTCACGCCGCCGCCGCCACGTGAGCTGCGCGCGCTGGCGCCCGCGCGCCACCGCCCTCACCGTTCCCCTCGTCATCGCCCGGAGCTGCTGTGCGTCATCACCGTCATCTTCTACCTCTCCGTTCTTCATCGCCTGCGTCATCCATGTCATCTCGCCGCCCGATCACCTTCCCAGCCTACTGCCGCCGTCCCCAACGCCGCCGGCAGCCACGTGTCATGCCGAATCCAACCGGTTCATGACAGGACAATTCCCACCACCGACGGCATTCGGCCACCACCAACGCCAAGATCGATGGACAGCCTCAAGATCGCCGAGCTCCAAACGGGGATCTGCGAGTGTGCTGATTCGGGAGAAAGATCCAGCCACCTTCACCGCCCTCCCGAAGATGCTCGACCGGCCCGCCATCGACGACGCCCCTGCCATGGCGCCACCGACGGCGACGACCCCCTACGGGCGACGCCAACATCAACGACAGCGCGCCTGCAGAACGCCAGCGACCGTGGCCATGCTGTCCGACGAGCGCGCCAATGGAAACAACATCAAGCTGGGCGACCTCCTCGACGGCGCTCCTACCACGGGTGCCACCGACGACAACGGTGCCTTCCAGGGCGCCGCCGACGTCGTCCCCTCCTCGACCACGGACGATGCAAGCGACGAGCATGCCTACCCCACACATGGCCCAGCTGCCGCGACCTAGATCAGATCAGGCCAGGAGGCTTCCACCGATGTCCACCAGCTGCTCGACAAAAAGCCTACCCAACTAGGCCAACGTCTCGCGGCTACTACAATGGCACAGATAAGTTCCCTGGTTACTTGCAACATCATCTTTGACAATGGGAACATCGGAGTGCCAACGTCTTCAACAAAGAAGGGCGACACACCGGCGTCAACATCGACGTTGTCAACCATGACGTTTTCCGACACCGGCACCATCGAAGACAACAATGGCGCCCCCAAAGGAGAGAACAACCACACCTCCCTGAGCGTCAATGACACCCTCGACATCACCATTGACGTCGCTAGCTACAACGTCCTCGGCATCGATGACGTCGACAACGACGACGATGCTACCATGGGCGCTATGAACATCAATGACGCCCCAAGGACGCCAATGCCAATGACGACCCTCCTGACATTGACAACAACTACAAGGGCACGAACAACGACTACTCCCCAGCCACCAACGTCTGCTACATCTGCTGGACATCCTTCCGGCATCAACAATGGTGGAGAAGACCCTCAGGCAACCTCCATATCCAGCAAAGGCGCCACCATCAGTACCACGTCAGCAGAACATTAGGTACACCGCTATACTACTGACAAGAGCGGCACTCCTCCTCCTCTGCTTCGTCTACATGCCAACCCAGACGACACGGGAGTACTGGGACACCTCCACACGGTGTCTTCTTAGCGGCTTCGAGCTGCCCATCAATGGCGACACCAACAACTACGCCCGCGCTACCTCGATGGAACGACGCCTTGATCGACTACACCTATGGCCCCGACACCTACATCGGGAACATGGGCTTACAAGACACCACGACGCTAGTCAACAACCATCGCGCCATCGACAATCGGGCTGCAGCTGGGGCGACTCGAGAGCCAAACCGGTTGGCTCCCTCGTTCCTCAACGACATCTACGTCCAGTACGACTACGGCAATCGACCTCACCCAAGAGTTCAACACGTCCATCTTCAGCAAGCCTCGACTTGTGAGCTTCACCGACGACGACAAGAGGTACATGCCACCCACATCAACCCCCTACCTCATCGACCTCGTCACAATCTCGGAGGCTCACGTTCCACCTCAACTTGCTACATCAACGGATCACGAGCTACACGACACGGCCGGATCCAACAAGCTAGCTCCGGCGGGGAGCACCGGTTTGGGCGACACTTGCGGTGATTGGCGTCCACCTTCCGACGACTTCGCCATTCATGCCAGGCTTTACGACAAGCAACCGGCTGTTGAAGTAGCCACCACATATCTTCTTGCCATCAGAGCCAATCTTCTTCCTCGACAACCACCACTACTACGCCTCAGAATTGCCAAAGGTACTATGGGATGTTCTCGAACCAGGTGGGATAATTTTGCACACTTGAGGTTGGCTTTCACCCCTCGACGTACTCGGCACCGATGCAACCACCTCCAGAGAGCAATGGAATTCCATCCATTGAACCAGCATCAACAAAGGTCAGCATCTTCATCTTCGCCCAGCTCATTCCCTCGACACAAGTGGATGCAACAATCTTCTAGCCGTGCTACTTCAATCAACCCGTCAACAACACCAGCCGTGCAGAACCACAGCGCGAGGACACGCTGTCACGGAAAGGGGGGAGAGATGTAATGCGCCAAATTACATGGGCCAAAGGGAGGCCACGCCACAGCCCAAGGGGCATGTCGTCTTGTGCGCAAAAAGGGCAGCAGCCCTGCTGCCGCCGCCGCCGCACCGTCGTCGTCATCAGCTTCGTCATTAAGTAATAGATATTTAGGGAATAAAGATAGGAATAAAATAGGGAATAAATAGGTTGCTTATAAGAGAGGTATTCCAATCTATAAGGAATAAGGAAACCTCCTAGAGATTGCTTAGCGTGCAAGTCTTCCCCGGACTATAAATACAAGGGAGTTGTAATCGTTTGGAATTAATCGAAAAATTAAAGGGGTAACATCCAAAACTATCCAGCTCTCAGCTCTCTCTCTCTCTCTCTCGCGCGCCCGCGTTTCGCCGCCCCCACACCACCGCCGCTGATCACGCCGCCGCCACCACGTGCGCCGCGCGAGCGGGCGCCCCGCATTCCGCCGCCCTCACCGTTCCCTCGTCATCGCCCAGAGCTACTGTACGTCATCACCGTCATCTTCTACCTCTCCGTTCTTCATCAGCCTGCGTCATCCACGTCATCTCGCCGCCGATCGCCTACCCCAGCCTGCTGCCGCCGTCCCCAACGCCGCCGGCAGCCACGTGTCATCCCGGAATCCAACCGGTTCATGACAGCTGGTATCCGGAGACCAGGACGATTCCCACCACCGACGGCTTCCGGCCACCACCAACGCCAAGATCCGATGGACAGCCTCAAGATCGCCGAGCTCCAAACGGTGCGAGTGTGCTGATCTCGGGAGAAAGATCCAGGCCACCTTCACCGCCCTCCAGAAGATGCTCGACCAGCCCGCCATCAACGACGTCCCTGCCATGGGCGCCACCGACGGTGACGACACCCCTACGGGCGATGCCAACATCAACGACACGCCTGCAGCAATGTCAAGCTGGGCGACCTCCTCGACAACGCTCCTACCACGGGTGCCACCGAAGAAAGTGCCTTTGTTTCATTGCTAATTACCATGTCCTGCCCACATTTTTCACCTCACACTTGGACCAGTTCAGTCAAAATGTGTTTCAACTTTAGACCAGGTTATATTGTGTGGCGAAACCAGCACATCAAATATGAACCATATAGAGGAGATTAGATCTCATTAGCCTATGACCATATTTCACGAGATTGCATACTGCTCATTATATTAGGTCATGGTAATGCCACACAAATTACTAGCACCTCGCTTCTAGTACTTTGGGAAACAAACAATTATAACATCATATATCAATACGATGCGTACCATATACATCGACATCGATACAATTGTTTTGACAACATAATACATCTGGGAAAATAATAAGGTCGATCTATATCGTATCTATACCTACTAATAAAAGAGAAAATTTCTTGTCCACCTTTTTTTCCTCCTCTTTTTCCACATCTTTTTCCTGCCTACCATCGGCAATAAGAGTTGGAGTCGCGCGGCTCCCATCCGGATTCGGACTCATCTCGGTCGTGACACATCCCCTCTCTCCAAATCATACCGGCGTGGGCGAGGGGAACAACCACCAGATGGATCCATCACCATCCTGCCAATGTCGTCCCAGCTGGATCCATCTTTGTAGTACATGTAGTCTAGCCCGCCGCCGCCAGCTGGGCTACTGAGCATTCCATGGTGGAACGCAGCCATTGTCGGCGACAGCAGCGGGGCCGTTGCTGCCGCATGCAGTGCGTGGCTATTCCACTGCCCCTGCTCCTGCTGGTCGTAGCCGTAGCTGTAACCATAGCCGTCGATCGCCAGAGCTTGCGTCAGCTGCGGCAGGACGTTCATGTACTCGTCCCCATGGCCCATTGTCCAACTCGGAACTGCTGGTGACGGAGCTCGACTCGCCGGGCTGCGCTACTAGCGGCGGCTGTGGCAGCGGACACCTTGCCACCACCGGCGATCTGCTCTTTGGGGATGCTTCTTGTAGGTGAAGTTCCTCCTGAAGATCCGGCAGATGGTCCACACCTCCACCTCTTGTTCGCTGGGCGTGGTGTGGGCGCTCTCGGCGCGCGGCGGGGAGGCGGAACTCGTGCATCATCCACTCTGTCTTGGTGCCCTTACCGGCGCTGCCGCGGTAGAACACGAGCGACTTCTTGAGGCCGATGGGGTCGCCAGCGCGGCCGGAGGCGGCGGAGTGGATCGGCCGGTCGATTCCAGTGGCCTTCCAGAAGCCGGAGCCAGTGACCCTGTTGGGCCTGATGCTATTCCTGTACTTCCTCCCACGTAGGCAGAAGAAGTACCATTCCTTCTCTCCCGAGATCGAGCTCGACTCTGCATAGACGATGCATGCATCAATGATCGTGTATATTGCACAATCAAGCTAGGTAGCTAGCTACTTACTTGGAAGGTCCCATGGATCGTGCTTGTAGATGTCGAAATCCGTGATGATCTCGATGCTGAGGCACTTCCCGGCCACTCTCCGCTGGAGGTAGAAGGTGACAAGCTCCTCATCGGTAGGTTGGAACCGGAACCCCGGAAGCCTGTCTTCTTCCTCCTCGTCTCCCACAAGAACCACCTCCTGTCCTTCGCGATTGTCGCCACCACTCATGATCTCTTTTGCCATGTAGTGTTGTTCTTGCACCACCAATAACAATTCGAGCTTGGTTTAGTTCAGATCAGATCCTTGCGGATGATCTGATATATATAGCAAATCTGATGGATCTTCTTAGTCTTTGATCGATCAATAGCTTGCCGTTGTGCTGGCTATTCTATTGATGCTCTAGCTCGATCTTGCCTTTATGTTGTTGCGATATGAAAGTAGCTAGGGCTCTATATATACACATGTGATGCGGATGCTAGCCCTTGTGTAATACTGAACTTGTCCGGCCTAGAACATGGCTTCAGTGGCTGGAGCTACGAAGGTTCATGCGATCTTATGCCTGGTCAAAGCTATATATGAGGTCTGACTTGATTTCTGGTGCCTAGCTCGCTACCAACCATACTGTCTTTTTCTCGGTAATATTTTTGCTCGATCGTATCTATGCCTGATGCCTCCTTACCTGTTCGTCCATGAATCACCATGAACCTGTGGCAGCATGCTCGGTGACGACTTGTTCGATCCTTCTCTAGGACTCTAGCAATCCTTTTGGCCTTAGCGTACAAAACAACGACGACAAGACGTGACCACCCTCTCTACAGTTGTGCCGCCACGCCCAAAAGCAACGATCGATTCTCAGAAAGTGGGGTAATTTCGTGTCTGTGTTTTATTTACGCTCGTGCTTTTGAATGGTTATTAAATGGTTTCGTGCATATTCTTGACCTCATTTATCCTTAATTTGTCGCACAAGCTAGTGACTAATGATATCTAGGTGCATCATTTGTCATTTATACTACATGCAGGAAGCAACTGAGACAAGTTATATATAGGCCATCAGAGGGAAGAATAAATGATATCTAGGTGCATCCTTTGTTTAGGTACTAATAAAGTCAGCAGAAACATTAATACAAACATAGTAGTACACTAGAACTGTAACAAAGTTTCTATAAACAGTCACTATTCACTAGTATTATCCTTTGCCATTGGATGATATATTTAATTACAGACAGTAATTCTTATATATTGTCATAAATCATATAATATATATCTCACTATACTTTGCCAGTAATCTGTGCAAAAAACCAAAACAGAAAAACTGTGTACCGATCACTCAGCATCATCACTATCCCATTCACACAGATTTTCTCGAGTTCTTCACTCAATTAGTTCTGATATATAGTTTTTTTTTCCCTGTTGGACTATATGCTATAGGTGCTAACAAGTAAACCACTGGACTGTCACTTTTTTCTATATAAAAGTAGAAAGTTACATTTTTTTTCTCCTTGCCAAAGAAGCAGAAAGTGAATTTGGCATCCAACTACTGAGCCGGTTCATTGTGTGAAGAGCCGTGCCATGCCCAATATTCGCAACACCAACAACCAAGCGGTCAAAATTTTACCTTTAACCTTATTCATTAGCAACAAACAGGACCGTGAAAAGTGCAAATGGGTAATTGTAAAATTTTGATGGTTAGACCCACAAACAGTTGAAGAGCAGATCAAGGTGGCTAATAAATCTCTCAACTTCGTTTGTAAAAAGGCTTGTAGAGCTTGGAAAAGTACATCTTTGTTTTGTTTCTAAAGCTGCATCTTTCAAAGATATAATTTTTCTCCATTTAACGCCCATTTAAAATAAAGTAAGGTAATTGAGTACAAGAAAGAAATGAGCATCTGAATTCATCGCTTTTTTGATCTCAGTTCTAATGAAAATAAAATAGCCAAAAATACACAGTGACAGCGCAGGTGAGCTCAGCACATTTTAATTGGGCATTCATTAATAATCTGATGTGCTCGCAAAAAAAAAAGATGCATTTTATTTTGACTGAAATGCGAAGAAGATCCCCAGCAAAAGACAAGGTTTCTTTTTGTTGTTTGAGAATTTTTACGGTGGTTCCTCCCGTTGATTTTCTTCTGGATGGTTCCTCCCCTTGATCTTCTGGCTTGTTCCTCCCGTTGATTTTTTACGGTGCTTGGAGGAACCATTGGAACCATCGGTCGCCGTGCTCCCCGTGAGATCTCGCTCCCTGGTTCCTCCATCGCGACCTCCCACAGCGCTGCCCCTCCCCATCGCCGTCGGGTTGTCTCGTCGCTCCTCGGCTCCGCCTCCGGGCTCGATGTTGAGGCCCGACGGCGGCGGGGGGGCCACACTGGTCTTCCTCACCGGGCGCCGGTCCTTCACTACGTGGAGAGAGATGTCAATCTCGCCGACCTCGCCGCGCACATCGCGCAATGCCTCAGTGCGCATCTCGCCGCCGGTGTCCGTGACAAGGTTGTAAGACCCCAGAGTTCCACAGACACCTTGGGATGTTACTAAAGACCGAAAACAACAGCTGCACATAACCAATAAAGATTTTGGCAACACTTCCTCTCTATTTTAAGGAACAATAGGTAGCAAGACATACATAAAACCAACGGAAGCAAACTAGCATTGACGATCGACCCGAACGTAAATATGTAATACTCCAACGAGAAAGTTCAATAATCACTCTTTGAACAATTTCTTTCGAGTGTAGTGAACATAACAAAATTATTTTGTTTAACGAAGACTCCAAAAGGAGTGTGTGACGTGCAGCTACTCCCATTCCCTCCAAGCAACCATCAAGTACCTGGGTTGAGTAAAGCAAGGGTGAGATGAAACATCTCAGCAAGCAAACTTGTTTTGACTAGCCATTTAAATCACAAGTTGAATTAAACATCAGTTTAATGTAGAGATTGATATGATATCAAATAACATGAGAGACTTCCAAGTTGGAACATATAGCCAAAGGATATAAAGCTTCATAAAAAACATGAACGAATCACTTCATAATATACTTTGTGAATGCATATGAATGCAACGCAAATGTCTCTGCCGCACACCCAACAAGGTGTGGAGCTGCATCCCATGATGCTGTATCGCGTACGGTCGTAACCATAGGTCCACGACATAACTTCCAATGCAAATGAATGATGCAATGCACTTGGCATGCTGCAATAAAATTAATATTCAAGACCAATGATACTTCAACTTCATCTTCATGCTTGTGGGTTAACCACAAATAGCAATATGGAATAATAATATCACCATGAGTAAATGAATAAGACCACAATTAAATAAGGTTGAATAAAGTAAGATCAGGAGTTTCATATTTAGTTATATGACGTTCTTATAGATAATAATCTGTAGGTGGTAAAAACAACAAGCCAAAACGGTAGCAAACCACCGCTACATTTACTTGCCTTTACCGATGATCAAGCGAATGAGCTAGACACTCTTCGAAGGCAACAATCACCTGATTACAAGCAATTCTCAGTACTAATACCATCATACAAACAAGTACAACAATGATTAACGCACAATAGGCCTCAAACATGTTGTTTAAGTATCTACCGCCGCTACAGTTCATGATAGCAGCACTGTTCTTTATCTTTTCATAGACAAATAACCATACCATAATAAATTCCAAAAATCTACCAGATCATAGAAAACTCATTTATCTACCACTTTCATATTATGAAATTTGACAAAAGAAGTCTAGAAAATAGCATAAACATCTTTGCATCTCAACTGAACTTTCACGTAGTCAAAACAGGACAGCAACCTTGTAAAATTCAAAACTGGAGATATGTACATTCAAAAACTACGTTCTCTAACAAACTGGAAAGCTTAAGAAAAACTCTACAATTCGTATTTAGATAATAAGTTCAAATTCCTCCATTACGAGGGCCAAAAACTGGGTAGATCTAAAACTGTCCAGATTTTCGTGACTGCGAAACAGCCATCTAAGAAAGTCCATATCTTCAAAAATACAGTGGCTATAAGGGTGATATCGGCCTCAAAAAGAAAGATATCGAAGTCGGTGAGAACATAGTGGTCCATGATCTTGACCTGGTACGTCTTTGGCAATTCCTTCGAGGGATTCTATAAGATTGGATGCGCCATCCGTAGTTGCACATATGTTGGTTGCAACGGCAATTTTTCAACTAATAATTCATATGTAACTTTTGCCATTAGATTAATACCAGATCCCGTATCGCAAAATGTATTATAAAAAGTTAAACACTGAATAGAACATGCGATGGTAGGAGTACCTAGATCATCTTGTTTAGAAAGCATTGGAGATTGAAGTAAATGGTCATTATAAGATTTTATTTTATTTACCACCATTACCTTTGTAGGCTGCACCTTCTTGTTTCTGTTCTGATTCCTTCTTCTATTCTTGTTGTAGATTTCTACCTTCGGTTCTGAAACATATGAATAGGAATTTTAGGAATAAGTAAGAGAAGTGTGTACCTTATTCTTGAAGTTGAATTTCTCCTTTTTCCCTTTAATATTGAAACAAATCTTCGCACTGTCTGCGTAGATGATAGCTTTAGCTGAGCATAAGAATGGTCGACCGAGTATGATTGTTGATCTTTCATTTCTTCCGGTATCTACGACTGCGAAGTCTGCTGGTACGTAAGAGCCTTTGATTCCCACACACACGTCTTCAAGGATCCCCTTGGGATAACAGAATGATTGATCTGCTAGCTGCAAGCACATATTTATTTTCCATAATGGTTCACTATAAATCTTTTCATAAATTATCTTGGGTAGTATGTTCACGCTTAAGCCGAAATCACAGAGAGCATTGTCGAAGGTGTGTTGTCCAATCTGGATTGTAATGACTGGCCTTCCTGGATCTTCCTTTTTAGGTGGCATCGAGTCATCCAACCAAAAGCTTCCAGAGGTCTCTCTATAGTAGTTACCTGCATTATAAATATCGACAAGATTTGCAGTTTCTAATTCTTCCGGCTGCCCCGGAATCTTACCTGGTGTGGTTAGTGGAACAGAAAGCTGAGAAATCTGAGATTCTATCATCTTATTAAAACTGTGCTGATTCTTAATAGCTGAAGAAAAGCTTTCTAAACTAGTATTAATAAGTTCAAGAGCTTTATCATTGGTTGCTATTTTTCTAGATAGATTCTCCATGGTTTTACCTTGGTTAATAACAAGGTCTCTCAAAGAAGGTTGATAGGTATTAAAGTTATTACCTTGATTGTTACCTTGGTAGTTTCCTTGGTAGTTGGGCCTCTGTTGGTTCCAACCTTGATTTTGTTGAGGACAAAAATTATTATTGTTATTGATGAAGTTGATGTCCTACATGATCTCTGGGCAATTCCTGCCAGTGTGGCCTGTGTTTCCACATTCTTCACACGTCAGGCGGGAATCTTGGATTTACATGACTGCCTTGGGTTGAGGATCTCTATCCTCTAGCTTCTTCATAATTAAGTCCATTTTGGCAGATAGCATATCTACCTCTTTCAACTGGTGCATTCCTCTCTTGCGGGGTTGACGCTCTTAACTCCAATCTTGGTTGGAAGCCATCTTCTCCACAAGCTCTGTAGCATTTGATAGTGTAAGTGATAAGAAAGCACCACCAGCTGCAGCATCCATAGTTTCACGAGCACTGGGAACAAGCCCATGACAGAAAGTCTGCATCAAGAGCCACTTCTCCATCCCATGGTGTGGACATTCTGAAATATATTCTTGGAAACGCTCCCACGCTTCCGGGACAGATTCATCATGCTGTTGCTGAAAATTTGATATCTTTCCTCTTAAGGCATTCGTCTTGCCTATAGGAAAGAACTTAGCAAGAAAGGCTGTGGAACATATATCCCATGTTGTATTCTTCTCTTTAGTAGCATAGAACCATTGCTTGGCCTTTCCCAATAGTGAGAATGGAAAGAGGCGGAGCAAGATTGCATCTTTGGATACGTCCTTCATAGTCAATGTGCTGCAAATCTTCATGTGCCTTTCCACAAAATTGGATTGATTGCACCATGTTTATGAGCCCTGGCTTAAGCTCAAAGCCATTGTCTCCAACCTCTACCTTCGGACCAGTGAGAATGTTGTCCGTGGTAGGAGCTGAGAACTCACGAAGTGTCTTGGTTGCCATAGCTTCAAATTCAGGTGTTAAGCTTCGCCTTGTTTGATCAACGTCCAAATCAGAAGGTCTTGGTGACTCAGAAGATGATGATGATGATGTAGGTGCTGGAGTTTGTCCGAGTTTTGCTCTGGCCTATCTGATTAACTTTTAGGATCTTCAACAAAATTAGCTAGACGGTTCCAATTCATACATATATTTTACCCTGCATAAGATCAAAAAAAAATAGAAAACAGGGTTGAACCTGTTTGAGTAAATGATAATGGGTTCTCAATGCATTATGTGATGTAAGTGATCTCTCTTGTTTCCATATGTGATGTGTTTATAGGATTTTTGGCTAGCACCCTTTCTAAACTAGTAAAGTTAGAAACAGTACCAACTTAATAGGAATTAACACTTGTCTAAGTTTTGGCTAATACCCTTCCAAACTAGAGAAAGCTGAAAAGAAGCACTAGGAAAACTTATGTAGTTAGAAAAACACATTTTAAAATTTTGAAATATTGACTATGTTCTTCCAAACTAGGAAAGTTCGAAAAACAAAGCCAAGAAAAATTATTTCTCTGGATAGACTACACCTTCCCCGGCAACGGCGCCAGAAATGCTTGTTGATATTTCTTACACGATCCAAATTAGGAAGGCGAAAGAAATATATATGGGATATCTATCTAATCATGTTATCTTGGATATGGGATTAACCTCATGATCCAACAAAGCGAAGTTAGGCGGTGTTAGTAGTGGGATGTAAACTTAGCATCATTATCCATAGTGGAGTTAATCTCACCAGGATATGTACTCAAGGTATACCACTCATTTCTAGGCATTACCTATACACTAGTCTGTCACCCTAGCAATAACGCGGCTCAAAGAAATGCGGGTATGGTATTTGTTGATAGGCCTTGATAAAAGAATGAACATGATATCGCAAGCGCACGAGATAGAAATACCATCGTAGCACTTCAGCGGGGAGTAATCCAGGTATCGTATTTATATTTTACCACGGGGAAGGTAAGTCTATGGAAAGTAGAGAGAAAAGGGTATCTAATGATTTAGGAAGTGATTTATTTATGAGATCCACTTACAAGTAGTATAATGCAGAGTAGCCATATGCATCTAACATTACTCAACAGGATAAGTCACAAGATAAAGATAATTATATAAATAATAACTACCCAAGTCTAAGATCATCATATGCCACTAGTATCATACGAGCTATTAGCATGTTATAGAAAGAATAGAAAGAATATTCCTAAGTTACTCCTAATCATATGTCAATGAATACTACAATTAGTGCAATACATCTAGCTATCATGGCAAGGTTGCTTTACATCTACACATGGCAAGCATTACCAATAACAACCAAGGACAAAACTTGATCATTACCGTAATTATAAGCTCGACTAGTCCTACATTCGGAGGGTGGATTACAAAGGACTCAACAGGACTGTCACTCCCGCGATCTACCACACGGCCCGGAATGTAGGGTGCAATTGCGAGATAAACGTTGTATAAACACCACGTTTACACATTGCTTATCACCCACATAGTGATCATCTACGTGGATGCTATACAATTCCATGCATAAGATATAAGACAAACTCACTAAACTAAACATATAATCATAGCATGCATAAACACATATCAATAAGAATATAATCATTATAAAGATCAAAGCCATAACAATAGTGTATCAATAATAATACTTACAGATCGAATACAAGAGCGAAGTCACAAGAACGATGCTCCTTCTACTGCTTGACTATCAGGAACTCAAGATGAACTTGATCTTCAACTAGAACTAACTAGATAGCTAACTACTTCTAGTATGATGAACTAGGGCTTAGGTCTAGACTTGGTTGAACTTGAGTTGAGATGAACTCAGCTGATATGAATTGATAATGAAATTGATTATTAGCCCTGGGTCAGCTGGTCTTCTTATATAGGACTTGGTGATGAATGTGGACCTTTGGATCAAACCGACCTTCAATAACGGTGTAGATACAACCTCAAGGTCGGTGGTAAACCGACATAAAAATGTGAGGCTGACAAGCGGGACCCACCTGGCGGCCGGCCTACATGGCACTGGCGGCCGCCAGGGTGGCATCCCACCTCGGCTTCCCGTTTCTTCTGGTGTTCTCTGGTACCTTCTAGAGTGTTTTAGTCCACTTTTCGGGTTGAGTTACTTCACGGTCAAGTCTTGTCATCATATGTCTTGTATATTCCGGAACTTTCTCCATTCTTCTCTGCATTTATCTGTTAAGTCCCTGGAAAGTCACAGAATACCAAAACTCGTGGAAATATATTAGTTAGACCCCTAGACTCAGGGGCGGACCCATAGGGTGGTCAGGGTGGTCCACCGACCACCCTGTGTCCCGCTGGTCAGTGATACAAGATATATAAGAAAAAAAATATAAAAAAAGCCATCAAGACATGAGACCGTGCGATGCCGATGCTATGTTTGGTCGCCGCCGCCCGCTCCCGCTGCCATCCGGCGTTGCAACTTGCATGGGGCGCCCCGGCATGCGGGACGGGAGTTCAATCGGCGAAGGATCTCGCCACGATCCTTGCTCGCTGCGATCTTTTGCCGGTCCGCGCGCCGCCATCGCGACGACGCCATCGCCACAGCGGCGCAAAAAAGAAGCGTGATCGTTGGCCGGCCGCCCGGGAGACCGAGACGGGACTCGGGGGTACTACCATCTTTGGCCGGCCACTAGCAAGGACTCCCACGGGCATCGCTTCTCTCTTTCATGCCATCGAAAGCGGGACAACAAGTCAACATGTGATCCTCGTTGCTCCAATTCTCCACCCTTCTTGAATTTCATGATCCATGTTCCCCTTCATTAATTTTACAAATTGTCTACTTGCTAGCGGTAGTGCTGCTGGCTAGGGACGGCATCACCGATTGCCCGTCGCCCACTCGTCGAGATCACCATCTAAGTTTTTCACCTTTTTTTTGTCTTCCTATTTTGATTTTGTGAATTGTGATTTGTGATTGCTAATTAATTTTTCAGTTAATGAAGATGATATAATGGAGACATTCATGTCATTGAGAAAGCGGCAGATAAATAAGTAATATTGTAAGTCTCTCATATTGCTATTTTTGAAGTATTTGTATTCAATTTGAACAATTGGGATATTAAGATTTGATGTTGTTTTACCAAATTATAATATGATTTACCGAATTGTATAAAAAAATTTGGGCGACCACCCAACGCTCAAAAGCTAGGTCCGCCACTGCCTAGACTTATGTTGACATCTAACTTAAGCCCTTATTTAATGTTAATTGACTTATAATATTATGCTATAACATGTGTCAACAGTGCGTTATTACTTTATATCCAAATATGTGCAAAGTTAGAAAACAACTATTGTTCAGTTTAATCATAGAATGAGTAACCGCCTGATATTTAATTAAGTGCCACTCTGTTCTTCTGTGTCTAGCATTGCATGCGAGGACGGAAGAATGACCTATCTAGTTATGAAATCTGAAGACGCTAGAGTTGCAGTTGTTGATGTCAAATCAACAATGCATTTTTTTTGAAACAATAAATCAACGCATTTTAATACTTCTTACTCAATGGAACCATAAAGGACAATATTGATATTTCACAATCTTGCTACACTTCTCTATAAAATTGTTTCCCATACCCTCCCATTCATTCCAGTGCCTGCAACAGGTGTTTCTGTTCTGTCGTTAAATAGCACAACAATTTGGGATTAGGAGGCCTCAGCAAGTCCACCATGTCTTGTCTTTCTTCTTTTGGAGTCCTTCTGGAGGTCTTGGGAATTCCACCATATGTTTTAGTGTCTGGATATCCATCAGTTCCGTTGCTAGCATCTTCAGATGAAAAAAGTCGTCGGAGTTTAGCATGTCCTAGGATATGGAAAATCACAAAATGCTTCTTTGATGGATTCTATTGACTGGCCAGCTGATGTTTTGGAGCTTGTGGCAATTGTTTGCCACTGATAAATGAAATGGATAGTTTATAATACATCAAGAACGTACTGGTACATTTGTCATCACATCACAGTGGTAAAACAGGAGCATATGTTTTATATGTGGTATATGAAAAATTATCTATTTCAAATTTGTAGCCATAGACGTAAATCAGAAGTACATGCCTCTAAGTTTAGAGGTGAATAGGGATATAAATGAACATCATAGTTTACGGCTTAGTGAGCATATTATGCGCATTATTGATTTTGCTGAAACATTTAAACAATAGGAACCTTTCTGTCAGCAAGTCACTTATGCTAAAACAATATGATGTCCTTATTTTTGTATACAACACATCAGAATTAAAAATTATCGAGCAAAATTCTGTGGGTTTGCGTATGGTGAAAGTCTTGTCATGCATCACAAGAACGCGCACTTGCACATAGTGGGCCAAAAATATTTGATCTTGTCATTATTGAATTTACCTGAAGGTGAGCATCTCTGACCTCCTTTATATGACTCCACTCGCTCAACCGAATGCTTCTATAGTTCTATCTATAAATTGGACATCAGAAATCTGGCCTCCAAAGAAGTGTCCATAGTGCTACTACTACCCTAGCCAACATATGCGGTCATGCACATCACGTGCAAAGGTGGAGGTGCTAATAGTTATATATAGGACATTGACGTCCTATATATAACTGCACACTCAATCGAATGCTTCTATAGTTCTGTCTATATCTGGCCTCCCAACACACGCGGTTTAGGATTGAGAGGTCTCAGGGATATCGATTATGGTTCCACCCACGAGTGTGTTTTGACCTCTCGTACGCAGGGCTGACAACTAATAGTGTTTGCTCAGTCATGAACACTATTATGCACTGGATGCCAGACCTGAGCTTGTCTTGTTCCATTCTTTTCTCCAGTCATGCACACACTTTATTTGTCTCGAGCAATACCGTGCATCTATCAGAAGTCTAGAACTTACCTGATAAGCAGAATATACAATACGTACTCTTGTGTTCCAGAGTATATATAGTACATAGATCCAGATATGCATCGATAAACTCTTTGTACAATCTACCAAAACTTAGTTGTGATAATTACACATGATCACAGCATAGCAAAGCCTTTTATAATACAAGAGCTGATGAGAATTATCCACCACAGTTGATTGTTTTATGCTTTGTCCAATCTGTCTGCCATGTTTTATCCTAATAATTTCAAAGTTGGAAACCATGTATATACCTAGACATTTAGTATGTACTGTACTGTGAAGAATGTATTGACCTTTGCTCCTCTGTTTTCAGATTATTCAACAAATGTTTCTTGAATAATCTGAAAACTGAGGAGCAATTCAAGAAACGTTTCTAGGTTGTAATGTTGGATTCTCATTTGTAACATTTTTTTTTTCTTAAAGAAACATGTAAATAAAAATATGCTTTGCAAAAAATTCTTTTTCTGGCCAACGGAGGACTTAAATACGACCCAATTTGACTTTTTATGCTAAAGGGGATTGACTGAAAAAAAATGTTTGCTAGCACAAAGTGGAGGCAAGAAATGTATCAACCAAAATCATGATATCATCTCGCTCCTCACCATTTCACTTGTGCATGTACATCTGGCAAAACGATTCTAAAGGTCAGTCGCGAACTGTGTGGCAGCAATTCTGCCACTTATCCTGACCCAAACAAGAGCTGGGCCTGCACTTAGATTAGGCAATTATAGAGCTGGGCCCACATGCTTCATTAAGATTCTCATAAACTGTTTGAATGTACTGGAGCAAAAGTCTACTAGCTAGTTAGCAAGAGTCAATCGCCAACTTCAAACTTCAAGCAACATGAAATCAAAGCCATTAGTAAACTACTTCTGTTCATGACAATGTTCTCATTTTATTCGCCTATTTATCGGTGGCTTGTTACTGGGAAGTACTACAGTGCAGTAATGATGCTATTGGAGAAATAAATATACTGGTGCCGTGGCACTAATGTCTGCCAGTAGACAACTGCATTTACTAGATGACACTAGTGACAAATCAAACGGCACTGGCCTGTGCATTTTGGTTCCTATATACTAGGAGGACTCTCCAGCGTTGCCGCGGGTATAGAAAAAAAAATATAAATGAGTTACGATGTCAATCATTAAGAATTAGGAAATGTATACATATGGGTATTGCCGTGGGAATTAGCAATGGTTATCTTAGTTCTAATATTAACTAATAATAAATAAACCACAGAAAATTTATGGGTTTTTATTCTTTTTTATTTAATTTAATATTAGTTCCTAGGGCTATTCATTGTCTTGGACGCATCAATCAATCAACAGATCATGATATTTTTTTCCTCATTGAGAGATGAAATCAACCTGATGACTTGGAAACAGAGTATCTGAATAACCAAGGAACCAGACTGGACTCCACTCAAACTCACCACGAATTCGAACTACACTTTGCCAATCGAAGAACCAACCAATGCAACTTTATTGTGGTGCGGTGACCACCGCAAGTTTTAATATTAAACAATGAACCACAAAAAAAGGTTATAGGTTCTATTTTGTTTCTTTTTATTTATTTTAATATTAGTTTCTAGGGTTCTTTGTTGTCTTGGTATAGATTTTTATTTCTCTAAGGCTAGTTCAAGAGTCACACATCAGCTTAGAAAGATAGAATTGGTGAATGAATCTTGCAGTCTCAATGAACAATTTTTTTATCTCACAGTTTCATAGATTACTCACAACATTAAATCATCACATGGCGCTGTGATTAGATGTGTCATGAATTATTCTAAAAAAAGATGTGTCATGAATTTTTGTAGCCACGCATGATGGATTTGCTGATCAAAGATTAGTTAGAAGTTTGTATAATCACAATAATATAAATATAATCAGAATAATAGAGTACACATTCACTCTGAATAATAGAGTACACATTCACTCTGAAAATTAATTAAACAAAAGTCACACTCACATGAACTAATCGATTCTTGGACGGATGTTGGTCACCTGTCATCGGGCGCTCCCTTCGCATACAGTTTTGTTGCTTCTTGGGCGGGACGTCGAGTAGCCGAGATGCAGTACCAGTCATGCGTGAGTTCGTCAAAGAGACATGTGTTGTGGATGGTGTCCGCTCATCGCATCTAGCAACTTGAGATTCACTCTTGTTCATCTGTTGCATGTATATTTATCAGTTGGGCCAGGGTATGTATATGTACCCCTGATGGCTGACGTGGCAATGTGATGATGCAGCGCAGGAACTTGACCAGAGGCTGGAAGGGAGGAGCACCATAGCAAACAGCAGCCGCAGCAGAGGACAGTGGGGAGGAGCAGGATGGTGGTGGATAATGGAGTGGCATGCATCAGCTATATAGGCAAGAAAAAAAAAAAAACCTTTCATTTCCTTCAGGTTAAAGTGAGCAGTGTAGTTGGAAAGCCTATAGGATTAGCTCCACTCGGGATACGAAGGGGGTGGGTTGAGCACCACCCAAATAGCATGATGGGTATAAAGTGGAAGAGGAGAAGATGAGTCAGTGCATGGGTACGTGATTAATTAAAGGTGCCGCCGTCGATGATCACATGTTGCTAGTAATAAATTCATAGTGGCAAAATGAAGCAACGACGAGCGGAGTGTACTCGCGGCTTGACATGGTTGCCTGATTAGGGAGACGGGGGGCCGGGGCCGGGAGCGAATGCTGTAGGACGGGGTGGACTCATCAGTTACTGATGAGGTGTCATAGCCGCATGTCAAGAGAACTCCTAAGTGGGGGTTTCCCATATAGAAGGTTTAGATACATCCCAACGCAGCTTATCATCAGATCAACATTCAGAACATACTCATTGATACCTTCTGTGTAGCTTGAACAAAGGTAGATATTGGAAGTCTATGATTAAGTGTATCCAGCAAATATATAGGAGTTAGAGGCATTGGGAATTTGATAGATGTCAAGCCACAGAGATCTATTTATCTCATTGATATATAGGAGTTAGAGGCCTATTTATCTCATTTTGTTTGCACCGTGTATGGTCATGGTGGATCGTCTCATCGGCGGCATGGCAGAGATCTCAAAGTCTCGACGTACGTATGTCGCCTGCCGAAGAAACGGCGTGTGTCGCCAAGAAGAAGACTGCACTGTTCATTGTGTGGAGATGGGCCGATGCTACAAGCAACTCAGACAGCATGATCTAGTACTTCGCCCACAGTGATACAAAGAATTGCTTCACAGTAGACAGATTCTTGACCTGATAGAAACAAAAAGCTGCTACCAGCTTTTGATTGGATGGGTCATTCCGCATCATCGGTCTAGAAAACTTAGATATGTTGGTTGCCTTTGAGATAGTGAAACAAATCCACCTCCAAATATGTTTTACTTCCACTACAACCCTGTGATCGACATTCAACATCATTGATATATGACAGACATGCTGCAACGGCATCATGTTGGGGTCCAAGATTGAGGGGCTATAGCATATATGATTCTTTTCGGGGGACCTATGGACTATATGAAACGATTATTCAGAAATGGAAACTAAGATATTTATTAAACCTTCGATACCTTTTGGCTCTTTCTCAAAGATAATGGAATGTGTAACATCAACCGTTCCTATGCATTGCATTTCATGGTGTTGTTCAGTTGGCAGTTTCAGAGATGGAGAGCCACACCCGCATGAGCTATGAGCCTATGAACTGCGCGACACTTCGACTGCTGCATGCCTGCATAGGACTCGTAGTGGTGGGACCCTCTAATGATGTGCCTTCGTGAAATCACGTAGAAATACATAGTGGGGTTTATCTTTATAGGAGTAGTAGATTTAAATGCGTAGAGGAAACTTATGTATATAGAAAATCCCAAACGACTTACAATTTGCAACAAAAGGAGTACAAGAAGTTGAAATAATCAAGAAACATTCCATGGTTTCGTGTATGCTCAAAGTCTTGTCAGGCATAAACAGGTTAGGTTTCGTGTATGCCATCAGTTTCAAATTATAGCTACATGATATCGCACAGTGGCATACTAGGCCAATAATAACTAATCTAGTTATTCCTGAAGTTTTTTTTTTTTTTTGACAACAAGCATGGTTATTCCTGAATAGTTAGCTCCAACCGACTCTACTGCAGAAATTTATTTTAGGAATGCCTGCATTTGAATTTTTTATATATTTCAAATGATCTCAGATTAAGAAATGACATTAATCAAATTGATGTAACACTAAAAAATCTAATATTTTTTATTCAAACTTTTATCTTTGAATTTGTTTAGCATCTCAAATATGCATACACTACGTATTAAAGTAAATACAAAACAACTGTATTAAACTAACATGCAAGGTCTGAGACCAATTTTTATCGCATCTAGAAATGGCTTTCATATGTGTGTGAGCCTCGGATGCAGTTGACAAAGTGACATTTTAGTTGACACGGACATGTTTATGGTGCAGGTCCACCACACATGCGTTTATGGGAGAGATATACTGTAGTAGAGGGTCTCTCACTCCCTCCCTTTTTTCTGGCGAATTAGGGGATCTCTCTTTTAACTCCATACCTAACCAGTTGTTTCTACCTATAAATATATATAACATGGGAAATGTAGGCTTCAACTTGTTGCGATGAAGTTCCACTATAGAACTATGCAGGGTGCCACCAGTACCCTAGCTAACTCAGAAACCCAAACATATGCACCATGCATAGGATTGAGAAGCCTCGGGAATATCCATAACTGTGACAGGACACGTTTCTGTGTTTTTACATCCCTAGAGCACACTTCAACCCCTAGTTATTCGGGGTCATGGCAAAGAGATGTGGGCATCAGAAGTAGTCTAATCAGGCTTCCTGTGGTGTCTCGGTCTAGTTAAGGTGGCAGCCTTTCCCTGTTATTGCTATTCCGAGCGTAGACCCTGTTTCTAACAACTGGGTTCATGACATTGTCTCTGGCCGTTACGTGGATCCATCTGAAGTCCACAACTTAGTTGAGGAGCAAAATATTACCTAGTACTACTCTTTTGTTCCATGTATATTATATAGTATCTTCGTAGTTTATCCATATGCATTGATCAACAAAACATTAGATGCGAGAATTGATGTGCTTCCAATGCAGTTGCTTATTTTATCAGTTTTCCAACATGTTTGCTATGCGTGGGTTATTTATATCCAAATATTTGCAAAGCTAGAAAACAACTATTATTCAGTTTAATCATAGAATGAGTAACCGCCTGATATTTAATTAAGTGCCACTTCTCTATAAAATAATTTCCTAATTGATAATTTGGGAAAGGATTGGATTACTAGCCTTTACCATTCTAGTCTGTCATCAACTGGCTCTATACATGCGTGGGCTTCTGTCCTGTTGTTAAGTAGCCTCCTTTTTACAACCCGCTCACCCTCCATTTCATTCCAATGCCAGCATCATGTGATTTTGTTCTGTTGTTAAGTAACACAGCAATTTCGGATTTGGAGGCGTCGGGAATTCCACCATGTCTTTCGTCTTTTGGAGGCCTCAGGAATTCCTCCATATGCTTTATTAGTGTCTCGATATCCATCAGTTCCGTTGCTAGCATCATCTGATGATTAATGACAAAGTCGATCGTCGTCGGAGGAGTTTAACATGTCATGATGCAAGCATGATCACAGCAGAATAAAGCCTTGTATAATACAAGAGCTAGTGAGAATTATTCACCGCAGTTGATTGTTTTATCATTTCTCCAATCTGTGTCCAACGCATCCTTGTTTATCCTAAAAAATTTCAACGTTGAAACTGTAACACCCCAAATTTTGCCATTTTCAAAAATAGGATAAAATGATTTAATTATGCATTTTGTGAGCATTCCAATTTAGGCAAATAATAAATTTTGAGAAATTAAAATAAAATATAAGGTGTAGATACATGATTGTGCACTCATGCTGATGCATTTAATTTATTGAGTGAGTGGTTTTTACCAAACTTTGAAAAGGAATTCAAAAGCTTTTGACATTGGCTTTGGAAATGAATTTATAAAAGAAAAGAGCTTTTCTTCCCTCCTCTCTTTTCTTCTTGTTTTTGGCCCAGTCCGCATCGCAGCCCAGCTAGCAGCAGCGAGGCAGCAGCCCAGCAGCCGGCCCTTGGCCCAAGCGAGCGCCTCGCTCACGGGCGGCCCGGCAAGCCCCGCGCCCGCCAGCGCCCGCAGCAGCGCCAGCGCCCGCCCGCACCCGGCCCGGCGGCTGGAGCCCGCCCGCGTCGGCCCCACCGCTACGATGTCGTCTCCCCTAAGGAGGCGGACACGCACCGAGCCGCCCTGCCACCGCGTGGGCCAGCGCTGCCTTCGGCCGAGGATGGCCGGCCCTATAAAGCGATGCCGTCGCCCCAGCGCCTCCCCGTTTGCCCTAGCTCGGCGCGCGCCACCGAGCACTCCGGCCCTAACCCTAATTCGCCACCACCTCGAGCACGGCGCGCCGCCTCGATCTCCCCCTCGGCTGTGTCGGCCCGGCGAGATCCGTCGAGCTCCGCCATGTGGTAGGAACCAGCGGTGCTTCTATGGTCCTCCCTCTCCCTCCCTTTGCGCCGCTACTCGCGGCCATGGCGTCGCCGCCGCCGCTAGCCAGCGCCGCCGCCGATCGCGTCTCCAGCCGCTAGCCGCCGTGTCCGGAGGCGCATCGCGCCAAGCGCCGAGGGGAGCGCACGCGGCCAGTGAAACCCGCATGCTCGGCCGTCCCGGAGCGCCATTCCGGCGAACTCCGGCGACTTTCCGCTTCGCTTCACCGGCAACCGCGCCCGCCGTAATCTCAGCCGCCCGGCGACCTTGACTTCACGGCCATCCGCAACGCCCGGATCTCACCGGCGGCCCAGATCTGACTTGGGCGTACCCGGTCAACCGTGAGTCAACACTTTGCCCGACTACGCCGGCGTGGCGACCACGCAGCATGCCAAGTCGTCGCCCGGTCGGCATAGACCGCGTCGGCGCGGTCAATAGTCGATCCGCCCTAGGCGTTTCGCGAAAAAGCCCCCGGTTTTTTCTTTTTGCGTCAAGGTCCGGCCCGGTTCAAAAGTTATTAGATTACAGCCCCTGCACTGTCTGTTTTATGAGTTAGACCTCGACGGCTACGGTTAATAACAATCTAGCCCCTGGATCCTCGCAGATGTGCCCCTGAACCTTGTTTTGGCCATAACTTACTCATTTTAAATCCGTTTTGACCCGTTCAAGTTGCGTTAGGTTCGTAACAACGTAAACTACGCATTTGTAGTGTTGTTAACCATGTTTTGAACTTTTCAAATTAAAAGTTTGATTTAATTTGTTTTACTAAAGTAAATCTTGTTTAATTCATAACTTTCACGTTCTAGCTCCGATTTTCGTGATCTTCGCGTCTGTGTGATCGTAGTGAGACATAGATTTGTTTTATAACCCTTTTATCTTGTTTTCATACTGTTGGTGTAATGTTCTAATATAGTTCTATTGTTTGCTTCGTGTATGATTTCTCGGATGCTTGTGTGGTGCTTTGTGACGATGTCCAGTCGGTGAGTCCTTCGTTTGGTGGCCTAGAAGAGGAAGTTGGTGATCAAGTAGGCGTTGAGCAGTTCTGGAAGATCGGGAATTATTTGAAGATCAGGATCCTCGGGGAGTTCTTTGAGGAATTAAATAAGAAGGAATCGAGTTTAAGGCAAGTATAGCATGGGACTATCCTTGTTACCTATACACTTTATAATCATGATTCATATGCATGTGTCCACCTTGACAAACTTAGAGATTATAACATAGTTATTGTTATCTTATACCTTGCTGCCTATGGGGATGTTTGCATATGGGTAGTATTTTGCTAGTGCTTAACTTTTAATAAGCATGATCTAAATAATGATGAATATGATGTATATAATGGTTTATATGAGATGATGTTTACCAACCTGGACCATAGGGCAAGAGCTCATGCTTTTACATGATGCACTTGGCTCTCCATAAGGACTTATCCTTTGGCAAAATTTGGGACTTACAAGATACAATTTGTGGGGGTTGTGGGTAATGCGTTCCTCCTCCTTCTTGGTAGGGACAGTATGCCTTCCTCTTTGGTTTTGTCTCGCCGATGCGTTCTCGGGGTTCTTTTGCTTTGATCGTTGTCTTTGCTTGGGGTTCAACCTTTTTCTTTTTAAGGATTTCTTCCGGTTGTATCCATTGAATAGGCATTGGACCATCTGTTCTTGAATTCGAAGTCGACCCTTCCCTTGCCAACATGGATGGTAGCGTTTGTTGTGTAGAGGAATGGTCTCCCCAACAACAATGCTACGTGATCTTCTTCTCCCATGTCCACGACGATGAAGTGCGTGGGGACATAGCTATCCTTCACCCTTACCAAAATGTCTCGAAGAATCCCTTCCGGCTTTATTCTTCGTTTGATCTCGCCATTCGAAGTTTGGTCTTGGTGCGGGATAATGGGAAGTGTAGGAGTGTGTCATTGGTCTTCTTTGACATGATGTTGACACTTGCCCCTAGATCACAAAAGTAGGCGTTACGAACGTGTATGGGCCTATTGAGCGGTGATTGTTGGGCTCCCTGGATCCTCCTTCTTTTTTACGCAAAAGGTGAGTCCACAACAACATCCCGGTATAACCCGTTTACAGGCGCGGTTGTTTATTGTTACCATGTTAACGGATTCAATGGGGCCCTCAGCTTCGGCTGAGTCCTTTCCCAAGTTGGGTGCAACTGCAGCAGTTAATTGAGCTATTTGGGTTTCTATCATTTTATTAAAGCTCAACCGATTCTTTTTACTTGAGAAGATAGGGTTTCTAATTTTGTGTTTACATTTTCAAGCATTTTGTCATTGAAAGATAATTTCTTGTTTAAACTTTCATTAATTTTAGCTTGACCATAAACTAAATCTTTCAAGGAGGGTTGATTGGAATTGAAATTGGAATTGTAACCAGAATTGTAAATGTTACCTCCTTGTGGGCGATTCGATTGTTCCACCCATTGTTATTACACGGGACGAAATCCGTTGTTGACAGAAGGCTACATCTTTCGTGTTTCGGGACAAGAGCTTCCCGAATGTCCAACCTCTCCCACAGACTTCACATGTCATATGTGAGTCCATGGGGAGTGTAGCAACCGCTTGACGGAGCTTGGTCGTCCAGTCTTTTCATCGGGAGATCGATCTTTGCGGTCGGCAGATCCGTCTCCTTTCTTGTGTGCATACCTTTTTGTGTTTTCTCGAGGGGCCCGTTCTTCTCCCGGCCTTGGTTCTCGATCATCTTCTCGATGAGTGCTTACGCTTTCTCAACGGTGAGGGATAAGAACGCCCCTCCAGCGAAGAAGATCTATGTGGCCCCTTCGACATGGTCGTAAGACCATTGTAGAAGTTTTGAAGGACGAGCCACTTCTCCATGCCATGGTGTGGGCGGGCGAGGATGTACTCTTGCAGACCTCTCCCACGCCTGCGGTATGGGTTCCATTTTGTCTGGCGAAAGTTGGAAATTCTTGCCCAGCGAGGGCATTGGTTTTGCCCATTGGGAAGAACCTTGCGAGGAATGCGGTGGAGCATTTACTCCAAGTGTTGACAAACCTCCTTGTCCTTGTAGAACCATTGCTTCGCTTTTCCCACAAGAGAGATAGGAAACAAGCGGAGCCTGATTGCATCTGGCTCAACGTCCTTGATGACGATTGTGTCGCACAACTCCTAGAAGTTCTGGAGATGAGCATTTGCGTCCTCGCTTGGCAGTCCACAGAATGGACTTGCTTGTACCATCGTGATGAGGCCAGTCCTTAACTCAAAGTTCTTGTCGCCCAAGTTGACACGGGGCCAATCGGGACATTGCCCACGACGAGGGACGAGTAGTCACGGAGTGTCTTGGTGGCCATGAGTGTTGATAAAGATGGTACTTGGATGACGGGTGCAACCTCCTCGGGAGTGATGGCGGGAGGAGTAACGAGCTCGACTCTTCTCGGCAGCCTCTCGGATCGTCGGCGAAGTTTTTCGGGTTGCGACCAGTCATACACTATCTCTGTTTTTCGTCCACAACGGGGAAGAAAACAAAAAGAGTTAGCCCTGCAAAGATTAGGGCTATCATCCATACATGTGGTTATGATCATCTTTATTAATATTTTTTTTTTTTAACCTTGCCTTCCCCGCAACGGCGCCGAGAAATGCTTGTTGGCGTTTCTTAACGTTATTACTACGAATAGATTTTAAACCTATCCCGCAACAACGGCGCCCGAAATGCTTGTTGGCATTTCTTAGCACAATCACTAAGAATAGATATTATGATTAATGATAACGTCAAGAGAACGTCAGGTGATAGATGAATTGAATATTGCAAGGGTCAACCCGCAAGCGCACGCGGATCTATCATCGTAGCATTTCACCCGGTGAGTAATCGGGTATCGTTCATTTATATTTTCGCATGGGAAGGCAGGTTTAGATTTAATATGATGATGATAGCCCACAATGTATGTATGGATAGCCACTAATCATATACAGGGGTAAGTGATAATAATATTGGAGATAGTGGTGACACACACACTTCTTGAGCACTAGAAGGAATAAATAGAAAATAACATAAAGAAGGAAAATCTATGTTGAGTTGGCTATTCTAATATCACCAATGCGTTAGACTATAGTCTACATACGTCATTCATGGTTCACAGTAGAGATGGGCTAAAGTGATGAGGAGATGCCCGCGGCTGGTATCCGCCAGCCGGTTGCACTTGATAAGACTCCAACCCAACACCCGGACGTGGAGGAGTGCAAAGGACGGACAGAGTTGTCACACCTCTGCCGCCTACCTCACTACCGTGGGATGCCGGCATTTCCCAGATGATTCCCTATAGACCTAAGCACCATGCTTACATTTATAGAGAACTACCTAAACCCCCCGCGGTACCCCGACCCTACGGATCGACAGGAAAGAGTAAAGGTAAACCCGAAGGTACACCAGACCATCACTCGAACTTAGTTCTACTACGTTCCAAGAATAAAATATGATTCAATTAGCCTAAAGTTAGTCATGTTAATTATCACATTATACTAACTATACTCTAGTTGGCACAATATGAATATAACATGAGGGTAACTATACTCTAGTTCATATGCATTGCGATATAAATAATGAGACTTGAATAAAGGAAAGAACTTCATAGTAAATTACCAAAAGATCCTTCCAAGGAGACAAGCCCTCCTTGAAGCTCCGCCTAACTCAAATACTAACACTAAACTAATGAAGAGGAGAGAGTGGTGCTCAAGGTGAGGATGTAACAATGTGAAGTGTGTTGTGTTGTGTGTGTGTGTGTGAGGAGTGCCTCTCTTTATATAGTGGAGAGGAGGAGGGAATGGAGGGCTCTCCTTGCTTCGAGCTCTTCTTGGCGGGAATTAAAGTTTGCACAACATGCAACCGCCGCTTGAAGTTCGCACCAAACCGCTAGAGAAAGGGCGGGAGCATTGGCCGAAATTTGGCGCCGGCCGCCGCAGTGGGCGGTCGGCCCCACGGGGTTAGGCCCTCGCCCTGACCTTCCCCCTGTCGCGCGTTTTTGTCACTTGTATGTTGGGCCTATGGTGGTGCATGGGCCGGTTTATGCGCGCGGGTTTGGTCTCCTTGCTCAATCCACTCCTTGGCGTCTTTTATTCAAATGTGCTTTCTAATTTATTTGGCAACTTTGTACCTGTTTCCACTTTTATACCCGCAAGACATAATTTCTAGAATACAAGTGGAACTAGGGTTAGAAGTAAAGGTATATGCATCATAAGTTTGCCTCTTTCTCATGAATTGGATATAAGTTGGGGGTATAATATACTCAATAATGACCGCCAACAAGTCCCCCAAGCTTAACCTTTGCTCGTCCCGAGCAAATAGCTAAGTGTTTGGTTGTTGATCAGGAGTTGCTACAATGCTGATATATTTCAAAATGTACCATGCTCATAACAAAATATTCTTCCGTTGTTTAAATAAATTGGCATTTCTATCTATCCTTGTATACTTAAATCATATGGGGCTTCTAACATTTTTCAAACTCTTGGGTCATTGCAAGATAGAATGGTTTTTATAGAAACACCAATCATTCGTTCTTGATTGATCATTCATGCGGAGAGAGATTTTTTTTTTTTTAGAATGATTCCTTAAATCATCTCAGGTGTGCAAACCATAAGGAGAAACAAGTCATAAGCCCTGATCAAGATATGCAAGTGAAATTTTATTTCTTTTTGATAAGGTATGGGCTAGCTCTTATTTCTTTTTTTAGAGAAGTGGGCTCTACTCACCCTCGGACACTTGTCCATTATTCTTCTCTTTTTCTTTTTTTTTTTTAGAGGCGGGTATCGAAGTACCCATTGTTTTATTTTTAGGACACGCGTCCATTTTTTTCTAGCTTAGCCCATAACCTATTTTTGGCAATGTGAATCTTGATCAAAAGCGTATGACAGGTGTCTCACATAGGCTATCATGAGAATTTTGATAATTAAGGAATTTTGAAAATTATTCTTGAATGATGAATCTCTCTTAGAACAAAATCATAGTAGATTCTATTTTTACCATATCATATCCGGCAATAGCTTAGAGAAGAATCATGTGTTTGCATACCCACAAATCATTAAGTTTTAGGACAAGACAAGTTAAGCCAATAAACTTAAACTTTGGGGAATACAATTTTATGAACTAGGTGCAAATTGAACTATAGACGAGCAACTATTCATCATTTCAACTTTAGAGAAATTTAAGCATCCTTATACTACATATTGGAGTGGAATTATATTTATTTTTTTTTTTCTTTTCATTTTTTTTTTTTATTTTATTTTTTATTATTTTATTGAATAAAGGAAAATGAAAATGAAAATTTAAGAGATAAAATAAAATGATAGGGGAGGTAGGCACTTACCTCCGTGGGGGTCCTCCCCAAGCTAGCTGATGGCTTATGGGTTAGGGGGTAGTACCCCATGTGGCGCGAACGCCATCGTGCCTCGTGCTCCCGCCGTCTCCGTTCGCCTCCTCCTGCTTGGTGTTGCGGTGCTGGCGATGGCGTTGATCGAAACACGCACAAGACCGGTGAGTGGCTAGCAATCTCACCTGTGCGGAGTTCCACATTCGAGTCGGGTGTTGATCTCTTGGAGCGCTCTGGGGTCCACCATAGAGTGACGTGGTGGTGGCATCCCTTCGGGTCGAGGACACCGTGTGTGTCTCATGCCATCTTTGACCCTCTGTTTGGTGCGGATGAGGTGTGAACATCCCCTCATACTTTGGAAGGTCGGTGTGAATGAGGGGGTTCAGCGTTGGTGTAATGAACCCGGGTGTGGGCACAGCGAAGTGCGGGTCTAGGCTGCGGCATCCGTGAACCACTAGCCTCGCCCGTAGCTCTCCTTCGTGATGACCTGCGAGACCGAGAACTCCTGCGTTCTTCGTCTAGCTCAACTAGAGCGAAGGTGAGTGATGGGGATTTATATAATGAGAATTTCGGGTTAGGGAGCGGAATCTCATTTATATATCCCAAAAAAAAATAATAAATAATCTTCTCGTGGTCATTCTCATCAAATTTTTTTATTATGTGCCCTTGTATCGGGTGTGATAATGAAATTTCGGAGGTGGAGTATCTAGGTATGTGACATTCTCGCCTTCCAATGCACCAATGTTACTAGCAATCCTTGTCACAAGAGAGGTACAATAAACAGGTGTGGATTGTTTAAAATTGCTAAGCATGCATTTTATGATTTCTTTTACGAGGGGCAATTTTTCTCTTGTGAACTATGGCATAGAGGCATTGCATCTCAACATCTAAGAGACGGTGAAATTCATGCCTAGGAAACAAAGTTATGGCAATCCATTTTTGCATGAATTTCAATGTTGGATGATGTATGTTGGCATTTGAAGGACGAAACCTAGGATCTGTTGGAACTATGGTGGAGATCTCGGTGAAAAGGCGACACGATTAAAATCGGTAAAGCAACGGCTAAGTTTGTGCAACATTTCTTAGCATCAAAACCTATGTGCCTAGCCATTTCTTGCCATGTGTAATAGTGATATTTACCAAAAAGTCTGAAACTAACACCACGATCATGAACTTCCAAAGATCCTAGAAATTGGATGGTGAGGAGGCGAGAGCCTGGCTCATCGGGGAGCAATCCCGGACCATCCGACAATTTTCCAAATGATGGGGAATTCGATATCCATACCTAGTTTTTGAGGACGTCGTTGGGGGGAAGCGAGGAGGCGGGAGCGAAGTCTCGGTTCTTGAGGATGTTGTAGGCTTGCATCTCCCGTTCTCCTTCCGGTCGAGGTGCGGTGCATCGGCTTCCTCGATCGTCATCCCCGTGGGTGCTTGTTCTTGCTCTTGCTCTTGCGAGGGTGTGTCTTCTTCATATGCTTCGGTGTTGTCGAAGTGTGTACTCGAACTTCCTTGGGAGAGCCTCGCGCTTCTTCTCACGCCCTTCTTGATCGCGCTTTGCTGCTTTCCGAACATGTTAGCGAACAAAAAGGCGACGGAATGGAAACAAGTGCTTACTCTTGGAGAGAACTGTGGAAAGAGAGCTTGTGAGAGAGAATGTCTTTGGTGTTCTTGCACTAGAGCTTGGAAATGCTTTGTGGAGTGCAAGGAGTGAGCAAGTAGCAAAATGAGAGAGTGAGGGAGTGAGAATGAGAGGGTGCGAGTTCTCCGGCCACCTCACGAATTTATAGCTCGATGCACCCCGACACTCGGATGAGGGCAACGGCTAGCGCTCGTGACCGTTTGGCCGTGGCGGGGAGGGTCTTTGGGGGGCGACCGGCCCAATGCGCCGTCGGCCCCACCCTTGGCCCTCTGTCGCCCCTGCTTTGGCGGTGCGTTCAAGCGGTCGAATCCGACCGTTGTGCGGTGGTGCAACGGTCGGGTTCGGCCCGAAAACCTTGTTTTTCATTTTCTCTCATTTTATAATTTTTTTTTGGAATAAAGTTTTATTGAGTATGAAATCTTATCAATCTATTTTTTATTTATATTATTATATTTTTAATTGACATGGAAAATATGGCAATGGGATTAAAATATAAAAAGGAATTCTTTTAATATTAAAGAATAAAAAGGAAATGAATTAATTAAAGAGGTTTTGAATTCAAATAATTTAATATGAGGAAAATAAATTTATAGAAGGAAAATATTTATTTCTTACCTTTGGTGAAGCTTACCTTTAGGCACGCTTCACACGCCATGCCTTCTTCGTATTTTTGGATGGTGACATGGTAGGTGATGGCGACTTTATTTCTTCTTGAATCTTTTCGGGGTTGCAGGGGTGCGTTCCTCCTCCTCCTTCTTGGTAGGGACAGTACAGCTTCCTCTTTGGTTTTGTCGTCATCTGTTCCCGGGGTTCTTTTGCCTTATTTGTTGTCTTTGCTTGGGGTTCAACCTTTTTTCTTTTAAGGATTTCTTAGGTTGAATCCATTGAATAGGCATTGGACCATCTGTTCTTGAATTCGAAGTCGACCCTTCCCTTGCCAACATGGATGGTAGCGTTTGTTGTGTAGAGGAATGGTCTCCCCAACAACAATGCTACGTGATCTTCTTCTCCCATGTCCACGACGATGAAGTGCGTGGGGACATAGCTATCCTTCACCCTTACCAAAATGTCTCGAAAAATCCCTTACGGCTTTATTATTCGTTTGATCTCGCCATTTCGAGTTTGGTCTTGGTGCGGGATAATGGGAAGTGTAGGAGTGTGTCATTGGTCTTCTTTGACATGATGTTGACACTTGCCCCTAGATCACGAGAGGCGTTACGAACGTGTATGGGCCTATTGAGCGGTGATTGTTGGGCTCCCTGGATCCTCCTTCTTTTCTGCAAAAGGTGAGTCCACAACAACATCCGGTATAACCCGTTTACAGGCGCGGTTGTTTATTGTTACCATGTTAACAGATTCAATGGGGCCCTCAGCTTCGGCTGAGTCCTTTCCCAAGTTGGGTGCAACTGCAGGTGATTAATTGAGCTATTTGGGTTTCTATCATTTTATTAAAGCTCAACCCGATTCTTTCTGCTGAGAAGATAGGGTTTCTAATTTTGTGTTTACATTTTCAAGCATTTTGTCATTGAAAGATAATTTCTTGTTTAAACTTTCATTAATTTTAGCTTGACCATAAACTAAATCTTTCAAGGAGGGTTGATTGGAATTGAAATTGGAATTGTAACCAGAATTGTAAATGTTACCTCCTTGTGGGCGATTCTGATTGTTCCACCCATTGTTATTACCTGGACGAAATCCGTTGTTGACGAAGGCTACATCTTTCGTGTTTCGGGACAAGAGCTTCCCGAATGTCAACCTCTCCACAGACTTCACATGTCATATGTGAGTCCATGGGGAGTGTAGTAATCGCTTGATGGAGACTTGGTCGTCCAGTCTTTTCATCGGGAGATCGATCTTTGCGGTCGGCAGTCTGTCTCCTTTCTTGTGTGCATACCTTTTTTGTGTTTTCTAAGGGGCCCGTTCTTCTCCCCGACCTTGGTTCTCGATCATCTTCTCGATGAGTGCTTACGCTTTCTCAACGGTGAGGGATAAGAACGCCCCTCCAAAGCGAACATCTATGTGGCCCTTCGACATGGTCGTAAGACCATTGTAGAAGTTTTGAAGGACGAGCCACTTCTCCATGCCATGGTGTGGGCGGTGAGGATGTACTCTTGCAGCCTCTCCCACGCCTCACGGTATGGGTTCCATTCTTTGTCTGGCTGAAAGTTGGAAATTCTTGCCCGCAGGGGCATTGGTTTTGCCCATTGGGAAGAACCTTGCGAGGAATGCGGTGGAGCATTTACTCCAAGTCTTCGACGACCTCCTTGTCCTTGTAGAACCATTGCCGCTTTTCCCCACAAGAGATAGGAAACAAGCGGAGCTTTGATTGTATCTCGGCTCAACGTCCTTGATGACGATTGTGTCGCACAACTCAAGAAGTTACGGAGATGAGCATTTGCGTCCTCGCTTGGCGAGTCCACGAGAATGGACTTGCTTGTACCATCGTGATGAGGCCGGTCCTTAACTCAAAGTTCTTGTCGCCCAAGTTGACATGGGGGGCGGGACATTGCCCACGACAGGGGACGAGTAGTCACGGAGTGTCTTGGTGGCCATGAGTGTTGATGAAGATGGTACTTGGATGACAGGTGCAACCTCCTCGGGAGTGATGACGGGAGGAGTGGCCTCGAGCTCGACTCCTTACGGCGGCCTCTGCGGATCGTCGGCGAAGTTTTTCGGCGGGTTGCGACCCGGTGATACACTATCTCGTTTTTCGTCCACACATGGGGAAGAAAACAAAAGAGTTAGCCTGCAAAGATTAGGGCTATCATCCATACATGTGGTTATGATCATCTTTATTAATATTTTTTTCTTTTAACCTTGCCTTCCCGACAACGGCGCGAAATGCTTGTTGGCGTTTCTTAACGTTATTACTACGAATAGATTTTAAACCTATTGTAGGATCGATGGAAGCCTAGAGGGGGGTGAATAGGCTTAACCCCAAAATTGACCTGTTAAAACTTCGTAGACTGTCGGTACACAAGGCGCGCGGCACCTTTGCCGTCGTCATCGCGGCACCGCCGCGTGAACCGGAACAACAGACGAGAGGCGAGACGAGAGAGACACTTCTCTCGGCCAGGCGGGCGATCGCCTCTTGCCGTGATGGCGGCGGCACCGCCGTATCAGCGAACGAGCACTCCCAAAAGCTAGTCCACGAGCTGGAGTTTGGTGCTCAAGGTTCCCACTTGTTCCTCGCACACAAATATACCACGTAAAACCTTCCAAGGCTGGCGTAAAACCCAGCAACCAAGTAGATCGGGTCGAAGCCCTTTCTCACAAGACAAATATGCAATAAAGTAAAGGGAGAACAAGTGAGACAAGGATTTGACCCGTGGTTCACCGCGCCACACAGGCCGGGCTACGTCCACGTTGTTGAGGTTGCCACACAAGGCTTAGCTTGCCCACCGGCTTGCTTTTTCCCTCGTTCACAAGGTCTAGGGAGTTAACCCTAGAGATGTGGGGTAATGTATTGCTGTAGAGTGAGGTTACAAACCTCCCAAGGCTGCCACACGAAGGGGGCAAGCTCAAGGGCGACGCCTAGCCGTCTAGGAGCAAGCTCCAAGAGTAAAGAACCCTAGGGTTCCGGCCAAACGTGAACCAAATGCTCTTTTGAGTGGGGGAAGTAGTAGATCCGGTCTCCAATCGAAGTTTGCAGCTGTTTCCCTCAAGAATCCCAGGTGGGAAGTGAGAGATTGAGTGGGGAGCTTGAAGAACTTCAATGGAGGTGAGAGAGAGAGCAAGAGGTCTCTTTTCTGGCTGCTGTCGCGAGGTTGAAGATGAAGTGAACCAGGTGACCGTTGTGGGAGGGGTAGAATGGGTATTTATACCCCACGGACCCAACGGTAGGATTTAAGTGTGGCCTCGCCGCCCGATCGACACGCGCTGCACTCGCCGCGTAGGGCGCGGCATCGCCGCACCATTGCGCTGCAGCCTTACCGCGCCGACAAACTGACAAAAAGGGTGGAACAAGGTGTTTTGCTGGCTGGTCAGGCTTGGAGTTGTGTGTGGTGTCTGGATTTGTTGTTTAGAGCACTTGGTCCACAGATACCCGAGAATCATATGATCCCTCTTAATAGTACGGCATTTCCTAAACTCAAGATTCAAAATATAAAATAATTTAAATGCCTTGATCCGGAAACACCATCATCTAGCTTATTTGGTACCTTTGGACCTGTTCACCAACTCCATATTTTAATCCCTGCATGTCATCTTCGTAAATCTCATTAGTCCCCTAATTCGGTGGTCATCAACGCCAAAACCCACTTAGGGCTTGATTGCACTTACAATCTCCCCCTTTTTGGTGATTGATGACAACCAAATTAGAGCTTACATAAGATGTAAAGTCAAACTTAGATTACGAAGACCAAGGATGTAGGAACCTCCCCCTAAATATGTGATTGAGTTTTGAATTCTCATGGTTGACCTGAAATGTCAATTTCACATATTTAGGTGTTGTGAGGCCTCCCCTAAATGTATAAGTGAGATTTGAATTCTCAATTTTGACATAAAAGTCAAGATATACATTTAGAGTGTGCAAGGCCTCCCTACATCCATGGTTGCTGTGTGGGGTGCTCAAAGGTGTCGAAAATATATCCGTGATGCATATGACAACGGTAATATGATCGAGCACAAAAGAGTGTTCATGCAGAGCGATGTGCGCTGCGCTGCCCGGCGCCTGGGTGCGACCTGCCGCGACTATCGCCACGCAGATGCAGACAACATCACATCACAGCGTATATGACAAGATATATATACTCTAAACATGCAAAGCGGGATAATTAAAACAGAGTTTAAACATCCAACAACCAAAACCCGAGGAATAACAAGTCATAGGTGGCATTATTACATAAAATAGAGTTTCTCTCAAACTCACACCTAACAAGCTACTCTCAAAAGATCTAAACTCACGAAGATCTGCTGCTGCTACATCCTCGAACCATCTCCAGGGCGTCGAAAAAGTTTGACCCCCCTCATTTCTTCTAATTTTCTCCCCTTTGGCGTCAAGCACCAAAAAGATCATAGAAGAGAGAAGAAAGAAGCGGAGTCACTCCTCTCCTGGTGTCCTCGGCCTTTGGAAGCTGTGTCCTCGTCCTCCTCGGAGATAGTAGCACTGGCTGCGTGGCGGCGACGAGTGGAGCGTCGAGTGGGAATCTGGCTGCAATCGAACCAAGCATGTCGGACAAGTCGATCCGAGCTGCTAGTGGTTTTGAAAGCTACGGAAGGTCGCATCTGAGGTGGTCTAGGGATAGAAGGAGGAACTGGGAGTCCTTGCTTCTCCCTGACACTCTTGAAGGCCTGTCTCACCTCCCTGCGCAACTCGTAGGTCTGCTGAGATGCGTATGTGCAGTGCCCAAATATAGCCTTGATCCACTTCTTCACCTTGGATCGAGACCCCTTTGTGTCTCCTGGGCCTAGAGCTAGAGGGCTCCTCCAAGTCCTCTCTGCCAGCTGAGGTGCCTCCTGCTGAGGGTCTTGCCCTGCCACTAGTCTTCCCACCATCCAAGCCATGGGTCTTCTCTATGTTGTAGGCGTGGTGGAAGCAGTCCTTGGGATAGATGTTCCCGAAACCCTCTCAATCATGAACATGATGTAAGGAGCATATGGCGGGTTCCTCCTAGCATCATCCATAGCATTGGCTAATTTGTCTCCAAATGAACTTGCCCACATTGAATGTCTCGTCATTCTGAAATGGGCAATCAGATTTCTAGCATATCCATTCACATCGAAGCTGCCCCATCCTTAGGATCAATGGTACACGGCGCAGAGATTGTTCATCACATAGAAGAAGTCCTTCAACCCCTTCCTCTTGCCAAGCAATCCCACGATCAGCCCAACGGCCCCACGATGGCCTTGGCATCAATAGGGTCTATCTCATGGATATCTGTGTACTCTCTCGTGGTCAGCCCCAAAACCAAGTATCTCGAGAAGGTGACAAAGTCAACTCGTAGTGCCTCTGTCGGTCATCCGGTGGATGGTGTCGATGGCTTTGTCCCGGTAATAAGTGGCATGGAACCGACTAAGGATCTCCTCATTCCAATCATGCTTGAAAGACATGATGTGCGTCGGCTCAAACTTCTCACAAGCTTCAATTGCCTCATTGAAGGCCTCCTCCTCCTTGTCGCCATCCTCTCAAAATCAATATAATGCATAGTTGTGATCTTGCTCTTGGTAGAGTGGAAGAGGGGATCAGATAGAAATTGGAGTGAAATGCTGCCCAAAACCTCTCATCTATGCCTTCATCTTTGCTCATTAGCATAGACATTCTTTGCTCTAGCATCCGCAACCTCCCTTTGCTTCTTGAGATAGCTCACCACTTTGGAATAGGTGGATCATTTACAGGTGCCGCCATCTCAAACACACCCTCCACTCTTTGCATGTAGGCTGGCGTCAAATCTTGAGGGGTGTTCAGGGGTCCCTTGGTCACCATCAGGCACAATGGTGTACCCATACTGCTGCTGTTGCTCCTCAGTGAGCTGAGCTGCCCCACTACTGCTATCACCTGCTCCTCTGCTCAGGTTCTTTCTTCCACGACCTCTCCTTTCAACAGCCTTGATCCTCATCTTTCTCTTGCCATGAGGATCGCCTCCAGGATCCATCTATGCATTTTAAGACATTGATCAGAAACTGATTGATAGAAGGTCAAAAATGGTCAAATATATGTGAAAGAAGGTTTGAGACATAAACTTAGGTGATTGGAGCAAGCTATCCAGGGTAAAAAAAACCTGGGCTACGCAGCACTGCCGCGTAGGAGGCACGGCACTGCCGTGACCTCGCGACCTGCGTCTGCGGGTCACCTTGCGACTTTGCCGCTCCTCCTTGCTCAAACCACCTATTTTTATCTCCCAAACAGTTCTAAACCATCTATTTGACACATTCTCGTATATCTATGCCAATTTCAGAGATCAAATTAACAATTTAGGTGTAAATTACCCGTGGATTGAAAAGGAATATGAGTCGAAGTGAAGGTTTCTTCAGTATTTGAAATCGATCAATTTCCCATCTCAATTGAGTAGGTGATTTGGGGAATATTTACTATTTGAATCAGCTAGGAACTTGTTAAGTTCCATTTGGGGCGGCAATGCCGTGCCCTCCCCCTAAATCACCTAAGTAATTAAAATGCGAAATTTGTCGATTCCATTCTACCAAATCACTTTCCTAGGGTTCATACATCACTAATCAATACAAATCCACAAGAAATTTCAACACCATGCATAGATCGGGCAAGAACAGCATGACTTAGGGTTAGGTGTACCTTGACTCGTGGATTGAGAGGAGAAGAGGAGAAGCTGCTCGGGGATAGGGAGCAGAGGCCGGCCGGAGTCGGGGAAGATGGCCGGCGGGCGGCGGCGGCGCGCGGCATCTGCCGGAGCTCGCGGCCGGCCGGGGCGGCGGACGGGCGGCGAGAGCGGGCGGCGCTCCTTCTTCCGCGCGAAAGAAAGAGAGATGACCGCGTGAAGGAGTCGGGTGGAGGAGAGGGAGAAGGAAACCGGTTGGGCCAGGGGTAGAAAAGGAAAGAAGAAAATTTGGCCCAAAAGCGGTTCGGACAGAGCAGGTCGGAAACCCTAGGGCGCCTTTGCATCGCCGCTAGGACGCAGCACCGCTTTGCCGTGCCACTGCGTGACCGCCGCGCGGGGCACGCGGCACGCTGCCGCTCGACCTGTCGTCTGCATATATATTGCCACTTTTTAACCTATTTATTCTCAGACTTGATCACAAAGACACCAAAATTCATTGCTAGGGACAGATCATCAGTACAGAACAATGGCATTGAATTTCGGATTAGAATTTGAAATCCTTTTTGAAACACAATATGAAAGTTTTCACAAACTTTTCCTATGTCGAACTAGTGTCTCAAACAGATTGCATGTGTGCTGGAATTCAAACCAAGTTACGAGAATCGAGAATGTTTAGCTCACTACGCAAAGCACAAAACCTTGACTCATCGAGAGGCTTGGTGAAGATATCGGCTAGTTGCTTTTCGGTGCTCACATGGCGAATTGCGATATCTCCTTTGAGTTCGTGGTCTCTCAAGAAGTGATGACGGATGTCTATGTGTTTTGTTCTAGAGTGTGCTACCGGGTTATTTGCGAGTTTGATGGCACTCTCGTTGTCACAAAGAAGAGGTATCTTTGTGAAATGACATCCGTAATCTTTTAAGGTTTGCTTCATCCAAAGTAGTTGAGCACAGCATGCACCGGCTGCAACATACTCGGCCTCGGCGGTGGAAAGGGCTACACAATTTTGCTTCTTAGAGCTCCAAGACACTAAGGACCGTCCAAGGAATTGACATGTCCCTGAAGTGCTTTTTCGATCTACTTTGCAACCGGCATAGTCAGAATCTGAATAGCCAAGTAGATTGAACTTGGACCCCTTGGGATACCACAAGCCAAGGTTAGGAGTGAGTACTAAGTATCTCAAGATTCTCTTAACAGCCACGTTGTGACATTCCTTTGGATTGGCTTGAAAACGAGCACACATACACACACTAAGCATTATGTCCGGCCTAGATGCACAAAGGTAAAGCAAAGATCCAATCATGGAGCGATATACCTTCATGTCCACGGCTGGACCCTCCTCATCAAGATCAAGATGTCCATTGCTTGGCATTGGAGTTTTGATTGGCTTTGCCTTAGCCATATCAAACTTCTTTAGCATGTCGTGGGTGTACTTGGTTTGGCAAATGAATGTCCCTTCCTCCATTTGCTTGACTTGAAACCCGAGGAAGTACTTTAGCTCACCCATCATGGACATCTCGAATCTCTTAGTCATAGTCCTACTAAATTGCTCAACATACACATTGTTAGTGCTACCAAATATTATGTCATCGACATATATTTGGCATACAAATATATCATTGCTAACTTTGTGAGTGAAGAGAGTAGGGTCGGCTTTGCCTATCTCAAAGCCCTGTTTGAGCAAGAATTCCTTAAGGCATTCATACCATGCTCTAGGTGCTTGCTTAAGCCCATAGAGCGCCTTATGGAGCTTGTAGACGTAGTTGGGAAACTTGGGGTCTTCAAAACCGGGTGGTTGCTCAACATACACCTCCTCTTGTAGTGGGCCATTGAGGAATGCACTCTTGACATCCATTTGGTACAGCTTGAAGTCATGATGGGCAGCGAAGGCTAGAAGAATGCGAATTGCTTCTAGTCTTGCCACCGGTGCATACGTCTCATCAAAGTCCAAGCCCTCTACTTGAGTGAAGCCTTGAGCAACCAATCTTGCCTTGTTTCTTGTCACCAACCCATCTTCATCTTGCTTGTTACGGAAGACCCACTTGGTGCCAATGATGTTAGTCTTGGGTCTTTCCACCAACTCCCAAACTTCATTTCTTTTGAAGTTGTTGAGCTCCTCTTGCATGGCCAACACCCAATCCGGATCCTTGAGAGCATCATCTACTTTCTGCGGTTCCAAAGATGAAACAAAAGAGAAATGTTGACAGAAAGCAGCTAGATGAGATCGAGTAGTAACTCCCTTTCGAAGACTCCCAAGGATGTTATCAACGGGGTGATCCCGTTGAATTGTTTGTCGTAGTCGTGGGTGATCAACGCCTTATACGCATTTTTCTTCTTGATCTTCATCATATTCATCATCAGCTTCAAGAATTGGAGCAAGATCAAGTGGTTGAACAGGTGATGCAGGTGGATCAGTCGTTGCCGAGGTAGAAGGCGCGGCACTGCCGCGCGTAGGTGCGGCACTCGCCGCTATTTGGACACTTCCAAAGCAGGCGTGCTTGCGCACTTGGTCATTGAGTACGTCGGCGGAATCTTGTGCAAGCAACAACCGGTGGATCCTCTTCTCCATTAGCTTGATCTTCTTGAGGCCTTATGTCACCGATAGCCAATTGCTTGATTGCCTCACAAGGTGGATCCTCCTTTCCTACAACACTTTGATCAACTTGCTCTACTTGAGAGCCATTAGATTCATCAAATGTCACATCTATAGTGATTTCAACCCTACCGGTGGTGGTTTGGTTGAAAACACGATAGGCATGCTCATTTGATCCGTAACCAAGAAGAAAAACCTTCATCAACTTTAGGTGCAAATTTAGAGGTTCGGGGCCTTTTGTTTAGAATGAAACACTTGCACCCGAACACCCTAAAGTATGACACCTTAGGTTTGTTACCGGTTAAGAGCTCATATGAAGTCTTCTTGAGTTTCTTGTGTAAGTAGAGGCGGTTGATGGCATGACAAGCGGTGTTGATGGCTTCACACCAAAAGATGTCGAAGTCTTGTACTCATCAAGCATTGTCCTTGCCATCTCTATGAGTGTACGGTTCTTCCTCTCTACTACACCATTTTGTTGAGGGGTATATGCGGCTGAGAACTCATGCTTGATGCCCTCTTCATCAAGGTACTCTTCAACTTGGGTGTTCTTGAATTCGGTCCCATTGTCACTTCTTATTCTCTTGACGGGGAGATCGAATTCTCTTTGTGCCCTCTTGATGAAGGTTTTCACCTTCTCTTGTACCTGACACTTATCAAAGACAAAGAAAACCCAAGTGAAGCGGGAGTAGTCATCAACAATAACAAGTCCATATTTGTTACCCCCGATGCTAAGGTAGGCCACCGGTCCAAAGAGATCCATGTGTATCAACTCCAATGGTTGAGTAGTGGTCATCACGCTCTTTGGTGGGTGAGGTGCACCTACTTGCTTCCCGGCTTGGCAAGGTCCACATATCCTGTCTTTATCAAAATCAACATTTGTTAGTCCAATGATGTGGTTGTCTCTCTGCAGTTTGGCCAAGTTCCTCATGCCAACATGTGCTAGACGGCGATGCCATAACCAGCCCATGCTAGATTTTGCCATTAGACAGGTATCAAGCTTAGCCTCACTTTTGTTGAAATCAACTAAGTAAAGCTTATTCTTGAGTTTGCCTGTAAAGACAACAGAGGAATCCTTCCTGCGAAAGACTTCCACACCAACATCCGTAAAGAGACAATTGTAGCCTTTCTCACACAATTGTGAGACCGACAACAAATTGTATCCCAACGAATCAACATGCAAAACATCAGAAATATTATGTTCAGTTGTGATAGCAACGTTACCAAGACCGATCACACTTCTCACATCATCATTTCCAAACCTTATGTTATTTAAATCGTCATTGGTTTGGGAATATGATGAGAACATACTCCTTTCTCCGGTCATATGATTTGTACAGCCACTGTCAAACACCCAACTTGACCCACCGGAGGAGTATGCCTGCAAAACAAGTTTAGTTCACAAGTTTAGGTCCCCTAAGATTCTTGGGACCTTTTACCTTAGTCACAAGAACTTTGGGAACCCATATAGAGGTGTTGCAATAAAGTTTCTTTTCACTGCCCAAGTACTTTGCAAACACCTCCCCCTTGCTGTTTGCCTTCACTTCAAAGCAAGGATTTGAGTCTAACTTGCTTGCTTTTGCCTTTGATTGATAGGAGTGGCCCTTAGGAACAGCCCAGACAAGATTTTCTGATTTCTGAACCTTCTTCACAGGCTTTTGGACCATCTTCTTGGGTCTATTCTGAGCCGAGGCGGTGTAGGTGACCTTCCCTTTTCTTGGGGGGCGCACTTTTGCCGCCGCCCTCGCGCTGCGCCGCCGCCGTCCCTCGCGGCATTGCCGCCCTTGCCTTGCGGCACCGGGCGTGTGGCAGACAGATACAGCTCGGGTTGGCTTGTGTCCAACGCTGTGTTAAGTGTTTCTCTGTACCTACCTCTGTGCCTTTGCTCAAGAATTTGACACATTCAACACCATTGATCATCTTTCGACCATTGGTTTTGTTTCCATGCTTGTGTCCAAGTCCATCCTTGATTCTTGGATTTCTCCCATCAATGTAGTTGGGCCTTTTGGGAGCCTCAATCTTGTTGCTCTTTGTTGCCTTGATGGTTTCACCTTCTTTTCTTACCATAGCAGTGAGCCTAGTGATCTCTTTCTCCATTGCTTTTTCATATTGGCAAGGTTAGTGGCATAAGCATTCATATCAACATTATAGCATTTTCCACAACCTTGACTAGTGGAGGGAGTAGAGGTATCCTTTGTGGCTAGGAGATGTGAGTTGCTCTCACTAAGAATGCTATGTTCATTTTCAAGCTTTTTGTGCTTGTCTTGCAAATCACAATATTTCCCATTTAGGGTGACCATAGCCTTCTTAGTAAGAGCATGATTTCCTTGCTCATTAGCTAGGCTCTTTTGCAAGGAAGCCACCTCACTTCTCTCAGCTACAAGAGCATCCTTGTTATCAACATAGAGCTTTTCAAGTCTATCAAGTTGACTATCTCTAGTTGCTAACTCCGCTTGGGTACTTTCTAAATCCGCCATTAGTTGAGCAAGAAAGCCTCTAGTTTTGGGATCTAGGTTTTTAGTGAGTCTAACATATTCTTCATCATCACTAGATTCATCTTCACTAGAGCTTTCACTAAGATCACTAGAGTCATCACTAAGAGAAGGAGAAGGTTTGGGTTTGGATTTTACCTTCTCATGCTTGGCCATAAGACAAACATGAGTGGAGTCATTGTCCTCATCCTCATCATCGGTCATGTTGTCGAAGAGCTTGGGTGTAGAGGTCTCTTGCATAGCAAATGTTGCAACATGGACTTCCTCTTCACTTGTCTCTTTTGTTGAGTCCCACTCATGGCCGATGTGAGCTTCACCCATGCTTCTTCCCTTTCTCTTGTAGTCTTGCTTCTTGTCCTTGCCATTGTCCTTCTTGTATTTGTTGTTCTTGTTCTCATAAGGACAATCGGCAACAAAATGCTCGGTGCTGCCACAATTGAAGCATGTTCTCTTTTTTCTTGTTTGGGAATCTTCGTTGCACCATCTTGTAGCCATTTGCTTTCATCCCCTTCCCATACTTCTTCATGAATAGGGCCATGTCATCAATCTTCTTGTAATCAGCCCCATCATCTTCATCATCACTTGAGGAAGAGGTTGCATCAATATTTTCTTGCATCTTCTTCATTTCTTTGTCTAGACTTGTTGATGCTTGCTTGCTGCCCTTCATCTTGTTGGAGGAGCTTGGCTTGCTTGTCTTGGTTGCCTTGAGAGCCACATCCTTGATCTTGATGCCCTCAAGCTTGGCTTGCAACTCTCCAAGCTTTCTTCTTTCATTTGCCTCCTCTCTTTGCATGTCATAGGTGAGTAGTCTTCCAAGCACATCATTTGGAGTGAATTGTTCAAACTTCTTCTTGTCACGAATCAAGGTGACCACTATGTCATTTCTAGGTGTGTATGCCTCAAGCATGATCTTGACAACGGTGTGGTCATCTAGATCCTCATCTCCAAATCCTCTAATCTTGCCAACTAGCACCATCAACCCGGTCAAACATTTCTTGGGCTCCTTCTCCATCAAGGATCACAAACCGGTTGAGCTTGGCCTTCAACAAGTCAATCTTGGCTTTTCTTACTTTGTCTACTCCTTCATGTGCAAGTACTAGAGTGTCCCAAATCTTCTTTGCTTCATTGACATTCATCACCCTATTGTACTCATTGCCTTCAAGAGCACTAAGGAGGATGCTTGTGGCTTGGCCATTGATGTGGGCAGCTGCTAGCTCTTCGTTGCGTCGGCTCCTTGGGGTTCACGGTGGCTGAAATCCACTGCACACAACCTCCCAAAGACCGGGGTGAAGGGCGCTAAGATAGGCTCTCATCAAGTGCTTCCACTTGGCATAGTTGGTCCCATCGAAACGGGGCAACTTTCCCGCGGGTACATTGATGAAAGACTTCTTATCGCGGTTAGTCAAGTAAGAAGAATAATTAAAGGATATGGCGGCGAACTTGTTGTTGTTGACGCTGCCCTCATCCTTCTTGCTTTCCTTCTTCTTCTTGTTGTTGTAGGAGATATCATCATCTCCATCGTCGGAGCTACTTGATAGCTCACTTGACTCCGCCTCTTCTTCTTGCCTTTTTCTTCTCTCTTGCTGCCCTCCTAGCAGCTCTTGCCTCACGAATCATCTTTCTTTGATCTTTTTCTTTGAAGCTTCTCGGCAAGCTTGACACTAGCTTGCTCTTCTAGTCTTTTCTTTTCTCGCTCTTGCCTTCTAGCGTTTCGCCTTGCTATTCATGCGGTCTTTCTCACCGGCATCGGTGGCATCACCCTTGATGGTGCTCTCACCGGCCGTATCGAGAGAAAGCTCATTGGCCTGGCCTCCACCTCCTCCACGGGGACGGTGGACTTGCCTCCTTTGTTCGATCCCTCCGGTGCCTCCATACTTCACGCGGTGAAGCGTATACGGTATCCTAGCTTTGATACCCTTTGGTAGGATCGATGGAAGCCTAGAGGGGGTGAATAGGCTTAACCCCAAAATTGACTGTTAAAACTTCGTAGGCTGCCGGTACACAAGAGCGGGCGTCAAGACGGCGCCGCGTGAACCGGACCAACAGGCGACGAGAGAGAGAGACACTTCTCTCGGCCAGCGGCGCGGCCTTTGCCGTGGATCGAGCGGCAGCGCCACGTATCAACCGAACGAGCACTCCCAAAAGCTAGTCCACGAGCCGGAGTTTGGTGCTCAAGGTTCCCACTTGTTCCCGCACACAAATATACCACGAAGAAAACCTTCCAAGGCTGGCAGAAACCCAAGCAACCAAGTAGATCGGGTCGAAGCCCTTTCTCACAAGACAAATATGCAATAAAGTAAAGGGAGAACAAGTGAGACAAGGATTTGACCCGTGGTTCACCGCGCCACACAAAGCCGGGCTACGTCCACGTTGTTGAGGTTGCCACACAAGGCTTAGCTTGCCCACCCAGGGCTTGCTTTTTCCCTCGTTCACAAGTCTAGGGGAGTTAACCCTAGAGATGTGGGGTAATGTATTGCTGTAGAGTGAGGTTACAAACCTCCCAAGGCTGCCACACGAAGGGGGCAAGCTCAAGGGCGACGCCTAGCCGTCTAGGAGCAAGCTCCAAGAGTAAAGAACCCTAGGGTTCGGCCAAACGTGAACCAAATGCTCTTTTGAGTGGGGAAGTAGTAGATCCGGTCTCCAATCAAAGTTTGCAGCTGTTTCCCTCAAGAATCCCAGGTGGGAAGTGAGAGATTGAGTGGGGAGCTTGAAGAACTTCAATGGAGGTGAGAGAGAGCAAGGTCTCTTTTCCGCTTCTTGTCGCGAGGTTGAAGATGAAGTGAACGGTGACCGTTGTGGGAGGGGTAGAATGGGTATTTATACCCCACGGACCCAACGGTAGGATTTAAGTGTGGCCTTTGCCAAGATCGACACGCTGCATTACCCGGCGCAGGGCGCTGCTTGCTTGCCGCACCATTGCGCGGCTTGCCCGCGCCCGGCCGACAACGACAAAGGGTGGAACAAGGTGTTTTTTTGCCGGGTCGGGCTTGGAGTTGTGTGTGGTGTCCGGATTTGTTGTTTAGAGCACTTGGTCCACAGATACCCGAGAATCATATGATCCTCTTAATAGTGCGGCATTTCCTAAACTCAAGATTCAAAATATAAAATAATTTAAATGCCTTGATCCGGAAAAACACCATCATCTAGCTTATTTGGTACCTTTGGACCTGTTCACCAACTCCATATTTTAATCCCTGCATGTCATCTTCGTAAATCTCATTAGTCCCCTAATTCGGTGGTCATCAACGCCAAAACCCACTTAGGGCTTGATTGCACTTACACCCTATCGCAACGGCGCCTGAAATGCTTGTTGGCATTTCTTAGCACAATCACTAAGAATAGATATTATGATTAATGATAACGTCAAGAGAACGTCGGTGATAGATGAATTGAATATTGCAAGGGTCAACCCAAAGCGCGCGGATCTATCATCGTAGCATTTCACCCGGTGAGTAATCGGGTATCGTTCATTTATATTTTCCCATGGGAAGGCAGGTTTAGATTTAATATGATGATGATAGCCCACAATGTATGTATGGATAGCCACTAATCATATACAGGGGTAAGTGATAATAATATTGGAGATAGTGGTGACACACACACTTCTTGAGCACTAGAAGGAATAAATAGAAAATAACATAAAGAAGGAAAATCTATGTTGAGTTGGCTATTCTAATATCACCAATGCGTTAGACTATAGTCTACATCGTCATTCATGGTTCCACGGTAGAGATGGGCTAAAGTGATGAGGAGATGCTTGGGCCGGTATCCATGACCGGTTGCATGATAAGACTCAACCCAACACCCGGACGTGGAGGAGTGCAAAGGGCCGGGGACGAGTTGTCACACCTCTGCCGCCTACCTCACTACCGTGGGATGCGGCATTTCCCGGATGATTCCCTATAGACCTAAGCACCATGCTTACATTTATAGAGAACTACCTAAACCCCCAGCGGTACCCCGACCCTACGGATCGACGGGAAAGAGTAAAGGTAAACCCGAAGGTACACTGGACCATCACTTTCGAACTTAGTTCTACTACGTTCCAAGAATAAAAATATGATTCAATTAGCCTAAAGTTAGTCATGTTAATTATCACATTATACTAACTATACTCTAGTTGGCACAATATGAATATAACATGAGGGTAACTATACTCTAGTTCATATGCATTGCGATATAAATAATGAGACTTGAATAAAGGAAAGAACTTCATAGTAAATTACCAAAAGATCCTTCCAAGGAGACAAGCCCTCCTTGAAGCTCCGCCTAACTCAAATACTAACACTAAACTAATGAAGAGGAGAGAGTGGTGCTCAAGGTGAGGATGTAACAATGTGAAGTGTGTTGTGTTGTGTGTGTGAGTGTGAGGAGTGCCTCTCTTTATATAGTGGAGGGAGGAGGGAATGGAGGGGGCTCTCCTTGCTTCGAGCTCTTCTTGGCGGGAACGAAAGTTTGCACAACATGCAACCGCCGCTGAAGTTCGCACCGAACCGCCGCGAGAAAGGGCGGGAGCATTGGAAATTTGGCGCCGACCGCCGTGGGCGGCCGGCCCCTGGCTGGGCCTCTCGGCCCCGGCCTTCTCCTGTCGCGCGTTTTGTCACTTGTATGTTGGGCCTATGGTGGTGCATGGGCCAGTTTATGCGCGGGGTTTGGTCTCCTTGCTCAATCCACTCCTTGGCGTCTTTTATTCAAATGCGCTTTCTAATTTATTTGGCAACTTTGTACTGTTTTCCACTTTTATACCCGCAAGACATAATTTCTAGAATACAAGTGGAACTAGGTTAGAAGTAAAGGTATATGCATCATAAGTTTGCCTCTTTC
>JADLZK010009969.1:0-35818 GCA_015847255.1 Hyparrhenia diplandra
ATGCAAGGCCAATCAAGCAATGCACTTTCTATCACTCTCAATCCTCAAGATTCGAGGGTTAGAGTGAGGGGATGAGTGGAGAGGAGTCTCTAGCTCACAAATGAGTTAGAATTTGTTGAAATGTGCAAGAGGCCTCAAATGGACCAGGCCAAGCCACTATATATAGACCCCAAGTCGAAATAGAGCCATTGGCCAAAGTCTCCTTCTGCTCGCTGCGCGGGACGGCGCCAGAGCCTCGGCCGGGCGCCAAAGGTTTTGATTGCACTGCGCGCCACCGCGCCCACGCCGACGCGCCAGCGGTAGCTGTCGGCTGGCCTCCTATGTTTGCGGATCAGCAGACGGGCGTTAGCGCGGACGCCGCCAGCGCTGGCATGATACGAGTACGCGGACGCCGCGGCGGGCGCGGACGCCGCGCGTCCACGGGGGTCTCGACACCCTCGTGGGATCGCGACGCGCGCACCGCCCGGACGCGCCAGCGCGCGCGTCGAGCGCTGCGAATTCGCGTTGTCGGATTTCGGATGGACCGCGCCGGATGCCAAAGATTCAAAAGACAGCGTCGGCAGCGCCTCGCCGACGCGCGTCGGCCCGGCCGATTTGAACATTTAGACTGCGCTCGGGCGCGCCAGCGCCATTGCCTGGCGTCCAGTACAAAGTACAAAATGTTCCACTTCATCGTTAGGTCGTCGACTTTTCCATCTTTTCAAGTTTTGCTTCTTGTCTTGAGTTGCCAACACTCGAATGTGTCCCATGAGCACTTGTGTTAGCATGTCGCGACGGTTAGACAAGAACGGGTTAGTGCTCTCAATCCTAAATGCACATGCAAGTCAATTGGACCTAGAAGCACTTCACCAAGGATTGTCGCGGCATCCCCTCTTGATAGTCGGGTTATCTATCCTATAATGTGATCACACGCTCTATCGTGTCTTGATCACCGAAAAGAAAAACTCTATCAAGATACCTTTGCCTTGATCTCCCGAGTTCCTCTCAGCCGATCACGAGCTTGACGATCCATCATGTCCACATCATGATCCATGTTCATGATCATCATGCTCCTTGTCATCAACCTAATCCTATCTCAAGTCATCACTTAGAGCAAAGTTAGTCACCAGAATGTGTCATCAATTTTCCAAAACCAAACATGAGATTTCAGCTACCGGAGATAAAGAGTTCCGGTTCCCCTTCTAGCTCTCCCCTCTTTGCCTTTCGAAAATACAGTGAGCTCCTACGTTCTTGCCTCTCTAACCTAAGTGAGCTCAATCCTCAAATCTCTCTACTCCTTTGATTATTTGAGAAATCAAGTGAGGGATAGTGCTCTAGAGATTGATTCAAGAGGATTCCTCCCCTCCTCTCCGATTCGTCGGTGGTTGTGTTCTTGAGGAGGATTGAAACCCTAGTGCATTGCATATTGTGATTCAATTTCGTGGCACTAGGTGGTGATTGCGGTGTGGTAATCTTGTTTCTCTTGGTGATTGCCCGTCACCTAGACGGTTTGGAGTTGAATTGATTGGTGAGAGGATTTGGTGATTGTAGCCCCCAATCAAAGTGATATTGTGAGGGGGTCGTTCCTTACCCATGGGGGGTCGCGAAGAGCACTAGTGGATTGCTCGTGGCTTGTGAATCCTCTCTTGTGATCGGTGTGCTTGAGCTCCCACAGGGGGTTTAAGCAGTGCCATTAAAAGCAGCAAGATCAGAGTGAGTGTATCGCACAACGGGGACTAAGCGTGCCCGGCAAGCACGTGAACCTCGGTGAAAAATCATCGTGCCACTTGTGTTGTGCTCGTTGGAGATTTCTATTGGTACCGCGGTGATTGGCGACAACCTCGACACTACAGCGGTGGTATTGTATCCTAGTCCACTTGCTTTACATTCACTAGTTTTCTTGTGTAGTGTGCTCTAGTTAGTTGCTTTGGTTTTATCTTCTAGTGGTTGAACTAGTTAGTTTATCTTGTCCACCTAGAAGTAACTTAGCTAACCCTAGCTCTTGAGTGTGATTAGAGATTATAGCTTTGCTAGAATTGCTAGGAGCTTGCATAGCTAGAGGAAGCATTATGCTTATTTGCTCACGCCATCTTATTATTTACTAACAGCCTTATTTAAGTGTTGTTTGAATTTTTAATAGGCTATTCACCTCTAGCCATTAGGACCTTTCACATAGGTTAGTTGACGGAAGACTCTATATTTTATAACCTTTTATGGGTTAGGTAGGTTAGAGCACACTAGAAAAAAAACTAGAATTGAACAATTGATCAAAAGTTATATTAGTCTATGATTAGAAATCTACTATATCTGGTCTCATTTTAAGAACTGCATGTGATGAATGTATCCATGTGTGCTAAATTTCAAGTCTCACCAAAAAGAATTATTTGAAAGCTTATTGAGCTATTTGAGGCACACAAGGCTTATTTGTAGTTGGGTGGCTAGCCCTATACAGGCTCTAGGAAGGAAGCTATCATTCAGCTGATTGGTTGTTTATTTCCAACACATAACTAGGCTCTAGCAAACCACTAACCAGCCTCCCTAACCCGACTGCAGTAAAAACGCGGACGATGGCCATTCTTTGGTAGCTGGGCTTGGCTAAGCCCCTATCAAGTCTTGTCATGCCCAATCTCGTCGCCAGAAGAGAACACAAGCAACCACTCACTAGAGTTCCAGGATGCTCCACCTTGGTCTTTCCTCGGGCCGCTCCCGGATTAATCTTATAATTTAGCCATTACATCTAAAAAAGATGAGTTTCACATGAGCCTGACTATTTCACGTAACTACCTCCTCGAACCTCGTTCTCGTGCTTGAATTGGAGGCACGACTCATTCTGGTGGCGTAAGACATTGATGCTTGTGCATCCCGACCAATGGTGGACACAGTGAAAAAAATTTTAGGTAAGTCGGACTATTAGACATATATACTTAAATTAACTCAAATTTGTAGAGGGGTTTAGGGGGATCCGTGGGAATCATGTCGAGTGGTGTGAGGGGCTCGTGCCCCCCTCCTCCGTCTCACCGTTAGGGGATGCCGTTGGTAGTGATCGCTTGGCGCTTTTCGCGTAAAAACGATGTTGGTCAGGCTCAACTTTCTTTGATGTCCGCCGACCCGCGAAGATGGTGTTTGCTAGGCTCGGGACCACCATTGGTAACTTTCCCTCTTCACGGTGCATGGTAACTTTCCTCCTCCCACCGTTTGATGAGGAATTTGGGGAGGCCGAACTATTAGCCATATATGCCTAAATTAACTTCGATATTTGGTAGTAGGGGCGAACTAGGTAGAGTGGACTATTAGGCATATATACCTAAATTATCTTGATATTTTATTTGAACCACATATGTAGGTGTATCACATAACAATTCTATTCTAACTTGGATTCAAAATGATTATTTTTTCATATATATGAAAACCACAAAAGAATAGACCACCAAGGTCCACATATAGATGTCATTAACATGTACCAGGGGGCCAAGCCACACTAAGAATCGGTACTATACACTTTTATTAAATAAATATATTAAATTATAGGATTATTAATGAGCCAAGCCTCTCCTCTCGATGAGCCAATGCAGACGGGTAGTCAAAAAGGCCCACGACACCACCAAGTAACTCCACTCGATTGTCTTCTTCAACCTCAGAATCACAAACCTTGAGGCGTCAAAAAAAAAATTGCAACTTTACAGTTGACATGTGCCAGCACACTTGCCGAGCTCTAGGGACTCGAGTTTAGTTTAAGGAGAGGTAGGGGGCGGCCGCCCCATGGGTGGATTCGCCTATGATCCCGACGGCACACATCACCAAGACGATCTAACGTCGATCAGAATTCACAAGTTCACATTGATCTCTCCTAGTGCCTACGCATGCCATTGTGCATCATTCATCTAGCACTACATCGCTAGTAGTGTATGGGGCAGCGACTCGAAGGGGAGCGACTATATGCACCTCCTGGTGTGGCGGTGGCGGGAAAGTGGCAACAGATCAAGATGGGGGAATTGCGCATTGAAATCGGCGATTGCGTGCTAACGGAAACTTCAGCACACGCGGTGCAGAGGGAGGGCGGTGCTTGGGGAGTGGGGTGGCACGACGACTAGGGGAGGCCGGTGCCTAGGAAGCAATAGCGAGCGGCAGAGGAAAAGCTGGCGAGTCACGATGTTGGAAGCCCCACGCTGAGAGAACCAGGACCAACTAACACACCAAATAACACCAAGTACCATATCCAGGGGGCCACAAATCCGGTAAGCTTTATAGAGCAAATTATTTACTTGGCCCTAATGAAAGTTGGTCTTAGTTTCTTGACCCCTTTTTGAACTAATTTGCTTATTTGGCCCGGCTGGTTTCAATATTTTACTTTATTGGCCCTTTCGTCAATTTTGTGACTTAACAGTGTTAAGTTATATGTGAAATGACTGTTTTACCCCTAACGCCTAATGAAAGAGATCAACTTACAATTGTTTTTGTACCATTTGTTTATGGTGCTTAGCACTGTATTTATAAAAATAATCCACAATAATTCAACTTTAGGTTGTTGATATCTTTTATTAGGAGTGAGAGGCAAAACAGTCATTTCACATGCGCTGGGGCGGAGCTACATATGTCCTCACGAAAAATTGAAAAATAATGATAAATGTTAAATTTTTCGCTATATTTACACCTACAAATCATAAATCCTCGCACCCACATGTAATACTGCGCCCCTTGAATCAGCTCTAGCTCCGCAATTACACGCATACCACTTTACACCGTGAAGTCACGTAAAATTGATGGAAGAGCCAAAGAAAGTAATCAAAACTCAAAACTATACCAAATAACCAAATTGCTCAAAAAAGGGCCAAGAAACTAAGACCAACTTTCACTAGGGCCAAGTAAATTATAAAAAGCCCAAAACAACCTGATGCCCCGTGGCATTTCTCTTTTAGAAAAGTAGCTCATTTTTTGCTCAAAAAATTTTTAAATGTAGCCTAGACTAGACAAGAAAGATAAGTCTGTTGAAGTTGCTCTATGACTGATTGGGAAAAGGCAGCTCGATGATGGTCGGCAGATAACCCCAACAAGCCCAACAATCGTAGGATAATGCAGAGGGCGCGGCCCGGCCCAGACCAATGATGATACCTACACGGTGGCAACTGGCAAGCAGCAGCATTCCGACCCGACGCCTCGTCACCTCGACGTGTAGCGCGCGGTGGGTGCATGGCAATATGCTGCGCGGCAGCAAAAAACAGCAGTCGATCATCTGAAGAGTTTAGCAGCAGCTAGAGACTGTTATTATACTGATGTGGCTGAGCACATATGAAACAATGTTCACTGCTAAAAAAGTTTAAACTAATAAAATCTATGCTTTAAATTATTACTGTTAACATACTGATGTGGCTACACATATGAAACATTCGTAAAAATGGTATTTACTGCTCATAGTTAACGATATGTGCCAAAATAAGCAAATATAACGATTGTGCTTATATTGGATAAAAAACCTCAATAATAATGTCATCTTCCTCGATGTTCGATAGGGTCAACCTATGCATCACGTACACAACACGGCGGTTCTTCAGTAACGTGGCATGAAGAGGCTGGCGAGTACAGCAGTACAGCAGCGATGGCGGGCCATCTTTACATCGGCCGCCCAAGAGTTGGTGTTTTTAATTTGGGCCGGCAGCAGCTATTTCTAGCTCGGTGGCGCAGCACGTTGGGAAAATCTGTATGTCGGCAGCCTGTGCTCAGCACATACACTAAAAAATACAGGAAATCTGAAACACACAACATATCCCCAACTAACATACACGAAACACACAAGAAACATGAAGAGCTACACGTATCTCCATGCAATTGGAAGATACCGTCTTTATCTTAGACGTAGTCAGAAAATCAAGTTCACTGGACTGCTAATTGAAGTCATTTGCCATGCCCCCATTACTGAGTGATGCTCCGCCCCCCAAAGTATATATAAATATCGTGTGATGAAATGCGGCCAAACGATTTTGATTGTCATGTGTGCAATGTACGGTTGAGTGACCAAAATGGTAAATGCCAGGCAACAAATAGTAGAATCGTATAAGCTCTAGCAATGACGAGACAGTGGTGAATTGATGATGAATCTTTGAATCAGTTGAACGGCTGGTACAAGGCTATAGACTGTGACTGTATATATACAAACAGGGGGATCTACACCTCGGGCTGCCCGCTGGCTGCAGGTCTAAGAGGCTCCTTTAAGCAACTAACTATATTTAGCTAGATATTTCATGCAAATATAGAGTTAGCCCCTACCTCATGAGGGTACTTTTGGCCCTCCGTAAGGTGTTTCTAGATCCGCCACTGTATACAAAAGGGTTGTAGCGAGCCAAAAATATAACAATAAAGCATTAATACGTTGCAAGAATTGTCAATGGTGGAACAACTGTCTTGATGAAGACAATAATAAATTTGATTTGATAGCTAGAGACAATACTAAATGGACTTGAAGAGTACGTATATAATATTAAATCCTACTATGGTTGGCACGCAAACCGCATGATTTGCAAGAACTACAAAAACTAAACACACGTAGCCGAGGACGAGCACATGTGAAAAACTACATATTACATTTCAACCTACAAAGGTCTGTTGATGCGATGTATTCATCTTGATCCATATATGTTGAAATTGTTTGATGTAAAAATTTAGTTTACATCCAAACAGGGCAATAGAGTTTACAGTAGTATACTATTTTCATGTGAAAAGCGACATCTCAAACGAGACTCAAGTCTCATCTCGTCCATACTCGAAAATACTTAATAAAAAAAATGCACACTTACCGTCAATAATATAGCATTTAATTATCAAATCAATCATGCCATTATGATTGCTAAGTAATAACCTAACATACAACTAATTTTAAATTTATTATTAATAACAGAAATTAGAAAAACATGGATGAGCTCATCCCACAAATTTTAGCAAAAACAGTCTAGCATTTGAAAGAATATTCCCCAATTATAGATATCCATATCTAATCTCGCCCGCGTACGAAAAAAATATACCTGTATATATACGATCATATTATATTTAGAGATGAATGTAACAAAACACACTCAAATATTTTTGATTTGATAGCTAGATACAATATAAAATGGGCTTCAATGAAGAGCATTATGGTTGGCACACAGAACGTGACTTAATTATGAGGACCACTTTTTATGTAAACAAAATTAAATATTAAACAGCTATGGTCTAACACATCTAAAATAGTCCGATATTCTTAAAAAAAGAAGAATGAGAGATAGCACTAAAGCCTAGGTCATCACGCTGCAGGACTGATGCAAAACTTTCAGACGGGCTGTTCATCCGATGGTTTCTGATTAGCCGGTTGATGCTATTTTGTTGTGAAAAAAAAAAAAAAAAAAAGTACCGTAAGCTGATGATAAATTCAAACGAACAGGCTGACATCCAGACAAGTAGATGACCCGACACTCTGCCAACCAAAAACCTGATTTGGAGCCGGCCATTGACACTCAATCACATAGGAATGGGGTGCTGGTTCTCTTACGAGCTTGACCACGCGCAGATGCTGAGAGTTCCCAGCATCAGGCCAAGTAGCATACACATTGAATTTTCTGGCATCAACAACATTATTGTGGGTAGTCTTCATTTCAATCTCAATCCACCAAAGTAAGTATAGATTACTTGTCAAAAAGTAAGTATAGATTCACAACATTATTGTGGGTAGTCTTGCATCAACAACACTATTTTTCGTGTGGGAGAAGGCGACATCGCAAACTAAGTATAGATTCACAAGTCTCGTCAGGTCCATGCCGCGAAAATGTCCGATCAAGCGTGCGGGCGTGCCCCGCCCATCGCATAGTCCGTGCACTGTGCTCCCGGTCCCGACTCCCGGCACCACGAAAAAGAAATCGCAACCGCAGCATCCGAGTCGTGTTCGCATATCACACCGCGCGCGATGCTGCTGCCGCGGAAAAACACGCAGGCCTCTTTGTCTGTACTTCTTGTAACACAAAATGAGTAGAGTACCATTTTACTCCGTACTCTTTGCTGGTGGCCTCCTTTTTTTCATTATAATATCTTCCGATATTTTGCAGTCATTATCACACAAGATTGTCGATGATGAGAGGCGGTTGTAATTTATAAATTCATATTCAGCATTATAGTAGTATTTCCACAACATGGAGCTGATCAAGAAGCTCTGCAGCCCAAGCCCATGCTTCTGAACGTGGCTCGCATGGCATCAGAAATGATAAAATAATAATTAGCATCGCAAATGAAAGCAAATCGCTTTCCTAACTCGTTGAGTCGGTGTGCTGCCGCCATCAATAATTCAACCCAACACACCATGGTTCATTTTTTTATTTTCCTTTGTTCTGAATGCTGATGACTTACATTATCACTACTACATGATAGAATTGAAGAAAAGCCATCTTTTTAGTCCCCCCTATGAAAGCCATCTTTTTCCCAAACAAACTGTTTCTTTAAGCAAATTCATTACAAGTCGTCCATACAAATCGGATTTATAGTAAAACTTAAGTACTTAAATTATTAAATTTAAGTACTAAAATTTATATAGTAAAAACTTTAAGTACTAGCCAGCCCCACAAATAAACAAAGGTATAATAAAACTTAAGTATTAAAAGTTGATTTTTCTCCAAATGACCTCATTAAAAAATGACCAAAATAAAAGTTATGTATCTTGGAAAAGTTGTAGAACTTTTTTGTTTTCAACTTTTCCATTTCAAATCATTTTCTTTTTTCAAAAATATGGTTAATTCAATATTTAAATTATTGAAAAACTTTGATTTCTTTAATCTCTAGCTAAACGTTGTGACTATTCTTTTTTCTCCTTCATATTAACTTCAAACTTGATGGATTTTTTTTTCTAAAATTTTCTAAAAATCACGTTCTATCCATTTTTGTGTTGTTATAGATATTTTGTTACCATCTTTTTCATGTGACTTGTTTTATGAATTTAAATTTGAATTCAAAATGACAGATTAAAAAATAACATTTGAAAGGGTGAATGATATTAGTTGAATAAGTCATCAACATGTTATAGAACCGATCAAGATCCATAACTTTTTACTTTGGTCATATGTTAATGTTACTATCACTTTTGTATCCAAACAAAACAACTAAAATGAAAGTGTAGAGATCTCAATTTGTAGTTGACAACGTTTATTTGAAATCATCATGTCAAGAAAAACTACAATTTGAATTTTCAAAAATTAAAATTTAACTTTTTAAATGACCTCAAATGGAGAAACAACCAAAATAAAATTGTAGAAGTATGGTTGACAACTTTTTTAATTTGAAATCATCTTGTCATGGAAAGTGGCATTTGATTTAAAAATTTGAACTTTTCAAATAACCTTAGATAGAGAAATAATTAAAAATAAAGTTGTAGAGGTTTATAGTTATACAACTTTGTGGTTGATAAGCTTTTTGATTTTAAAATCATCTTGTCAAGGAAAACTACGCTTAAATTTCTCCAAATTTGAAATTTAAGTTTTACAAATGACATCGGTTGGAGAATGTGTAAGTGCATTAAACCTTTTATTGGCTTTTGGTAAATGGAATGAAAAGGTAATTAAAGGTCTAACAAGTTTTCTAAGTTTTGTGGTATATCATAGAATCATGTGAAAGTAAAACATTTTTTGGCAAATGGAAAATTAGACATGAGTTGATAATTTGATTGGTCTATATAACGGCTTGTTTTGCATGAACAAGAAGATTTTGATAATGCACCAGCTTCGATCAAGGAGTCAAGAATGAATCAAGAGTGCATTAGTGAGAAAATGTCAAGCAAAGATGAAAATGAAAAAGGAGACAATGTATATTGATATAAATCCATCTCTACTTTGTTTGCTTGTATGGATAAAGATTTAGAAAATCACTTTTGGATTGATGTGATTCAAGCAGAAGTATGAAGATCAATATTTAAGTGAGTATTAGGAATGTCACAAAAAATGAAAACAATATAAGAAACCGTGAATCGGCTTGACAATATTGATGTTGTTCTACATATGTCTCTATGTGAGTCAAATTGAAGCTTTATTGATTCTCAACATTCATGTCTAGAAGATATTCATGCAAGGATCAAAAATACTTAAGAAATGGTTTCAATGGATGCTTAATATGATGTGATTTAAGTTTGGGTTGATACAAAGAAAGATAGTAAGGAAAGAGCTTCGAGGACTAAGTTTAAGGTGAAGGGGCAAGCGATGGCTTGAGGACCGAGGGTACCATTGTTAAGGTGAAGAAGAGAGTACTTGCATCGAAATGGGTACTAGTGGAGTCATATTGTGTTGAGGATCGACTAAGCTTAAGGTGACAAGCGATATTTTTTGAGGACCGATGTACCATTGCTAACATGAAGAAGAGAGTACTTGCATTGAGTCGAGGTACTAATCAAACTATGTGGGAGTCATATTGTGTTGAGGATCAAATAACTAGTCGTGGGCAACAAAGAAACAAAGGAGACCCCCAACTCAAATGGATGGCTTGCAATTCTCTAAGAGCTAGTTTACTTTGTTATATATTTTGAAATTAAGTTATAGGACAAGCTGTGCTATCAAGGGGGGATATTAATAGTGGATTGGGTGGAACCAAGTGCTCAAAAACATCATCCACAACTCAAATGAACCCAGGCCCCAAATAGCTAGCCGAGCTGATTTCAAACTGATTCTTGCCGTGAACTACATTAGAGCTTGGCCTTTAACCTCCGCACGCCAAAAACACTCTGAGGTTCCTCACGGTCTTTTCTAACCGCACTCATTTTGTGGATGACATGGGTTGTATTTATACCACACCCTTCGGTCCCAATGGTAATCTTCTTGCTCATTCATTCCAATATGAAAGCGCTCTCTCTCTCTCTCTCTCCAAGCTTGGTGTTCCCAACCCCTTGCTCAAATGTTTGTGATTCCTTGAGGGATTTGGCTCCTAGACAACCAGCGCCGCTCGGTAGCCTACAACTGTTGTGGTAGAGTACCGTAACATTCGCTTTTATCCTTTGTGACTTAGTGGAACCCTCTAACCTATTTGCCTTGGTGATACGGTGGAGAAGAGTGAGAGACTTCGATGGCCTTTGTGGTTACCTTAACAACATGGACTTAAGACAAGTCTTTGTGGTGAGTTGAACCACAAGATAAATCCTTATGGGTGGCTAGATGGTCGGCGGAGGGATCTCTACAAACCCCTTAACCATCCCTAAAAATCATTATGGTAGTAGTGTATCTGGATCCCGCTATTCGTGGGCACTCAATGCGACAATGACACACAAACATGGACTTCTTTCTTGAATGCATTCAACAAAGATATGTCGACTTCCCTCCGAAAGGTCCTAATGGCTAGAGGGGGGGGTGAATAGCCTATTAAAAATTCTACAAACAACACTAAGCAAGGCGGTTAGCAAATAAGAGGCAGAGCAAATGTGCTAAAAGCTTCAAGCTAGCTATGCAAGCCTCCTAGCAATTTAGCAAGTCTATGATCTCTAATCACACTCAAAGGCTAGGTTGCTAAGTTACTCCTAGGTGAACAAGATACACTAACTAATTCTACCACTAGGAGCTACTTGTGGCATGCTTAACTAAACAAGCTACTCACACTAAGCACCCCAACAAGATATACTATCGAAGTAATGCAAGATGTGCTAGAATACAATACCACGGTAGTAGTGTCGAGGTTTAGCCAATCACCGTGATCACCAAGAAATTCTAACGAGCAAGAACAAGTGACACGACGATTTTTCACCGAGGTTCACGTGCTTTGCCGCAAGACGCTTAAGTCCCCGTTGTGGCGACACACTCACTTGACGTATGCTGCTTAATGGCGGTGCCAAACCCCCATGGGAGCTCAAGCAAACGATCATAAGAGAGGGTCTAACAAGCCCGCGAGCAATCCACTAGTGCTCCTTTCGAGAATCTCTCCCGCGGGTAAGGAACGACCTCACAATCACCACGGTGTGGCCTCAAACAAGCTCCACTTGAGCTCAACACCGCCTCTTGCTCCAAGCCGCTAGGGGAACAGGGCAAATTCCCAAGAAAACAAGAATCCCACAAGCTTCTCCAAGGATGAAGTGCCTCTAGAATGCAATCACCAATGCAATGCACTTCTATCACTCTCAATCTCACCAAGAATACGATTATGGATGGAGAGATGAGTGGGAGAGGAGTCTCACAAGCTCAATAGCAAGTTAGAGTGTTCAAATGTGCAAGAGAGAACTCTAAGAACAGAGCCATCCAAGTATATATATAGAGCTCCTAAATAGAGCCGCTGCTCTAAAAAAAATTTGCCTTCGGGGGTGACGGGACGCACCGACCGGTTTCACCAATGGAAGTCCGTCGCTGGTCCTGGCCGATGCTTCCCCCACCAGGCACAACTTCGGGCCGAGGGCCGGCGCCCCTCCACCGGGCTTGGCGTCCGTCGAGGGGGTTCCCGGCCGAGCAATCGATGCTTCGGTCTAGGTTCCCGGCCGCGGCGTCCCGTCGTTTTACCGCTGCAGACCTCTCGCGACGATCGACCGGCCACCGGCCGCGTCCGGCCATTCGGACGCGCTGCCCGTACGCTCGGGACGCCAGACTTCTTCATCTTTTTTTCTTTGCTCTTTGCTTCAAACTTGCTTCGCCTCTTGCCATGGGTTGCCAACACGCCCAAGATGACCACGTTATCACCAATGTTAGCATCGCCGATAAGTTAGGCAAGATCGGGTTAGTGCTCATGTCCTAAATGCAATATGCAAGTCAATTGGACCAAGAAGCACTTTCACCAAAGGATTGTCGCGGCATCCCTCTTGATAGTCGGTATCTATCCTATAATGTGATCACACGCTCTATCGTGTCTTGATCACCAAAAGGAAAATCCTATCAAGATACCTTTTGCCTTGATCTCGAGGGTTCCTCTCAAGCCCGATCCATCGAGCTTGCCCATCCATCATGTCCACCATCACCGTCCATGTTCATGATCATCATGCTCCCTTGTCATCCATCTAATCCTATCTCATAGTCATCACTTAGAGCAAAAGGATTAGTCCACAAGTGTGTTATCACTTCCAAAACCAAACATGAGATTTCACCCTCCCTCGGTCGACTCAGGCGGTATGTATCTCTGTCTCTCCATATATAGCTTTAATGACACTTTGCCGCCTCGGGTCCAAATCCTGAGCTTCCTCCACATTAGGCCCGATTAGATGCGTGGCGCCAACGAGAGCACCGTACCGTCGATATGACAAGCGATCCAGTGGCGAGCCGCGGCGTGGGATAACATTGCCCGCCATGCTAAGTACCATCGGCTCGTGGTCTTCTCTCTGCGGCCCCATCATAGTTTGGAGTTGCTGGTTTCTACCGGCTGGTTGTGCAAGATTTCAACACCATTCTTTGCTCCAATCAATGAGCTGACCAAGAAAGAAGTGCCTTTCAAGTGGGGAGAAACACAACAAAAGACATTTGAAGAGTTAAAGATAAAGTTAACAATAGCCCTAGTCCTTGCACTCCTAGATTTTAGCAAGACACTTGAAATCGAATGTGATGCAAGTGAGTTGAGATTGGAGGTGTGCTAATGCAAGAACGAGGGCCAACTGCCTACTTCATTGAAAAGCTAAGTGGTACAACTCCGAATTATTCAGTTTATGATGAAGAATTATATGCTCTTGTGTGAAGTTTCATGTGCGCGATAGATTCTTGTTTTGAACTAATGAACTTTGTATCCCTATATTGTTTGGTTTTGAATTTTACTTGTGAGATGCTCACGCGGGGAGGTCTTATGGGCCACTTTTGGAGCCAAGAAGATGGAGCTTGCTAACAACACTTCCTTTGGCCAAAGATGAGAAGGGATGTGGAGGGACATATTTCTTCACTCTGAATCATGTCACAAGCTAAGTCTCGCTTGAACTCTCCCCGGTTTATACACTCCTCTTCCTATTCCTAGCGTACTATGGGAAGATATCTCTATGGATTTTGTTCTTGGTTTACCTCGAACCAAGAGGGGAAAGATTCAATTTTGTTGTGGTTGATCGCTTTAGCAAGATGGCGTTATTTCATTCGATGCCATAAAACCGTGTGATGCTTTCTCATGTAGCTGAATTGTTTTTCAAAGAAGTTGTGCATCTACATGTGTAATCAAGCACCATAGTTTACAGTTGTGACACCAAATTTTTGAGTTACTTTTGAAAACTTTATGGGGAAAAACTTGGGACCGTTTGGTGTTCTCCACAACATATCCAGCAAATGGATGGACAAACTAAAGTTTGGGAATCAAACACTATCAATGTTGTTGTGAGCTGTCCTTAAGAAGAACTTGAAACTTTTGGGAAGAAAGTTTGTACATGTTGAGTTTGCATACAATAGGGCAGTACACTCAACCACTAAATTTTGTCCATTTGAAATTATATATGGTTTCAAACCCATCGCTCCCATCGATGGTTTGCCTTTTTGCGAGGGAAGTGTGAACTGATGCAAATAAGCGAGCTAAATTTGTCAAGAAGCTCATGATCAAGCTAGTACCAACATTGAGAGGATGACAAAAATGTGCGTGGAAGCATGCCAACAAGGCCTAAAGGAAGGCGCTTTTTTGAACCAAGAGACTTAGTTGAGTTGCATTCACGCTAAAGGATAGAGTTTCGAGCAGCGCAAAAGAGCAAGTCAACCCCAGTTGATGGTCCATTCAAAGTGCTATGCAAGATTAACAACGCTTATGAAATTGATCTACCAAGTACTTTATGGTGTGAGTCTAGTTTTAATGTGTGTGACCTCTCTCCTTTGTGGTGGAAGAGTGAGGACAACACTTTTTCAAGGCACGGGAGGATGATATGAGGAAGCCATACCAGCGTCGGTATTCTCTCTCCAACCTCGCCGATCAAGACCCCTACTTAACCCGATCACTGTTAGTCGAGCTAAGAAGATACAACAAAGAGAGGTGCACATGCTACTTTGTGAAACTCATTTTAGCTCTTCATGAAATTATATACACCCCCTAAACCCTAAACTCAAATCCGACATTGCCTTCCTATTAAAGGTGTCAGATTTGGTATTTTTTACGAATAAAAGGAAGCGCCCAATGTGATGCATAAGCTGGTCACAATCGAGAGATATCAATGATTCCCTAAATACTACCCACTTTACGTATGCCTTGACGTTGGCCTTGTGACTGCGCCTCTAGGTAATAAAGTCAGATCTCAAACCCGAAACCGGTGACGCAAGATGTGGAAACAAATGCAGCTGCCCACTATTCCCGAGTGGCTCATTTCTAGCCCGTCTCCTCTCTCTCCTCTATCCCGTCATTCCCCAATCCTTTCCGGTTGCGGCGTCGGCGTCCCGATCTCCACAAAGCCCAACCCGGCTACCTGCGCTACTGATCCCCGCTGCTGCCCTGCGCGGCCAGGGCAAGGCGGCGTCGCTCTCTCTGTTCTTTGGGCGTCCGGCGGGTGTTCATTGCCCTCCCACAAGTAGCAGCGCTCCCTCCCGGCCCGATTGCGTGAGATCCATCTCGATGGTCTGTGCTCCCGGTGATTTCTAGTCCTCTCCCCAACAACCCCTATAGGCTCTCCCCCCGGCGGCGCTTGAACGGGTCACAACAAGGAGGTGCATCTTTGTGATCCATCACCGATCCCCTTTGCTTCGCACCTTCACCTTACAACCTTTAAATTGATTTCGATTTGGTTCATTTCCCTTTCCTTTACATTTGTGTTCGTTTTTCTTACCCATTTTGTAAATGTTGTGTTCTAACCCTAGTTATGGTTGGGGATCTCTATACAAATTCGTGGTGGATCTACCATTGTAGGTGAAGAATCGGTCATTTGGACTTCACAGTGGCAACCTGTGTATCTCCTACTCTGAGAGGGTTCAAATCTCCTAATGTAGTTGCAACCGTGTGAGTTTATTTTGGCTATCTCGCACCTAATTTTCGTTGTTGAGTATGGTTGATCTATATTTGGGTTATCTCATACTACATAGTGCACTAGGTATGAGAGGCGTATTTCAGTTTCGACATGTGTGCTTTTTGAGACCCATAATATCTATGCTTCTTTGTTAGTGCTCTTTAATTGGTCTTTCATGTATTATTTGATCGGTTTGCACACGGTGCTTGTTATTAGTGTTTAGTGATATGCAATTGTACCAAATTCTACATATTTTGCTAACGCTACCGCCACATAGTAATCCTAAGAAGTAGAACTATTTTTTTTTCTTCAATTAAATATTGGTTATATATATATGGTTTCATGGATGCACAATTATCTATTAGGAAGCAAAGCCGATGGCCTCCTAGATTCCAAAAATCTGAATGAATGTACCCCTAAAATGGGTGCTATGTGGTTAATGGGAGATGCGGCCGTGTACTTGGTACCGAGGTATTCTTTAGTAGGTGAGGGCTGCCAACAAATGAGGGCACCTTACATGATCTTGCACATCGGTTTGGGGCTGCAGGTTGCGTCTTGCACGTTGTATGGACACCATCATCCATTTTATTTCTAATGCGGATCAATGGGAACTGAATGAATCATTGAGCACATGGCTAGCTGAATCTTAACACAAACAACCCGTCCTACATGTATACATATTTCCATCAATCCATCTTTTCTACATATTTTGGGAAACGTTTTGTACTATATCAATAGGGTAGTTGTAGATGACATGCATGAACAACGAAGAGGCTGCCCATGTAGCTAGCTAGATAAACATAAAGGTCAAAATTTCTAGTTGTTGAAATAGTTTGCTGCAATTTCTTTTTTAAAAAATTTAAGATAAAAGATCAGGATGTGCTCATTGTTGGATTGCCTTTTTTAGGTTTTTAATTTTTCACAAAGTATGAGCTATTTTGTTCTCTAAAAATGGTTCTCGGCCTAATACCTTTGTACATATTAGGATAAATTGTTTGTCACCCTAAGATACATAATGCACATCATAATTGCTTTTTCTTTTCATACAAAATGCCTTGTGTATCCTACAAGGTGCTAGTTATGGGTTTTAATTTTCAACTTACCTTTTTTGATTGTTTTGGCACATCAATGTCCACAACCTCGTAGTTCCCATGTCCTCAAGCACTGTGTTGTTTTTTTATTCACATCTTCTTGTTAGTAATTAAGCCTAGAAAACACAACAAATCTGAATATTCTGAATTTTAGGAAAACATTCATATGTGAACACACCATCGGCGGTGAGTGAGGTTGTTTTTCGATCGCCACAATACCAGGACACGATTTGCTATCCACGGTTGTGCTTACGGGTGTCACCGAGGGTAGTAACGTCTTAGCTAACCGACCGACCATATTTATATTCCCCGCTATAATATTTTCCTAAAATTCAAAAGATTTGTTGTGTACACTACTAACAAGATGTGAACAAAACAACCAAAGTTGAGGACATGGGGAACTACGAGGTTGTGGACAGATGTGCCAAAACAATCAAAAAGGTAAGTTGAAAAATTAAACCTATAACTAGCAATTTTGTAGGATAACAAGGCATTTTTGTATGAAAAGAAAAGCAATTATGATGTGCATTTGGGTATCTTAGGGTGACAAACAATTTAAGTCTCAATATGTACAAGGTATAGGCTGAGAACCATTTTTAGAGAAATCGTGCCGGGTCATACTTTGGAAAATTTAAACCTAAAAGGCAATCCAACAATGAGCACATCTGATCTTTATCTTAAATTTTTTAAAAAAAAAGTACAAGTAACCATCCATTTGTACAACATCTCTTATAAAGTGAAAACTATGTTCTTATTGATTGAACAATTTATGAACTGTATGCACAACTGTATTTTTTTTGAATACTTTAGAGAGCAATCAAATTCGTTAAGAAAAACATCTAGAATGATGATGACTATTACCTCATAGGATTTCCACGCAATCTCGAGGAAAAGTTCTTTAGAGGCTAATATGCACTTCACATGGGAGTCCTTTTTGGATTTTTGTTTTGACTTTGCAGGACTTAGAAGTGAACTATTTCCGTATTTTTTTTTTATGGAGTCGATTGTGTTCATTTACGCACCTCTTTTCTGCGGCAACGTCAAAGGCGGCGGGGAAGTAGAATTGAAGCTTCTATCTTTCAATTGATTTCCGCAGTTCACTTTCACTACACTTTATAATCTAACGCCGCCATAGCTTATTGATTGAGATAATATTTCCTATTTATTTACATTTGGGGCATCCCTAAACTCTATTTTCTCAACTAGTTTTGAAAAGTTCTTAAGTTTCTTGGTTTTTGCACATGTCGATTGGTGCTAAGTGTGTCACAAAAGGTAAATCCAAATATTAATCAAATCTTAAATGATGGGACCTGCTAGGCTCAACCTTTTTTCTCTAGCAGATATTTTTTATTATCTTTATTTCTCCTACTCATGTGAATGTTTTCTTTGTATTGGCATGTTCTCTACATATATATGTGACTACTCCATAACCTCTGAGGGAACGGTAACATTGGACAACATGAAGAATCTTGGAGTAGAAGATATGAAGCAAGAACAATAGAAAATGCATTAATCTGATTTTGGATGCGTGTGATTTTTTCCTCAACACTTGCTGAATGTTGGATGTATGTGATTTTGTTGATCATCTTTTGGTTCAGTGGTTTTCTAGGTAATGCTTGAGATTTTCTAGATCCAAACTGGTGGAGTATGAGGAAGGCTGATTTTTCTTTGTATATGAAATACATGTTACTATGCAAAAGTTATAAATGCTTCACAATTGTTGTTCATTATCTTGAGATTATCTAGGTGATTTTAGTGATTTTTACGGGTATTTTTCCTTGCTTATTTGTGTTGTTATGTTGAGATCAATACTGTGACATGTTATGGTGGAAAAAATTGCTTTTAATCTCTTCACTCTATGGTACCTCTGGAAATGTAGGAACGACTTCCATTCAGGAACATTGCTTGGACTCCAGCTCAGCTGCAAAATGCAGTCCGTGCTCACATCTCCACAATCAGCCTACTCTCTTCAGCAGGCCAGCAGCCCCCTCAAGGGTCAAGCATGGACGATTACACCTCACGGCATTCCACACGCTAGGCCAGTACTTCCTCATCCTCGCTGCAGGGTAACGCAGGGTAACGCACTCTCGCCTACAGGTCCTCAGATGTCCAGGCTAGCCTCGGACTGCTGGACTAGCTAGGTATCTTTATTCCTACACAGGTGCAACCAATCCACATATATGAGAAGGTGATTACTATGATTCAATCGCATTCGGTCATCATGGCGGAGTCAGCTGCTTTGGCGCTAGCAGCAACCATCACCGCTAATTTGCAGCTCCAACAGGTGGCTTTATCCATCAGATTTTGAACAGCTGGTAACATTCATCAATTCAGCAGATCATGGCAACCCACCAGTTGGGAGAATGAAGTCTACGACGCAGGCCTTTGACAACTTCACTGCTCCTCAACAGGTCCCTAGGTAGCTAAATTCGACAGATCATGTACTAGCTAGACAAGTCATCAACGAATTTGTAACCTCTCCTATGGAGATAACTTATGGCTGTTCTTATGCTGCCTACTGTAATCAGTGCCCAATTGCTGGTACACTCAATAACTGTCCCCTCGTATGGGTTCTAGCAGCATCGTGCTGCTAATAATATATACATGCTTCTTGTCAAAGGAAAATAAAATTCAAACCCTGTCTTCAACCATCCCTAAAATCATTATGGTAGTAGTGTATCCGGCTATTCCTGGACACTGAATGCGGCAAGGACACACAGACATGGACTTCTTACTTGAATGCATTCAGCAGCGTATGCTGACTTCCCTTCCCCTTGGACTCCGTCCGTCCGGTATCCATCTTTCTCTCAATATATAGCGCTTACCACACCGTGCTGCCTCCACTCCAACCTTGAGCTTCCTCCACGTTCAGCCAGCCAGCCGCGCGGCGCCACGAGAGCACCGCCGGCCGTCGGTATAGTGATCCAGTGGCGAGCCGTGCGTAGCATTGCCCGCCATGCTAAGTACTACTGCTGCCTCTTGGTCTTCTCTGATCTCGTCCCCGTCACAGTTTAGGTAAGTCTTGCATGTATCGACTCCTTTCTTTCAAAAAATACCTCATATCCGGATCCCATTTGGACTGGTATGTGCGGCTTTTTGACTATAAAGAACTTGCGAAAGCCTTAAATACTTAGCTTCTCCGGCTGCTTCGGTTTCTCTATGCGCATTTCGATAGGGACAGAGCCGTTTGCGATGAGGCACACTACACTACACTATAGAATAGTATGCTACACTGGGTGCATAGAAGGAGCCGGAGCCCCTAAGTCCTTGTGCCAAACGAGCTCTAAAACTTGAAATTAATCTACTTTCCTCCATCTTAAGTATTTGAAGGTTCAAAGTTCATGGTGCTAAGTGTCTATATATTTTTTTTCTTTACAAAAGCAAGTTTTCCAAATACCAAATACAAAAGCTCTATTTTATTTTGAGAAGTATGACACGATACAACGCAGACGCCACAACACGCACACACACTCACTCCCCCCTAAGAACACACGTCACGTAAACCCTACCCCTATGAGCACCTCCTCAAGGACTGAGCACTCGGCAGGTCAGGAGATTCCCCGAAGTCACCATGGGCCTCGTCGTCGACGGGAACGCCGCTACCACTTAATGCATAACGCCGAGGAAAATCCCGAGAAAATCACGGGAAAAGACACGTAACCGTGGGGGAGATCCTCACAGTAAAAGACGCTTTTCAATAATTAAAGAGGAGAGGTAAAGTTATATATATATGGATTAACTAAAAGCATCAGGTGCAAGACATTGCTCTCATTTTTCATAATGTGTGCTTTGTTGTTTTTCCATTTCATCTGGTGTGTTAAAACTTGGAAGCGTCTATGCAGCCGCTGAGTGTTTCCAACATTACTTCCTTTTTCAATCATGTAATTACTAGCGGAGCTACATGGAGGCCAAAGTGGGTCATCCCTTCCCTCGCCCCCCGCCCTCTTGCCAATTGATTTTTCTTAATGAAGTTTATGGATTATGGTTAGTGCCTATAGAGAGATTTGCACGCTAGAGATAACTTAGATATTGTTGGCCCCTTCTTGAATCGCTTCAAGGTCAACTGGTCAGTTTCCTAACAAAATCAGTCGCTATGGAAAGGTCGTTCCAACGCATCGCACCACCTTTATTAAAACCCTACACCTAAACTAAATGATTTATAGAAAGAATACACAAACATTAAAGAAAACCAAACAAGTTATTAACCAGTTTTTGCTAGCTATCTATTGTACTCGAAATGACTCTAGACCTCGATCTAGATGACTATTACCATATAATATCTTATTATATAAGAGGTAATAAGAGAAATATTGTTTTTTTCTGACAAATAAGAAAGATAAGAAAAAGAAATTAGACCTAACATGCATGGATGTAACTTTCATTTTGATTTTATTAAATTCCACGTGATTCATGTGATAAGTTGGTGACATGACCTTTTCTTGTAATATTAAAAAACAATATGAGATGTGAGACAAACTTGCTTGTAAAAACTTCTATCACCCAAAATAACAAATTTGCATAGTAAGGTTTTCAATAGTATAAAGAGGCTGTGCAATCTAAAAATACTAAATTACCGTCTCATAGTTCAAAGAACCGACTAATAGCAATTCCATGGCCTTTTAATTTGATAGCTAGAGATGGTCATGCCATACATGACTATCTAGCTATGATTATGCTAAGAATTGCTGCAATTCGAAACCTACTGAGTCTGTTGATATTTTAATTATTTATTAATCAATTATTTGTTGCATGCATTCAAAAATTAAGGCCCATATTTTTTACATTTTACCTTGTATAGGATAACTGGAGTATCGTAGCATGACCCATTATATTATTAACACATTTTCAAGTTTGATTTAGTGGAAGTACTTCGATATTGCTAGATGTTGATCCATTGTCTTAAATACAATTATTAATTTATACTAATTCGACTTACAACAAAAAATAGAATGATATGCGGTTTTAAAACAGAGAATGAAGTATGCAGTAAACTAATGTCCAAGCAAAAGTTCATGATGTGTTGGGAAGCTATGAAAACATTTGAATTTGAACTTACCATACCATATGTACTCCACATCGTAAAAAAAAACACAAAATTAAACACAATTTGAAGACATCTTAGAGCACTTCAAGGTTTTTGAGTTTTCACTAAAACTTCAAGTTAGTTCCAATTGAAGTTGTTTTTTTTTTTCCCCTTGTATTGAAGCCATTATTTAAATTTTAAAACCAAATTTTGAGTGCTCCTGCGCATCAATAGTTTGAGAGTAAAAACAAGTTTCAGAAATGGTGTTGGCAAGTGTTGGCAAGTGTCGTTTTAGATTTAAGGTTGAAACTGCAAAGTTCCATCATCATATTAGAATGCATATTCAGAACCACAGATTTCCTTCTTAAATTGTTTTTAGTCAAAAACGGAAGCCATAGAATGTTTTTCCAGTCTAATAATGTTCTCTTTGCTATTTCTATTTGTAGTCTGAAGTTGACAGTGAAAGAGACCGGAGGAGTATCCTCCTTCAACTGTAAGCATGGGAACATGTTCACCGTGGTCAACCGTGGAAACAAACCACTGGGTTTTAGACAGGTGAAGACATCACCACTCTCGCAAGCTGGCAAGGCCAAGCCAAGCCGCCTCCGACCACCCCATGGAACGGGCAATCTCAGCTCGAATCCGGCGAACTCGTGCCCCCTCACGCCGCTGGGCTTCCTGGAGCGTGCGGCCACCGTCTTCGGCGACTGCCCCTCCGTCGTGTACCATGACACGGTGTTCACCTGGTCCCAGACACACCGGCGATGCCTCCCGCCTCGCCTCCGCGCTCGTCTCCCTCGGCATCACCCCCGGCGACATCGTAAGCCACCCTCCGTCGAGACTCCGATCCCCTGATTGTTTTGCTATGGCGGCGGGACGTGAAATTGATACGGCGATCGATCGTCGGACTGCATATACAGGTGTCCGTGCTGTTGCCGAACGTGCCGGCCATGTACGAGATGCAGTTCGGCGTGCCCATGAGCGGCGGCGTGCTCAACAACATCAACACGCGCCTGGACGCGCGCACGGTCGCCGTCCTGCTCCGCCACTCCGGCTCCAAGCTCGTCTTCGTCGACCCATCGTCGCTCCAGCTCATCGGCGACGCGCTGAAGCAGCTCCCGCCGGGTCACCCGGCCCCGCGCGCGTGATCACCGTCGAGGATCCTCACGAGGAGGAGCCCCCTGCCGCCCCTGCCGACACGTTAACGTACGAGAGGCTTCTCGACCAGGGCGACCCGGAGTTCGCGTGGGTGCCGCCGGCGAGCGAGTGGGACCCGATGGTGCTGAACTACACCTCCGGCACGACGTCGCAGCCCAAGGGCGTGGTGCACTGCCACCGCGGGCACTTCTTGATCACAGTCGACTCGCTCATCGAATGGGCGGTGCCGCCGAGGCCGACGTACCTGTGGACGCTGCCCATGTTCCCACGCCAACGGCTGGAGCTTCCCGTGGGGATGGCGGTGGTGGGCGGCACCAACGTCTGCCTCCGCCGCGTCAACGCCGCCACGGTGTACGCCGCCATCGCCAGCCGCGGGGTCACCCATCTCTGCTGCGCGCCCGTCGTGCTCAACATGCTGGCCAACGCCCCTGACGGCGTGCGGCGGCCGCTCCCGGGAAGGTGCGCATCCGCACGGCCGGCGCGCCGCCGCCGGCTGCCGTGCTGCAGCGCACGGAAGCCATCGGCTTCGAGATCAGCCATGGGTACGGGCTAACCGAGACCGCAGGCCTGCCGGTATCCTGCACCTGGAAGGGCGAGTGGGACAGCCTCCCCGCGCCGGCGCGCACGGCTCAAGGCGAGGCGGGGCGTGCGCACGCCGGCCACGGGCGACGTCGACGTCGTCGACAGCGGAACCGGCCGCAGCGTGCCCCGCGACGGCTCCATGATGGGCGAGATCGTGGTCCGCGGCGGCTGCGTCATGCTCGGCTATCTCAACGACGACGCGGCGACAAAGGCGGCGATACGCGAGGACGGGTGGTTCTACACGGGGGACGTCGGCGTGATGCATCCGGACGGTTACCTGGAGATCCGCGACCGTTCCAAGGACGTGATCATCAACGCCGGCGAGAACATTAGCAGCGTGGAGGTCGAGTCGGTGCTTTACGATCACCCGGCGGTGAACGAGGCGGCCGTGGTGGCGCGGCCGGACGAGTTACGGGGCGAGACGCCGTGCGCGTTCGTCAGCCTCAAGGAGGACGCGGCGGGCACGGTGACCGCGGCCGACGTCAGTGCGTGGTGCCGGGAGCGGTTGCCGCAGTACATGGTGCCCCGGACGGTTGTCTTCCGGGCCGAGCTGCCCAAGACCTCCACCGGCAAGATCCAGAAGTACGTGCTTCGAAACCTCGCCATGGAAATGGGGCCCGCCTGCAAGGGCGACGCCCGACGGTAGCAGCAGCCAGCAGTTTACCTTAAGATGTAGTTGTTGGTGGTTGCCGATTATTGTTCTGTCATCCTAGGCATGGACATGTACCCAGCTTGGTCTATTTCCACGCTGGCAGTATGGGGCTAGATAACGAGCTAATTATATTTTCTTTCTTGGCTTTTCTTTTTAAAAATAATATCATATTATCAGTTACTCCGTATGTTTTTCTGAATTGTTTGGAGAATGCACAATCGAAGAAGAGATGGTCGTCTAAGTCCTCGTCTATTCCTGCTGTGCACATGATGCAATGTGCGTCTTCCTCATCATATGTTTCTTCTTCTCAAAATCACTTTAATATTCAGTTTGTCCACAAGAGCTGGCCATGCAAAGAATTTAACTCTCGATATGCACTTGGATTTCCAGAGCGAAGAGAAGACTGATTGTGCTGGCGCATTCTGAAATACTAGCTCGTAAAATTTTCTTGACGAATATAGGGTAATGCCCCATTGGTATGTCCACAAATTTGTACTTTGCTCATCAAAAGTTTGGGGAAGCAGGACATCTCTAAGCATTTGGAGCTCTTCAAATGCCTCTTGTGGTAACGACAACATGAAGGGGCTGTAAAGATCTTCAGCACACATAATTTCATTAACCCTTATGCTTGCATTCTGAGCGAAGGAGTATAGTTTGGTGAAGCAGTGTGCAAGTATTTCTTTAGATAGAGATACGTGATTGTCGTGCCGTCCACGAAGGTACATCGAGCTATGCCTCTAAGAGCACTCACAATGCAGACTCTATCGTAGTTTCTATCCTCATTTATTACCCCCTCTATTTATTCTTTTTGCTGATGTGACACTGTATTTATTGATGAAAGAGAGGAAAAACACAAAAACCAAGTATAACTAAGAAACCAAGTCTTCACGTAAACCAAGACAATATGTGAGAGTGACAAGGGGGTCAAATGACATCATGATAGAAAAATTGCATTGTGGAAGATAGTTTCTTGACACAATGTCCAAAACTGTAGAAATCATGATAGTTTCTAGCATTGTGAGTGCCCCAAAGATGATGTCCAATCTTTAGAACAGTCCCAACGCGCATGAAGTCCAAGACGTTTACGCCAAAGAAAACGTCATCCATAGAAACCATATCCCCAAGGCCCGCGGTCTTCATGGAGTTATTGCGAACTATATCTCTCCTCGCCCTTTGTCCTCTCGCCGCGACGAGCGGGCGGCTTGTCGACGTCCGAACGCCGACGCGGCCAAGAGAAGAAGTCCGCTCGAGGCTCTTGGCCCGGCGACGCTGTGGGCGGACGAGCACAAGCGAGGCGGCGACGACGAGCGCTGAGCGGGCAACGGCGAAAGCGGCAGGGCTTCGACGGACGCTGAAGCGGCGCGGCACGACGCGGTAACGACACGGGCGAGGCGCGGCTCGGGCGGCCATGGCGACGCTTGGGGAAAGCGCGCTTATGGCGAAAGCGCGTCTGCGCTGGCGGCTTAACGCGAAAGAGGCACGACGCCGCGGCCGGCGAAAGCACGACTCAGGCGCGGGCGGACGCGGCAAAGGCACGAGCGATTAATTCCATAGACGCCGGTCGTTTCTTCCCAACGCCGATTCGCGGTTTCTGGTGCCTCGGTAGTAGGGAAGACCTCGCTTTCTTCGTGAGAAACCACGCCTACGAATTTGCCTCTTCTTCATTTAGTAGGACGCCACGCCGGATTTTGCATTTACTTTAAAGGCTCATCAATGCTATAAACGCTGCATTTACTTTTACGGGCTCATCAATGCTATAAACGCGAGCAACGGTGCCGCGTCGGATTTTTCATTTAGTTTGGATTTAACTTCGAGTTGAGCATAGTGAGTCGAGCCTAAACGAGCCAAGTTGAAGCTAAAATTCACTCAAAATTAACTCCTTTTCATTAAAAATATAAATTTAGTTAAAACATTTTTAAATAAGTTACGAAGCTAGCTCAAGTATTTTTTTATTCAGCCCTTCATGGCGATAGCATACATCAACAAGATGAGCATGGGCGCTGGGCTCAGGGCCGGCAGATTGTACCAGTGGTGGTTGACATGAGGCACACGAGTCACAGGACTTAAAAAAAAAAAAAAAACCAGAAAGGGACTTCGATGTGATCGAATTTTTTAATATGATGAAAAAGGAGATTTTAGGGGCTCATGGTCCACTAAGCAGAGAACAGACTTTCCATCCAGAGCTTTAGTCTCGAACAATTGTAAACCCGGGATTAAAGAATATAGTAGTCCCGGTTGGCTCCAACGGAACTAAAGTCTCATTCCCAACGGATACACCAACAACTTTTGCATGGAAGGGCCTTTAGTCCGGGTTGGTAGCACCAACCAGGGATTAAAAAGGTCACCCTTAGTCCCGATTGTTGTTATAAAAACCCGGACTAAAGGTCCTCCAACCTTTAGTTCTAGTTGGTAATACCAACGGGACTAAAGGGTGACTATTTAGTTCCGGTTGGTGTTACCAACCCGGACTAAAGGTCTTTTTACCCAGGATTAAAGGCCCTATATGAGTCAATTCAAAAGGAGACCCCCCAGGACTTTGTCCTATGTGGTGTGCAGCTGAGTTTGTAGGGAATCTAGTACAATGCAAGGGGTCTTGGGTTCAAATCTCACACACTACAAGCCAAGTCTTCAAGATTTCATTTATTTTTTAGTTTTGAGGATGGGCTTTAGTCCCGGTTGCTTAATCCGCCGGTTCCCAAAACCGGTATTAAATGGTGTTGGAAACCGTTATTGTAGCCTATTCTATACTAGTGGTCTGATGGAATTAGCTGTATGGCCATCAAAAATCTGTGGCTTTCTTATTTTTTTTTTTTTTATTTCTAAATCTAAAGTTATCTATAAGACCTCAAAACAAATTTGACTTACCTATATAGCCTTTCATCAATTTCAGCCATTAACGGTGTTAACTTGCTAGCCATGAAAAAATTGATTTTCCGTGGACAAAAAATGTCTTCCATGGTAAATAAAATACGTCCGTCACAGTGAATTGGGGCATTAATCGGGGTGGGCAAAAAAAAGTGTCCGCCACGGTTAAAACTAGGGTGTGTGTCTCAAAAAGAAAAATTGCAGTAGTGGTAGAAGTAATCCCAGGCTTCCACACAACCAATAGAAAATGATACTTTTGCGAGCAATGGTGTCCCCATTAGAAGCGAAGTAGGCAGGTGCGACTAGACAACAAGAAAAAGCAATAAGAACAACTGAAATATGCAACAATAGTGTTTGGCATGAACGTAACAAGCCACACAAAGCTTCAGGACACGCAAAACGCAAGAATGATAGACAATTACTCATGAAAGGACTCACCCACGGGCATATCTCCGTAGGTCCAACCACCAATAGATAAGGGGTTAAAGGTGTTTTATGGCATTTAATGTTGTTTACAATCTCATATCTGACCTCCCAAGGCTATAAAAGGAGGGGCACCCCCTCACTTCAACACACGAAGAAGAGCTTTCCACTCTCCCACACTTGTATCACATAGTCACAAGGCTAGTAGATATATGCTAGTGTAGCTCTCAACACTAGTAGTTATTTAATATATGCAAACTTGGTAGACACTCATCGTAATGTAGTTGAACCTTATTGACCACGTGTATTTATTATCAATTTCTAATTTCAAAAGTGTTAACAACCTTTTATTCCCCTATCTACTTAGTGCTAAAGTTGTTTGACCTAAATCTTTTAAAGAAGTACCATCTTTTATTTTTGTGTGCGTACATGCTATTGATATGTGTGTCTAAAATAAGCATTATGATTCTCATTATTTTTCTGTGATTACATATTGTATTTTTATAGCAATATTGAAAGCTAAAAGAAACCAAAATAGTACTTATTGTCGTATTTCTTTAGAGACAGGCCACCAAAACTTTAAACAGAAATTTTTTTTTACAATGGTTGGAGAGGAGTCTGGAGGCGTTTCCTGTGTGTATGACATTTGGGCCCAAAATGAGAAAAGACGTTGGGAGGCATCAATGGAGAGGCGTGCCGGAGGCGTTTCCTGTGTCTATGACATGGAAAGGCGTCTCGAGGCGGCGGCAAGGCGTTTTGAGGAAGGGGCGAGGCATGGGAACAGTAACGATATCAACCACAAGTGGCGATGACGGCGATGGGCTGCGTCGGGGGGGGGGGTTGGGGTGTGTTTGAGATGCGAAAAGACCATAATGCCCATAAACGAATTAAAACAACAAAAAACGATTATTTTGAAGAGGCATTGGGAGGCGCCGGAGAGAGAATGTTATAAGCCCCATACCTTATGGACAAGTGTGTCCGAAAAAATAAAACAATGGGTACTTCGATACCCGCCTCTAAAAAAAAAAAAAAAAAAAAAAAAAAAAAGAGAGAGAAGAATAATGGACAAGTGTCCGAGGACGAGTAGAGCCCACTTCTCTAAAAAGAAATAAGAGCTAGCCCATACCTTATCAAAAAGAAATAAAATTTCATTTGCACATCTTGATCAAGGCTTATGACTTGTTTCTCCTTATGGTTTGCACACCTCGAGATGATTTAAGGAATCATTACGAAAAATCTCCGCATGAATGATCAATCAAAGAATGAATGACTAGTGTTTCTATGAAAACCGTTCTATCTTGCAATAACCCAAGAGTTTGGAGAATGTTATAAGCCCCATATGATTTAAGTAAACAAGGATAGATAAAAAATGCCAATTCATTTAAACAACGGAAGAATACTTTATTATGAGCATGGTACATTTTGACATATATCGGCATTGTAGCAACTCGGATCAACAACCAAACACTTTAGCTATTTGCTGGGACGAGCAAAGGTTGCTTGGGGAACTTGTTGGCGGTCATTATCGAAAGTATATTATACCGCCAACCTTTATCCAATTCACGAGAAAGGAGCAAACTTATGTTACATATACCCTTACTTCGACCTAGTTCCACTTGTATTCGTAGAAATTATGTTTTGCGGGTATAAGAGTGGAAACAGTACAAAGTCGCCAAATAAATTAGAAAGCGTATTGAATAAAAGACGCCAAGGAGTAGATCAATCAAGAGGACCAAACCCCGCGCACAATTTGGCCCATGCACCATCATAGGCCCAACATTTGAAGGACAAAAACGCAAGAATCAGAGAAGGTCGGGGCCGGGAGGCCCTCCAGCCCGGGGGCCGGCCGGCGCAAATTTTCGCCAAAATTTGCCGCCTTTTTCTCTGGCGGTTTGGACCGGTCTTCACGCTGGGCGGTTGCATGCGGTGCAAAGTTTCGTTCCCCGCCAAGAAGACCTCGAAGCAAGGAGAGCCCTCCATTCACTCATCCTCTCCACTATATAAAGAGAGCACCCCCTCACTTGTAACACACCATTCTACACTTGAGCTTCATCTTCCACACATATATTTTGTAGTAGTGTCCCTCTAGGTGTTCTCCACCTAGTTGTACAATTTAGAAAAGAGGAAGAGAGTGAGAGGAGAAGAGAAGAGGAAGAGCCGGGTTTGTCGGTTCTGCCTCAACTTTTGTACTCTACGGAGCCAACTCGAATCGAGTAACGCCCAGGTCATCTTGTGGCAATTCTAATATTATTATTTTACTAAATTCAGTATTTATTTTATTATACTTGCCGGATCTCCGATTCGGCCGGAAGGTTCTAGTCTTAGCGCGAGACTAATTTTCAGATCCGCTAGCGTAGGCGTGGTGTCTAGGCTAGAGTTTACCCGAGATTGCGCCCAACACTACGGAATAGTTGCGGTAGCCCCGGGGGTGACGGCTCCGACCAAAGCCTTTGTAGTCCACCACGTGCGTGTTGGTGTTTTCAGAGAGCTTTTGGTGGCCTTCCCGATTACCGTTTCCCGTCTTTTCGAGAATCGGAAAGGTCACCGCTCCGGCAAGTGGAATTTAGTAAGCTTTGAACCTTAGTAATTTAGTAATTTTGGGAAAAACCCTAGAGAACCCCCTTTCTTCCTACCAAAAATATTATTCCTACCCCTGTCTTGGGCGACTTTTAATTCTTCCTAGTTCACTTCTCGTTCCCGAGTGGAAATCGATACCACGAATACTCCGGTGAAAGCTACAACGGTACTTTCCGTGGCGCTTGCGGATTTATCCGTGTGCGTTGAAAAATACCAACAATGACCTAGATGAGGGCGAGCTGGTGGCGGTCCTCCTCTCGCTCCTCCCTTTCCCCGTCCAGCGCCACGGTCGAGCTCGGTGGAGGGGACGACGGGCCCCACGCCACGTGGCCGATGGTGGAGGCCCCGAAGCGCGGTTAGGGCGTGTTTGGCAGATCGCCTCCGCTCTGTTTTTTCAGCTCCGCTCCACTAACTCCACCATGGAGCAGCCTCCACCGTGGAGTTTGTGGAGTAGACGGCACCGTTTGGCACATAACTCGCCCAAATTTCTAGAAATAGCTTGTTTTCATACAAATAGTCTATTATACCCTGATAAAAATTGCACTTGATATTTTCTAAGACAAATAGAAAACAAATGATAGATATTGGTCCAAAGCCCCTATATGCCACGGATTGCCCAAGATTTGGAAACAAACACATATGTATGTACTAGGTCAGTAGGCGCGCTTCGCTGCGCCCGTGTTCTTCTCATATATATGAGGCAACGCCGCGCCTATGTACGGTGGCAAAGTGTTCATTAGAGCGAAGCTATTCATTAACTTAAACTATAAGCAATAGAGTGAGGTGGTGCTTTATATCAGCTCAAACTCAAATGTACATTGTTAAGTCAGACACTGCCGCACAAATTTACATGTTTTTACAGGAAAGGAAAAATAGTTATAAAGATTATGGAAAGAGAGGCATTCATTTTGTTGTGACACAAGAGCATTCCAAATAGGTATAGAAAAGTACAACTGTAGCAGGAAAAATGGAACCACAACTATTTGTCTATTGCATTCTCTTTTTGCTCTTCCGGTATTTTCTCCACAATACTCTTCCATCAGCATATCAAGGTACACCTGAGAACAGGATTTTGAAACAACCAAACATTAATGGTCACTAAAAAGTTGAGATGAACAGCTCAAGCTCGTTGGCAATAATTTCAGTATGTCTAGGGTTGATGATAACAGCAGAGGAATTCTCGTCATCAACAGAGGAGATCAAGTATCTGCCTATTGTTTTCGTTGAAAGAAAAAAAAGGTTCTGCTTATTGTGTACCAAGCATATTTAGATGGGAGCTTATATTGCCCAAACAAAAAGTATCTCAAGAGAGCTGTGTGAGTAGTTAATTATTTCCCCTTATGATGAGTAGTAGGGCAATGGATTCATGTTCAAACAGTAGTATCATTATTATATATAGAATTCAGCAATCTCTAGGTGTGTTAGGGTAATTTAACACTGGACGGCAAAAGCCTCCATAGAAGCACTGACTAAAGCTAAAATGGGAAGGGAAAACAAAAGCAGCACATGCTTGTAGGACAAAGATGAATAGTGATCTTCATCAGTTCTAAGTGTTGTTCAGCTGAGTACCTAGTGACAACAGGACCACCTTAGCCTCATGGGTATTTGCTATAGTCTGCAAAAGATGATTCATCTGAAAATCCTGTAAGGCTGTAAGAATTTATATCCTTGACTGTTACATAGTTAAATATTAATAGCAAGTAAATCTTAATTGCGCCATCAAAAAAAATAATGGCACATAGAATTTCTCAGTACATAAGGATAAATGAATATTACATGTACCTTAATATGAGACATTGTACATGTACTGTCATGCAAATCAGCTTACACATGGAACCTACTTTTCAATGTAATCCTCATGCACACCTAAGTATTTTTATTTTTATTTTATTTTTTGCTTTGATGTTTCATTCACTTGGTTCATCAGCCAATTTATTAGGACTGCATGCAGTTGGGACTCTATCACAACCTTAACACACAAGAATGCTAAAATTCATAGCAAAAACTTGAGAAGTGAAAGGGCCTAACCATATGAGGTAGGAGTATATAGAAAACTCAGCATCAACATTAGCAATTCGTTGGGCCATTGGGTCCTGGAAAAGATCGGTTAGCAATGTTTGGTATGAACTCAAAATATGCACAGACCAACAATGACACCATGTTTGAACCTTAAGACCAAAGGCATTGAAATCGGGATCCCTGCATACAACCATGAAGTGATGGTATCACAACTACTCACATGAAATGGTTCTCACAGTCCGCAAATGGAGTTTTCCTTGACCACAATGCCACCGGCATGTAACATTGCTTGAACATGATAGATATTTGTCAGTTTGAGTGTTCAATCCAGGATTTATAGAGGCAATCTAGGTGACATAACCTGGTAATTTGAGGCTAAACCGAACCACAAGTTCATGATAAAAGAAAGCCGTGCATCCTGAACATAAATCTTCTAGTTCAATCATTTGCCAGCATTCCCACATTTGAGATTTGTTCGGACCTCTCTACGATTGAACCTGAAAGGAGTAATGAAGCTGTCAATTACTTGCATGCAAAATGACACGCGAGAACCTAACCTAAGTCCTGATCTCTCGTTTATGTGATTTTGCGGTCACGTAACACACGCTGCATCCTCCATTAGTAATGTGAATTAGCTATTTACACAAAGGAAGCCATAGTAATGCGCTGCATAAAAAAAACAATGATGATGAATTATTGCTAAAAACAGGATGCAGAATGTGCAAAAAAAAAAAAAGTGAGCTCTGGTCTTAGGCCATGCACCCTCCATTAGTAATGTGAATTAGCTATTTACACAAAGGAAGCCATAGTAATGCGCTGCATAAAAAAATGACAATGATGATGAATTATTGCTAAAAACAGGATGCAGAATGTGCAAAAAGAAAAAAGTGAGCTCTGGTCTTAGGCCATGCATTCCATTCTGCAAGGGCTAAAAACATGTCGGCTTTTGATCATAAGAAAAACGACATCGCCTCCAAGGGCCGACATAAGTTGGCTACATAGCTGACAGTGCATAATCGTCTATATTCTGACAGGTTGGGCACAGGAAATATCAGGATCTCATGGATACAGTTGGCTCCATGAATCCTTTTTGAACCCAACACTTGCCCCATGACTTTTGTCAAAAAAAAACACTTGGCCATGAAGAACCCTACAACATGGTAATCTCAAGATTAAAATAAAAAATGAAAGCACGTCTATTCACGATTCACGTATATCAACACAGAATCAGCTCCAAAATAGGGCCATCAATCCTTTAGCTTGCCATGTCTGAACACAAAAATCAGCTACTACTTAATGGATGTGTTGGAGTTAATAGTTCATAGCGACTATTGTTCCCAATGCAAGGGGCACTGGTACTTCATTACTCAGATGAGCGCAACAATAAAACATAGCGAAACCTTTTTCAAAAAAAATCATAACAAACGAAAATCCATCCACAGAAGTTAAGAGTTCCATACCAAAAGCAAGAAATGGATCCAAGACTCGGATGCATCCCCACACCATAGAAGGAGATGCTGCTGTAGTTGTTGTCTTCTTGATCCCATATGTGTCCAGCCCTCCAGGATCGGGATGCCTCGTTGTGCACCGAGATTGTAGGTCCTGAAAAGAAAAAATATGAAAGTTAGCACATTAATAGACACCTAGTGTATGTTTGACCTATTTACTACAATAAACCCCAACACCTAAAACAACCAAATAACAAAGTAAGTTTTCAGTGTTGCAAGCACACATAAGAAATCAGGGTTGTCAAAATAAATGAGCTATATTGTTAGAAACTGAACTTTAAAAAAAAGATAACAAATGAAGAGCATTAGGATGCTGGGGATTCGAGATGGGATTACCTATCTGTGCTAGGAACTGCTAATTTATCCCAAACATAGACAAATTAAGACAAACAGTGCAGTAGCAGGATAGACCCTAGAATAGATAACCGAGTGGAAATTAGAGATAGAAAACAAAATTTAGAGAGAAATAAAGGAAATTAGAGTACCTCAGGGGTGGCACTGAGGCCAATCATCTGTAGACACTGCTGCTACTCGTGTTGTGCTGCCTAGGTCTTGTCCATCGTAGGGATCTGAGAGAGGAAATGAGTGAAATTAGGGGATTCCAGTGATGGCACCCGAGAGTCCGAGACGCACAGGATCGAAGAAGATCCAAAAGGAGTTGGCCTGAAGAACGTAGCAAAGCAATCTTAGATGAATCCCCAAGAACAGAAAGGGGAACCAGATCAAAAGAAGCAGCAAACATGTAACCAATCTGTAGCATCAGCTAATATGCTTCTCGTGGCTCAAATAAAAATCTCTCAAATGTCATCACCCATTCACCTCACGGGCGGAGAGCAGAGGAGCCGGGCCGGGGACGGTGCGATGCTGCTGGTCGGGGCAGGCGAGGTGCACCCCACTGTGCAAGAGGAAGGGGCGACCAAGCGCCACCGGCGGAGGCGGCGAGGGCGAGGTGGCCGGCCGCGGCATCTGCGTGCACTGTGGCCGATGGAGAGGAGGAGGAGGCCGAGGGAGCCGGCGTCGTCGCGGAGCAGAGGCGCGGAGGCGGCCGGGCGGGGCATCCGCGCGCTGCGACCGGAGGATAGGAAGAGGAGATGGAGGCGGAGTGGTGGTGGCGGGCGGGAGGTGCGGCGTCGGCGAGGTGGTTTGACGCGGCATCTGGTTGGGCGGCGGCAGCGGAGGTGGCGAGGCGCGTTTTTTTTTTTTTTTTTTGCCTACCTTTTCACGGTGGCCGGGCGGTGCTGCCTTTAAATTTTAATGAATGAATGCGAAGACGGCAAATGCATGCCTATGGAGTTTCATATATTCGCGTGAACAGTGCCGTCTACAGTAGCCGGAGTGCTCTCGTCGCGCGAATTCTACGCGCCATATGGAGTTTCATATATTCATATGTATACGTATTTGTGACAAGAATTATTTATATGTGTATAACAATATGTTATTGCAATCAACGACCCATAGAAAGCAGCGAATCAGCCACCAAAGTAATAAAAAAAAAAGGTGAGATCATTTCCTGGTTACCGATCGACGCATCACATCTCCCGTCGACCAGGCTATTAACGTGTGCCAATATGTGTAATGGGAACATATTCAAGGCAACAGGTCCTCAGATGCAAATATACGCGAACCACCAATTAAGCATCACAGTGATCTGGGATCCAACGCCCGGCATTTTTTTCACTTAAACCCTCCCATCCTGATACACACGGGTTAGATTTAAACCTCATGGTGGTGGGGTTTATGAAAAAACACCGCAGACGCGGATGGCAGATTGTACTTTAATGATGGTTGGCCATGGATTGCGACACCGCTCGGCTCCATATGATACGTTCACATGTTTAATAACCACATAACCCATGTATGAGTGTAGAACCGCAAAGCCGGAGTACCCCCTGAGGTGCTTCACAAAAAAAACGCGGAGTTGCCCGCAGTCCCCACCTATTTTGCGCGGAGCGTAGTTCTTGAGCCGGACTTGTTTGGCAACGCGGAAGCCGGAGGAGCAGAAAAACTAGAAAGCGGAGCAGCCCCAAACACCCTTTAATATGCCGGGCGAGCGGACGCCACGTTATGTACCGGAGGAGATGCATGAAGCCG
>JADLZK010009970.1:0-92113 GCA_015847255.1 Hyparrhenia diplandra
AGGTGTGGGCTCTGAGAAGCTTGTTTTCTAACTTTTTGGCTCTACCGCGCAGGATTCCGCGCCTGCTGCGGGAACGAGTGCTGAACATTGATCCCGATGGTGAGAGTGCTAGATCATTTTTGTCTCGGGGAGACGCTTGGGTTCCACTTGCTACTGGCCGAAAGTACGGTGTCGGCTTCGAGGCCTTCCCGGGTAGAAGTGCGCGTACACGGAGGGCATACGATGTCTCAAGGGAAATCAGGCTGCGGCGTTACTGGCGTGGAGTGCGATGTAGCGGACGGAAAGGCAAGTGGAGCGGGTGTTATTTGGGGTCGGGCCTTCGTCCGCGGTGTTGGATGAGGACCTGGAGACGAGGAGGCCGCTAAGTTATTGCCCTTGAGCGCGGTCGATTTTGAGGTGGATCCGGAGGGTCGCGGTGGTTGTGCCTAAGCCGAGCCTGTGGAGCTGATGGCCCGTGACTTGCGGAGGGCTTTTCCGACGGCGAGTCCTATCGAGAGCCTTCTTCCGCTGGCTCGGACCCGCGCGCGCTACGTGCCGGCGTGGCTACTCGCGAGGGGAGGTCGGCGGCAGCCCGCGGGTGGCGAGGGTTTCCACGGCGATGCCGCGCTGAGCTCGAGGTGGTTGGCGATGGCGGAGTTTGTGGGCGAATCAGCGTTGCTCGTGGATGATGTGTTGGAGGGGTTGTTGGGCGAGGAGCCGCGCGGTTTGTGACTGCAGCCGAGCGCCTCGACTTGGGCTCTCCCATCTTGTTGTTGTAAAGTTTGCTTCCCTTGGCGGGATTGTTGTAAGTGTCCTCGTAAAGTGTCTGTGCGATTGTCCTTCATGGGGTTGTTAGTAAACCATGTCCCTCTTCGCTGGGTTTTCGGTGTTTGTACATTCCCTTTCCGCGGGTTCCTCTTGATCCAGGGACTTAGGCTGCGCGCGGCGCCCCTAGCACTCCTTTCCCGGTAGGACTCGCTTGCTTCTGCGAGGGCTTGGTATGCTTGGTGACGCCCCGCTTCTTTTGGCCGAGGCGCTACTTTGCTTTCTGGCGGAGGCGCTGTTGCTTGGCTGGCACGCTCGCTTTTGGCGAGGGCTCGCTGTTTTTGCTTGAGGATTTCAGTTGGTGCAGCGACGCACTGCTTCTGTGAAGCGAGGGCTCGCTGTCGCGAGGACTTAGTTGCTTGCTTGCGACGCCTCTCGCTTTTTAGCGAGGCTCACGCTTTTGGCGGAGGCGGTAGTTCGTGCGCGCAGCCGGCAGCCCGCTCGGCTTTTAGCGGGGTTCGAAGCTTGTTTTCTTTGCGGAGGCGTCCAGTTGCTTGGCGGCGACGCTCTGCTTCTTTTTAGCGGGGTTCGACTTGATTTTCGCGAGGACTCTAGATGGCATACGGCAGCGACAGTTTCCATTGCCCCGATAGCTTAGGTACATATTTTGAGCGAGGTACATCAAAGCTTTCTGCAATGCTTTCCCTTCTTGCGGAGGGAGGAAAGCGGACTAGCTAAGCTTCTCTACTAGATTGCCTAAGGTTACCCGGGACTTCTAGGTTAAGCAGGGCTGTTTGCACGCACGAGCTTTTCGGTGCTTCCTATTTCTACCTATCGCGTCGCGTGGAGTCCAGCATCTCCGCGAGGCGTAGAGGTGGCGCCGAGTTGGTGGGTATGTGGGTGTCGAGGTGGCGGTTCGGAAACTTGTCGCTGAATGCCCTTCATGGCGTGGAGGGAGCGTTGGCCGGTGCGGTGATCATGTGCTGCTGAGCTACGGTGGTGGCAGCGCAGCGAGTCTCGGAGGGCTCGAGCTGCGGCTTCTAGCGTTGTGCTTGCGGGCTGCCGTGTGGAGCCGGTTCTCGGCACTGTTGTGAACTTTGTTGATGGCGCTGGCCGCTGAGGGAGGAATGTTACATTCTCCATTCCGATGTAGCCCATCTTTCGGAGGTGGGTAGCCGAGCTGGCGGATTCGCTGGCGGGTGCGTCTTATTTAGCTGCAGCTCTGACGGCTTAGCGTGCGCGAGGAGACCTTGTTGCACTTGCTAGTGGCTGCTGTTGTTTTATATTTTCCATTGCGTAGCCGGGGTTGTGGGCGTTATGCTGGGTATGCGTCGAGGCTTGTGGCGGCTTGCTCTGTAAGAGCGTGGAGTATTCTAGTTACGGGGGCATTGCTTTCTACGTGGTGTCTCTCCTGAGCTTTGTGGGCTTTGTGTGGGTGTCTTGTGTTGTTGTGTTGGTGGGTTTTATAGTGGTCGTGCTTGAGGGTGTACGGCGAGGCGACGCCTTTAAGAAGGCCCGTAGGGAGGTAGGTGGGTGTCCTCTGGCTGCAGGCGCTGGAGTCTTGGTCCTTTTTGGTTGGTGAGGATGCTCAAAGAGCGCGCGGTGGACCTGGCTACGGTACCCTTTGCGTGAGCCCGTACTTTCGGGGTCCACATCGTTGCGTTTTCGCGAGTTCCCGGGCGCGGGTTTGCGGTGGCTGCCTTTTGTTAGTACCTCACGCAGCGGCCCATACTTTCGTCCCACCGCGTCGGGTTCGCGTTTTGCAGAGCGGCGTGTTTCGCTTGAGGATGCCCAGCGTCATTTTGTGCCTCAGCGCGGCGCATACTCGGGGTCGCGCCGAGCGGGTTGCGTGCTTCTGGCGCAGCCCCCGGCGCGCGTTTTGCTGCGGTCGCTGCGTCTTTGGTACTTACGCGCGGCCCAGTACTACTCGGGGTCCGATAGCTCGGGTTGCGTCTTGCTGAGCTGGCGCGTTTTGCGGGGGTGCTTGGCGTCTGGGGACTTCACGCGCGCCCATACTTTCGGGGTCCGCTTGTCGATTGATGCGTCTTGAGCCCGCGCGTAGTTTGCCGTGCGCTCGCACAGCTTTACTCTCCGCGCGGCCCTTACTTTCGTCCTGCGTCCGGGGGTTGCGTCTTGAGGAGCCCCTTGGAGATGTCTGCCCGGCTTGCGAGGGTGGATGCTAAGCCTGCCTGGGCCAATCATCCTGTCGGAGTCTGCCCGATGAGGGCGAGGAGCTCGCCGCCCGCTCGCTCGGCATGCAGGTGTCAGAACAAAGGTGGAGACAAAGCTTTGCGGGGAGAAGATGCTGCATATATTGATGAAATGGGGTGCTGCCTGCGATTACCTCACGCCTGTCTAGCGAGGAAAAGATCGCAGCGGGTTACATGATATTGTTTTACAAGAAGCTTCAAAACAAAGAGAAGAAAAGACAAAGGTAACGAAAAGGAAATCTTACGGCTTCGCTGTAGCAGCGAATGAGTGCCGCTAAGGGTAGTATTTCGCGAGGAGGTGCGTCTATATTCCAGCGGGTGTGTGGCAGGTGGTTTCCCTCGATGTCGCTTGCAGGTGGTGGTATGAGCCAGGTCTTGTCGATTTTGGCAACAAGGGAAGAAGGTCCCGGAAACCACTTGGCGATGAACTTCCCCGCCATTTTGGGGCGTTTTTGCTTTCTTCGATGAGCACGCAGAGTCTCCGGCTCGCGAGGTCGCGGGGCCGGCATCTCCTTTGTCGCACCATTTGCGAGGTTTCTTGCTGAAAGTATGAGCCGGAGGTTGAGGGCGAGCTGATATGCGTGCTTCTTCGACGAGGTCACTGCGGTGATTGTTCTCTGCGTTGGCGGCGTGGTTGTTCTTGGTGAGCCAGAGTGAGTAAGTTCTTCGGCGACCGACGAGCCTCTTCGCCGAGCAGTAGCTTGAAAAGGAGTGAATTTTGTTGCTCTGCACTCGGAGGTGTTGTGAGACCGGAACCACCGGTGTGAGATGCTCCGCCCAGGTCCCTCTTTGTCTTTCCTTGGATCTTGGAGCTGATGCGCTTTGGAGTATGGTGCCGCTGGCCCTTTGACTCAGGCCGCTGGACTGTAGAGGTGCCTATAGAAGCGAAACATATCCTTGTATCAGATCACGGGAGGCGGGAATTGCTTGAAGCGCCTTCGTGCAGTCAAAGCTGGGTGCCCGTTGCATCACTGCGACTCTCTCTCTTGGGACCCCGAAAGCGGCATACGATCTCGCTGCCGGAAGAACCTCTCGCACCGACCCGAGCGAGGTTATTGCTGAGATGCGGGCTTCGGTCCATTTGGTGAAGCTATTCAGCAGCTTCACTGCATAGCGCGGAGGTTCCACGGTCGCTGCTGGCATTGGCCCAATGAGGTCAACCCCACCCTTTGGAGCCACGTCCCGGACGTGATCGGGGTGGTTGGGTGCCCGGGGAGGTTTTGAGAGTGGTGGGGCTGTGCTGGCAGCCCTCGCCCGGTGCCCTACGAGGTTCTCGGCGTCTCTTAAAGCCATCGCGGTAGAAACATGTCTGAACATCTTTCCGGACGCTCTAGTGCTTGGCGGGGGCCGCTGTCGCGAGCCGCAGAGCGCTCGCGTGCACCTCTGCAAGTGAGAATTTGTTTTCCGATCGGCGGAGATGCATTTTAATAGCCATGGCGCGATGATTGAAGGCCTTGTGCAAAAGCGTACGCTCGGCTGACTAATCGCTGTGCTCACTTTTGTGCTATCCTCTTCCTCTTTTGACTTCGCTCGAAGTGACCTTTTGATGTATGGCGTGTCGGGGCCCTCCAGCCTTCACTTGTTATGGCGTTCACGAATTTTGCCGGTGGCGGGATCCAGCGATCAGCGGTGACGACGGTGGAGGATCTCTCATAGAATACATCCGCACGCGAACCTGCTTGGCTGACTGCTGCCTTCACGCTAGGCACTGATTACGCTTCGCCATTGTCCACTGCACTGCTGCATGGTTTTGTTGTGATGCCGAAGAAAAGGCTCTCCATTTTCGCGGACCCTATGGAGGTATGCGAGTTCACGGATTCCTGGCTGCGGCTTTTTCGACATGCCGACACAACTTCGGAGTCTGTCACTGATGATGGCCTCCTCGCCGATTAGGGCGCGGAGCTTGTTTGAGGCGGGATAGTACTGCCTCCTATTCTCGCGGATGTTGTTGGTGCATGGGAATTCCAACCTCGTACACGCATAAGCGGAGTTTTACACCTGATGGTGAGATGAGGTATGGCGGCGACTGCCCCGCGGAGCGAGAGTCGTCCGGGTATCGCCGGCCCATATTGGGTCCAACCTACGCGGCCGGTTGTAGCCACATCGGTCCGGGCGCATACAAAATCCAGAGGGCACTGAGACTTGATTGTTGTTGGGCCCGCGAGAGTTGATCAGCGTGATGCGCCCGAGCTCCGTTGCCCATCGGGCTATCCTTCCCTACTGACTCGTGCGAAAACATATTCTCCGGGCCGGGAAGCGGGAGGGTACTTTGTGATCTCATGCGCATCGGAAGTAGTGTTTGAGTTTCCTTCGCGGCCATTACCACGGCATATGCTACCTTTTCTAGCTCCGTGTAGTTGGCTCTGGGGCCCTCGAGGAACCTCGGAGCACATAGTAGCAGATGTAGCTAACTTGGTGTTGGCCGGTGACTTCCTTAGCGGAGAACAGTACTGACACGCTGCGTCTTGGCGAGGCGCTGCGCGTAAGCGGGGAGGCCCTCGCCGGGCCTGCTGGAGTTCGCGAGGGTTGTCATGTTGAGAAGGTAGTGCTTTGAGGTGCGCCAAAGGCACTGCTGGCTGCACGCAGGTCCCCGCTGAAAGGTTGCCGGATGCTCTCGAGGATGCGAGAGAGAAGGTAGGCCCATCTCAGCTGCTCGAGATGAATACTGCTTAGGAGGGTCATGTGGCCTGCGAGGCGTTAAGCGCCCGACTTTACGTTTGTCGGGGTTCCATCTTGGTGATAGCTTGAATTTTTGGGCGGATTTGCCTCACCGCCTCTCGCGCGCGCGACCGTGCATCCGGAGCGCTTTTCCTTCGCGGCCGCAGCAAGGCGCGCACTGGCGGGGTTTAACTTAGCGGCTGGCGCCCGCGGAGCTTTGCAGGGAATGCCCGCTCAAAGCTGTCGGCTATGTGATCCGCCACTGAGCTTGCTGCTGGCGGCGATATGCGTCGGCGTAAGCGGAGATTGCGCAAATGGTCATCGCGAGTGACCTCCGCGATCGATTCTGGCGTAAGGTGGACCCCGCGCTCCTCGGTGGGCCTTCTCGCGATCCTCCTGCGAAAAGCGGTATGCGCGGTGTGCGATGAAAGCTGGTCTTCTCGCCGTCCTCTTGCTCATCCAGCGGATGGTACCGAGACGCAGTCAAGTTTGTGAGAGGATCCGCGCATCCACACGCCGTCTTTGCGTCCGCGAGCCGTCAAGTCGATGCGCGGGGTAGGAGTATCGATCCTGCGGACATGCTGTTGAGACTTGTAAAGTCCACGCACATTCTCCCACCGCGGAGGTTACTGCGCTTATCGCTGGAGAGGCTTGCTTTCTTAACGAGGACCACGTTGGATAGCCATGTTGGGTACTTTATGGGTCTTATCACTTGGGCGCCTAGGAGGCGGCTGGACCTCGACCTCGCTTTGCTGCTCGTTTCTTCGGTCATCTGGCGGAGTTTCTGTTTGCCTGCGGGGTTGCTCCCGGCAGGGTTTTTATACTGAGCCGGTTTCAGCGGCGGGGAAAGCGGCGGTGCCAGCCGAGACTTACCGTCCGCGCTGTCCGGACGCGGCCGGTAAAGCAAAAGATTTTGAAATTCAAAATCTAAAAATTGGATGCGTGGAAAAATACATGCAAAAATAGTATTACGATTTATAGAAGCCAGCGGTGCAACATTTTTCAAATTTGAGTTAGTTTGGTATAAAAATTTCAAATCTAAGTTTTGAAAAAGAAAAAAAGAAAATACACGTACGGCCCATTAAGGCCCATTAAATCATGAAGGTCGAAAAACATACTAAACACACTCAAATTTAGTAATTTTGACATAATTGGATTCTACAAATCATGAAGTATTTTTAGGAATAGCATTTTTATATTACATTTTGAATTTTGAAAAACTGTTCAAAAGCTGCTCAAACGCTGCGAGTAAACGCTCAAAGCGAGGCGGTATAAATTAAATACAGTTTCGGTGAAGCGGAGTTTTTTACCGATGATCCGGGAAAATTTGAATTCGTTGAATTCAAAAGCCAAGCAAACCGACCGTAGCCAGGCGGTTTACCCGCGAGACCGGTCCTAGATCCGAAAGCGGACCCTCGGGCGGTTTGGTTCAACTGTCGGTACCACTGCTCCAGCGCAGCGGATATTGAGCTTGTGCTACCGACTGTCACGGCGGTCGACACCCTGCGGGTCCTCGGCTGACCAGGCGAAGGCGATCCTGAGGATCACGCTAGTAAAGTGAGTGAGGTTTGCCTCTGAATTGCGGGTCACAGCATGGCGGAGATGGTCACTACCTTGGGTTTCATCATTCGGGAAGAGTCTGACTTTGCTTTGCTTTCCTCTACGCGGCGTTTGGTCGCGCGCGTTTGTACTACGAGTCCTCACTCGAGGTGCCTCCTTTTTCTTTCTTTCTTTCCTCTTTGTTTTCCGCGCACGCTCGAGTGCGTGGTCGTTTTCTTCCGTCCCGGGGCGACTGCCCCTTCCGGCGGTTCTTGCGAGGTCACTGAGTACGCCGAAAAGCTGCTGTGACCCACTGTGATGTCCGGGTAGGCCATTTTCATGCGAGAGATAGCGCGGGTGAATTACTACTCGCGAATGCGTACGGATGATGCCTCTCCGAAGATCGCGTATGGAGTTGTAATGCATGTCTACCACATCGAATAAGTTATGTTTTCGGTTCGAGGGTGAGGCTGGTCCCCGAATGTGACTGGGAGGGTTATTCGCTGCGATTGCTGCGACTTGGCGGGCCCTCAAACCGGTGAGCGTTTCCTGCGCGGGCTCCGGTAGATGCATGATCGAGCCTCAATGCGATCGAAGGTAGAGGTGAGCAGAGATGTCCGCGGAGCTCTGTGTCGACCAGGAGTTTTGCTTTAGCAACCCATCACCTGCAATCCGTGCATCTTGATTACCATCGGCGTCGCAGTGAGGGTAGTCCTTGAAGCCTCATGTCACTTTGCTGCGCTGAAAGTACGTACATGGGACCGCTGACTATTCTTGTAGCCCTCTGTGGCCAGCTACATGGTGAATCCTTAGCGATAATGCTCTTTTCTCTGTCGCTTTGTTGGGTGATCTATTTCGCTGACCCCCTCGAAATGGCTAGGATCTCCCCATAAGCGGAGGTGGGGTTGTTTTAGTATGTTGCTGGCATTTCGCGCTCGGTGGCGGTGGCGGTGGGCGGAGGCAGAGTTGGGATTGGCGGTGGAGGTAGTGCGTTGGGCCGGAGCGATTAGGGGTCCTCACGTCGCTACCGTGAGCATGGTGACCACCGTGGCGGGGCTGGTTGTGTGAGGCACGACAGTGAGTAGGAGGGTTGGTTGAAATTTGGGTAGGCCCCGAAATCGTGGTCAGTTGGTATGTTTAATCAACAAATGATAAATCTGGTGTTCTATTATACCGCTGTTCCACGGTAGGGTAGTTAAGGTGCTCCAACGCTTGCGGCCTTTGTTTAGCGGGGGTGGGGGCTGCTGCGAGGTTGTAGGCGAAAAGCGCCAAGCTTGGCTTTGTAGCCGGTGTGCGGCCCGGCGTGCATTCTCCATTATCTCGTGGAGCTTCGGCCGAGGGTCTTGGGCTGCCTCCTTTCAATTTTGGAGTGGCAAGGCCCACGGCCGTATGCTTGGCGCGGCTACCATGATGATGCTTTGGTGAGTTATCCCTCCGTTCTTGCGCAGCGAGGTATGAAGGACTCCGCCACCGCCCTTCCGCCGCTCTCGGTGGCTTTTGCGTTGTGGCGAGGAGTTCGGTGGAATTTGCTGTCAGAGTCTACCCCCTTTGAAATTTGGTTTTGCGGGGCCGACGTCCGGGAGCTCCGCGCGACTACTTCAATGGTGGCGGGGGTAGGGTTGAGTACCGTGCTCGCTAAGCTTAGGTTCTCTCGCCACCATGACAAAGCGCACTTGGCGCATAGTGTCTCGTTTTCCCCGACTGCACGCCACGGCGCTCGTATGACATGATGAACTGCCGCGGGTCCGTGTGTGCCACTGTAGTATCTTGGCAGGTGCTGGTGGGTGCAGCAGAGGAAGGCCACTTTCAGCCAACGAGGGCCGAAAGGAGAGCGAGGATGCTGAGTACGTAGTGCGCGCCGTTCGGTGAGCAGCTCGCCCTGACTGGCTGTCGATGTAGTGGCCGAGTTCGCTGATAGTTGCTATGGCGCTTGGCTAGCCCATGCGCCGCGAGGATGGTGAGGGAGCTCTTCTGGTCGGAGAGTCTGCGCGGGCGCATTAAGGCGGGCGGAGGCGGTGGCGTGTATGATGGTGCGGTGGGAGCCCCTCTGCCACACCTGCATCTTGTGCTTGCGGCTGCGCGCTGCTGTTCGAGCCACGCTGAAGCTGCACTCGGGCCCAGCTTCGGCGCGATCTCGATGGTCATGCTTGCGCGCCTGCCCTGCCGAGGGTCTCGGTCAAGGCCGCACTACTCTCATACTGCGCTGCGGTGTCTCAAGGGCCGCGGTTCGCGCCGCCCTCCTCATCCTAGATCAGATCGCCGGTGAAACCCTCGACCATAAACCCTGCTACCGGACGATGTCCGCATCCTGGGCGAAGCGGTCGCCAGGGTTGTTGCTCTCACTGAGCGACCTTGCGGGGCTTCCATGACGCTGGCGGGTTTCCGGCGCCCGGTGCCCGTCGAGGCGGTGTGATCGCGCGCGCCCCGGTGCTGACGCCTGCGCCCGAAGAGCTGCTGCCCGGGGCAAATGTAAGCCAGCCGGTGTCCTCGCAAGGTCGGCGAAGTCCCGGAGCTGCGCGTCCCGCTCGAGGTGGCCCGCCCGTTGCAGAGCTGGCGCGGCGGTGGCGGCGGATGGCCCCCAGCGGCGAGCGTTCCCTGGACCCTCGTGCTGTGCGGGTGTCAGCTGGCATGGCTTTAGATGTGCGGTCCCTCACGGACGGGTGCCAGCTGGCGTACAGGCACCTGCCCACTTTCTAGCCTTTTGCCACGGGTAGCGAGGAGGAGGGCGCAGGGGCCCACCGCGAGGGATGAGGTGGGATCGTGACGAACGGGGTGGCGTGGACAAGAGTGGCGATCAAGAAGTTGCCTTTTTCACGATTGATGGAGTCATAAAGGAACTTCCCCAACCTTCGCTCCTGCTTCAAATACCGTCCATGTCGGCGTATTTATAGGCATCCGCATGTCGCTGTCAGAGTTACACACATTAGGACAAAGTGTTTGCGCTGACGTTAGGGCGCCAGCAGGCCGTAGGTACAAACCCTCACCTGCAAAAGGGTAAAACACCGAGTGACGACGGCTCCAGACCTGGGGTTTTCTCCTCCGCGCCGCCAGCCTCGCTTCGAGTCTCCGAGGCCCCTGCCGCTGCCCACCAAGGGAGCCTCTTCGCTATGTCGCAGCGCCGCCCTACGGCGCCGAGATGCTGCTGCCTGATTCATGCCGCCCCCGCGCCTGTGTGTCGCCCTTGCTGGCCACTACCCTCATGCGCTTGAGGGGTCGCAGCTTATGGCCATGCGGCGCGCCAGCGCTGATGTGCTCGTATCCTCGTGCTGCAGCTCTTGCGAAGTGCGATCACTTGCTCGCACTGCGCCGCGCTTGAGCTCAGCTGATGGTCATTGCCGCCCCCGCGCTGCGGGAGTGTCGCCCTTGCTCGTGCGCTGCGCGCTCTTAGTGGCCGTCCTTGCTATCAGACGCTTGAGCGTACTATGGTCATGCACGCGCGCGCCTACGTGTCGCCCTGTTCGTGCTCCTCGCCTCGCGTGTCGTCCTTGCTCAGCTGCAAGGCTCTTGCAGTGTCGTCCTTGCCTCGGGCCCAGGAGGCCACCGTGTCCTCGAGCTAAGGTCCCCGCAGCGAGATACAACCAGAGCTGGGTGCGCCCACCCAGAGTTCTTGGATCTTCAAGTACTACGGTATGAATTATCTTGTATCTATGACTCTATGACACTTTATTAATAATATGTGTTTTGTTTGCTATGTTCTTACTTTATTCTAATAGTATGATTGAGTATAGATGTAGTCTATGATAGATTTATGTATTTATTTGTAGGCGCCTAATTAGGTACTTTTCGAGTGGGTTAGGTGGTAAAGATATTTATGTAAGCGTGGTGCTTATATATGATTTACACCGCAAAATGCACCTTATACTCCGGGCGTGTGGTAGATCTCGGGAGTATGATCCGTTGAGTCCTTTGGAATCCCACCCTCCGTTTATAAGACCACGTGGACAATGATTATAGGGATTATCTTGTTTTAGAGCTCGTTTTCCTTGATAAGTAGATCATTACATGATCTAGAGTTTACTATGCTATAGATGATAACATATGCCTTAGAGTAGATGTATTGTGACTTAGTAGATTAAATGCTATAGATGAGCGTTTCTTGTAATCCTATGTTAAGGTCTAACTTGTAGTGATTTAATCTCTCAATCTACATTATTGTGATGCCTCGCCTTTATTTACCATTATCATATCTTTTATCATTATTGGTTTAACCCCTGCTAAAGTAAGTCTAATAAGCGATTTACCTCTCATAAGTATATCATTTATTAATTATGATGTTCCCCCTTAGATTATTCCTCCCATTGGTGGTAGAATATAAATGATAAACACGGATTACTCCGGTGAAAATGCTTCTGATGGTATTTATATAAATGTAAACTGGCGGATAGACCTTTTATATTTATTTTTTATTGATTTTACCGAAACAACATATATCATAAGTATCACAAAAGCATTTCCTAACATTGCTGGGGATGACAACCTAGCACATAGTAGTGTTAAGAGATATGAACCACATTGAGTATCTTTTGATGGCATATAGCGAGGTGAGATTAACTCCACTTAAGTTATAGTGGCGTTAGATTTACCAACACATGCCTACTCTCAAGCTAGCAAAAGGGGTGGTTTGTGGCATAGAAGGAAACTTGGTCATGTTGGGGATGACAATTGAACAAGTTAGTGAAGCATGACTTGGTTAGAGGCTTGAAGTGATGTCAAGTTTGAGAAGGATAAACCTTGTGGAGCATGTCAAGCGGGAAGCAACATGGAAATGCACATCAACCAAAGCACAATGAGTACAAAGCAAGGCATTTTGAGTTGCTACACATGAACTTGTTTGGGCCAACATCATATTCACTAGCATTGGGAGGCTGACAAGTATGGTTTGTTTTGTCATAGTTGTGACTACACTAGATCATGATGGTGTCCTTTTTGCGTGACAAGGCCGGAGCAGGTCGCATTACCCACGGTTGGCGCCGTCGCGTGCCGGAGCCGCGAGAAAGCCATGCCGGCAAATACCGAGCCTTGGCGGGCAGAGACACTCGCCCGCCGGAGGGCCCACCCGCCGCACTCGGGGACCTTCCCGGCCCGCCCGCCGAGCGCCCCTCGGCGGGCCAGCGGCCTCAGCGAGAGTTTGCGATCTCGACCCGGGCGTCGCTCTGCTCGCGCGAGCCGCCCTCGTGAGGCTTGGCGGCCGGCAACGCTGAGAACCGCCCGTCTGTCGAGCGTAACGAAGGCCGCGAGGACTTGGCCGATCCAGCGCGCGCGTGGCCGGGGCTCGGTGGTCGCGGCGACCTCTGCGTCGGCGGCTAGCCGGAGCGCCCGGGGCGTCCTGGGGCGTTCAGATTCACTGCCAGAAGGCGGCGAAGGGCGAGGCGGCGAGGGACCGCAGCCACCGAAACCCCTACGAGCACATGGCCCGGCAGCTGGCAGGCGGAAGCTACGGCCAGGAGGTAAGCGCCCTCTGCGCACCATCGGGATCATGCGAAGCGGGGCGAGAGCAGCGCTGCAGCGTGGCATGGAGCGGCGCCCGCAGCAGCGCGCGATGAGTACGGCGGCCAGCAGGCCCGCAACACCATCCCCGCCACCGCGCGCGCACAACCGCACAATACCCGTCGAGAACCTCAGCACGCGCGATCCGGTCGCAGCGGCCAGCGTGGTAATCTCCACCACCAAAACCCCCACCCATGCGATGAAAGCCATCGTAGGAAGGCTGAGTCGACCCAGCTTGAGCCACACACCTACGACGCATCCCGCGCTCTCATTTGCCCTCCGAATTTGTGGGGGTGGCTGGCTTCTCTACGACCCACCAGCACTTGCAAAAGGTACCGCAGCAGCGGGGCAAAGCGGACCCAGCGACAATTCATCCGCGTCATACTGTGAGCGCGCCCGTGGCTTCGCGGTTGGAAGAAGCAGTCCCACAATGGTCGAAGTGGTGCGTCATAGTAGCGAGACTTGCTTTCGAGCATGGTATTCAACCTACGCCTGTCGGCCGGTAGCCGAACTTCCGATGCAGCCACATAACTAAACTCGAAAGAGGGTGGACTCGCGCGCGGTCAGTCCGCGAACTTCACCGGTGTCATCCAAAAGCCAACGAATCCACTGAAGGGGCGGGTAGCGGAGGTTCCTCTATACCAAGAGCAGGAGCCGGAAGGGTAGCGCTGAGCGTCATCATGGCGGTCCTACGCATGCATACGGCGGGCCTTGCCACTCCAAAATGCGAGGAGGCAGCCAGACCCTCGCCGAGCTCCATGAATAATGGAGAAATGCTTGCGAGGGCGATACCCCGACCACAAAGCCAAGCTGCGTGCTTTCCGCCCACAACCCTCACAACCCCTACCCGCGGAGAGGCCTTAAAGTCCGGAACACCTCAACTACCGGATGCGCGAGAGTCGCCCGCAATAGACACGCACCACCACGGCGAGAGCAAACCCTCCCACGAGGCCAACCTATCGGTCAAGGGATCGGCGGCCACAACGGTAGCGGCAATGGGCGTCTTAGCGAAGCAACCCTATTGCCACTACTGCGGGGTGGACAAGGGCCACTTCACAAAACAATGTCCATACCGCCAAGGGCAAGAGTATATGGACAGCGGTTAACCTCGGCAAACCAACGCCCGGATCAACCACACCCGGAAGACCCAGCGCAACCCCGCGACACAACCATTACTCCTACACCTCGCCAAATTATTAACGCCTTCCATACGGGCTTCGCCTACCCGACTTTCAATCAACCCCCATATCACTACCCACCCACAATCACCCTACACGAGGAGGCCAAGCTTATCTGATAACACACCCCCGAAACCCGGAACAGTTTCAGCCAACCCCGCATTACCACCACCCCGCCATTTCCCAATCCTACCGCCCACGCCACCCCGCCACCACCCGTAAAAGCAGAAGTGCGGACCACGCTAAATAACCCCACCTCCGCTTATGGTGAGATCTTGGCCATTTCGGGGGGGGTCAAATGAAACCCCACGGCAACAAGCGGCGAGAGAAGCACTATCGCGGGGGTTCACCACGTGGCCCACGAGGCCCCCACAAGAACGATTAGTGGTCCCATGTCCCAATCGCGTCAACAAGCAGCCGAACATGAGGCTCAAGGACTACCCTCCTGCGAGCAGCGATGGTAATCAAGACACCGTCGCGGGGTGGATCGTAAGCAAAATCTTGGTCGACCGCGGAAGCTCCGCGGTATTTTGTTCACCTCCACCTATGACCGCATGAGGCTCGATCGTAACCTCCACGGAGCCCAGGAAACCCCCTTTTGGATTCGGAGGCCAGCGGGTGAGCAATAGGCAAGATAACCCTTCCGATCACCCGGGGACCCGGCCCCCACCCTCGAACCGAAAACATAACGCCGGCGTGGTTGACATGCACTACAACTACAACGCAATCACCGGGCTAGGCATCATCAAGCGTTCGCGGCCGGTAATCCATCCGGGCTATCTCGCATGAAAATGTCATCAATTACGGAGTCATAGCGTCTTGGCGTCGGGACCTCGCGAGGACGCGAAGGCGGCCGGCGCCCGAAACGAGCGTGCATGCCCTCGAGCAGACAAGGAAGACAAAGCGAAGAAAGAAAAGAAAAGAAAGAAGACCGAGGTGACCCGATTACAAACCTCCGCGCGCCCGGCCGATAGAGGAACAAAAGCGGTCGAGGCTCTTCCCAAATGATGAAACCAAGGTAGTGACCATCTCCATAATCTTTGGACCCGAGGCGCATTACCTCACCCATTTCCTCGCGACCATTGCGGCGTCTTCGCTGGTGGTAGAGAGGACCCATGAGGCGTCGTCGTCGGATTATCGAGCATAAGCTCAACATCCGTGAGGAGCAACCCCATGTAGCGAGAAACTACGCGGATGTAGAAGAAGGAAGCTAAAAGACAGTCGAGTCAATCGCCTCCTAGGCGCCCAAGTGATAAGACCGGTAAAAAGTACCCAACATGGCTATCAACGTGGTCTCGGTAAAAAGCAAGCCTCTCGAAGGACAAGGGAGAACCTCCGAGATGGAGAATGTGTGTGGATTTCACAAGTCTCAACAAGGCTTGTCCGAAGGGCGACTTTCCTACTACCCGCATCGGACGCAAAGCTTGTAGGCGGCGGGGGGCGAAATGCTATCGCTACTAGACGCTTCTCGAGGGTACCACCACACTGGATGAACAAAGAGGGCGAAGAGAAAACCAGCTTCATAACTCCCTTGCGCACACGCATCTCGGGGAGGATGGCGTAAGGCCTCGCCAGGAGCGGGGTCCACGTTACCGCCAAGAATGACCGCGAGAGGTCCTCGCGGACGATGACGCAATCTCCACCTATGTTGATGATATTGTTATGCAGGCAAGGCTGAATCAGATCACATACGGGGACTGAAAGGGCATTCACGAGGCTCCATGGGGCGGGCTCAAGTTAAACCCCGCAAAGTCGTCTTTGAGTCGGCCGAGGAAAATTACTCGGATGCCTAGTCTCCGCATAAGAGGCATGAAGCAAACCCAACCAAGATTCAAGCTATCACTAAGATGGAACCCCGACAAACAAGAAATCGGCTGCAATGCCTCGCGAGCCGCATGGCTTCCCTAAGGGATTCATCTCGAGGTCGCAGAGCGGGCGAAGCACCTTTCTTCCGGATCACGAGAGCGCCGGAACCTTTCAAGCGGGGACGGTACAGCGGCCAGCCTTCGGCGACCTCAAGCACTACCTTCTCAGCGACAACCCCGCCCAACACTGAACCGTGAGGGCCTCTCTTTATGTGGCGGCCTTCCCGCGCCGCAGCTAGCGCGATCCTACCGCCAGGAAGTCAGCGATCAACATCAAATGCGACAGCTCCCCATCTACTACGTGTCGAGGTTCTCGAGGGGCCCAAAAGCCAACTACACCGGGCTAGAGAATGTAGCTTACGTCGTAGTCATGGCCGCAAGAAACTCAAACACTACTTCCGGTCACATGAGATCACGGTGCCCTCACCTCGCTTCCCGCCCGGAGAACATCTTGATAACCCGAGTCGTTAGGAAGGATAGCCGGTGAGCAGGCTGATTTGGGCGTCGCGATAATGTTCGTGGGCGAGCGGCAATCAAGTCCCAAGCCCTCGCGACCCGTGGCGATTGGACCCCGGCGTGCACAACCAGCTGCGGTTGGACCCAATATGGACAGCATACACCGATGGAGCACGGGGCTCGGGGGCGGGATCGCAGCCATCCTCATCTCACCATCCGGGGTAAAGCTCGCTACGCAACAAGGTTAGAATTCCCATGCACCAACAACATTGGAGAATACGAGGCGGTCATCCCGGCGCTGAACAAGCTCAGGGCCCTAGGCGGCAACAAGAGCCATCATCGGGGCCGGACTCAAGTCGTGTCGGTCATGTCGAAAAGTTGCAAGGCCAGGAATCGAGCTCCGTATACCTCCTAAGGGTCCACAAAACAGAGGCTTTTTCTTGGGCATCACAACAAAAACCATAGCGGGCGGGGACAGCGGCTGAGGCGAGCCGAGCTAGCATGAAAGGCAGCCAAAGACAAGGTCCGCTACCCGGGGGACGTGTTCTATGAGATCCTCACAAAAGCCTGTTGAAGGATCCCCGCCATCAGCCAAGTTCGTGAACGCCATAACAAGCGAAGATTGAGGGCCCCGATTATCGCCCACATCAAAGGCCACTTCGAACCCGAATCAAAAAGAGGAAGAGAAGAGGATAGCACAGAAGGTGAGGGGATCTGAGAATGATTGGCGGCAGCTATACAAGGCTTCGATTCTGGCACCATGGCTCAAATGCATCTCCGCCCGAGGGGGCTAATCCTCGCGGAGGTGCACGGGGGCGTCTGCGGCTCACACAACGGCCCCCGCAAGACTAGTCGGGAAAGTGTTCAGCAAGGCTTCTATTGGCCCACCGCCCTATGGGATTGGGGAGGGCAACCTTAGCCAGCCCCGCAACTCCGCTGGCCTCTCTCAACAAGGAGGCCAAGAACTAATTTTGTCAAGCAAAGTATGAAGTCTCGCGGTGTCCCGAGCGGCTGTCCCGTCACGCGAGCAGAACAAATAAGCTTCACCCCTCCACCGGCGGGCCCCGAAGTCGACAATGAAGCTAAGGGAACGACGGCCCCGTAAGGTGACGGGCGGCGGCCAAGGGGGCTCCTAGCGATGGGACCCCAAATGCCTGGGAGGCTCCGGGAGAGGGCCCCGCGGCCCTACCCCCTCATTTGGGGCGGGCCCCGGAGGGCCGACGAGGAAGCCCCACGGCTCCCAAGTAGGAGAAGTCGCAAGCATATTCCCAAAGAATAGCCTTGCACGAATAAGTTACTAGCCTCCCTGCTAGGCCCATCCTGTAGCGTGTGTTCCCCACCTACCATGTACCAAATTGTAAATCAGCCCCTCGACCCACGGTATTCCTATAAATACCCAGTGCGGGCTCAAGAAAGAGGATGGATTGTTGGCCGCCTTAAGCGCCCATTTTACTCATTTTTGTCACATCGGCGTCTTGCCCCGCGCACCGTCCTAACCCCCCCTCGCCCGAGGCTCGGGAGACCTCGGTCCTCCCGACCCTAAGAACCCCCCGAAGGTCGGGCCGGCCGACGGAGGCCTCCCTCGCTCCTCATCCCGTGTTCCCGACTCATCCCGTGAAAGCCCTCGCCCCTTCCGGCCCTCCAGGAGGCGAAGGCAAAGGGGGGCGGAGTGATCCCCCACGTTGGCGCCCGTCCGCGGGGAGCGTCTACGAAAAGCCCAAAGCCATGCCAGCCACTTCGCCCGATCGAGGCGCCCTACGTCAGCGGCGAGCAACCCCTCCACCCGTGGAGGACCCCTCCGGATCAAACCCGCGGTGGGTGGCAAAGCGGTCACCACACGGCCGAGCAGCTCGCGCCAGGCCGCGGGAGTGGGCCGGGTTGCCGCGACCCCCGCTTCGCCCCGATTTCCGAGGTCATCAAGAGGAAACCCCCAACACCCAAAGAAGGCGACGCTCCGTGGTCGAGGGGCGGTGGTCCAAAGACCCGGTGGCGCAAAGGTCCCCGCCTGTGAACCCGCCAACCCGGGCCGAGGCCATCGAAAGTTCAACAGAGGATGACAAGAAGAAACCGAGCAAGGGGAATGTGCCCGAAGCCCCCTTCAAGCTCAGATCGCAGAGAAGCTTTAAGGTTACCGGTAGCCCCGGGATCGGGCTGCGCGCTACCATGACGCCAGTGGAGCAAGTAAGCGAAGCCGCTGCGCCGGAAGCCTGATGGATCAAGCAACAGCCAGGCAAGATAGAAGTCATATGGCGGGCCCGCGCGACCCGACAATCACCCGCAGCCCCACTTCGTGGCAAGCCCCACCGCCATCAACCCCGCCACCACCGCAAACGAATCCGGCCACCATCGCAAAACCACCCCTCCGCCGCCCTTCGCGATAAACCGGCTATACCCCAACATCTCCCCTCGCGCCGCCATCGAGCGCCCGCCCGCCCACCGCTAGCAATAAGCCCCCACTACGACCCCAAGTCCCCGCCGTCCCACGCTCTCCAGATCGCGGAGTGGCCTCCATCCTACGACCCCCAACATCTACCAAGATATGCGGGATCACCGACCCCGCATGCAGTTTATCATGAGCTACGAGGCGCCATAGAGGCAGACGGGGATCACACCACTATGGCAAAATCGTTTGTAATCATAGCGAGGGGAGTAGCCCAATCTTGGTATTGCACCCTACCTCGAATACCATCCGGTCCCCGTGGGACCGCCGAGCGCTCTCGTGCAAACTTCAAAGGCGTAGACTCGAGCTTATCAAAGATGGAGCTCCCCGAACGCCGTCGCGAAGCCCAGCGAACCATTGCAAGAATGGTGGCGAGGTTCCTCCAAACCAAAGCCGAAACGAAGGGTCTCCGTCGAGGCGTCATAATAGCGCGGTTGCATGCATCCGCCGAGGCCTTGCCATTCAAAAGATCAGCCGGAGGCAGCCTAAAGGCATTTGGCGAGCGCGCGAGATAATGGACAAATACTGCCAGGGCGAATGCGATCACAAAGCGAAGGTGGAATCGCACCGACCTCGAAGTCAATACCAAACACAGCGCCCCAGCGAGAGCAGACCAGGCGCCCGGCAGCGTGGAAAAAGCCGCAAGCAACAACCCTCGATAGAGCAAAAACTTAACCAGACCTCAGCGACCAAACAACCGCCAGAACCCCGAGGCCAAACCGGATAACAGCACGGGCCCCGCAAAAGGCGGCCGTATTGCCACTGCTGCGGAGAGGGCAAAGGCCACTATACCAAGCAATGCCCATACGCCGCCAAGGGGAAAAAGCGTGGGCGAGGGCTAACCGCGCCCAGAACTCGAGCAGATCAACCACACAAGAAAACCGGTGACGCCGCCCTCCGCTCACTATACCTTCACCCCGCCGATTATGGGGCCCCGGCTCACCCAGGCTTCCACTACCCCGCTTTTCACTCAACAAATTTCAACCAACACCAGCCTGCCCTACTACCACCAAGACTACACAGGTCGCACCCCGAGCCCCCCGCTACCTAGCTACCCTAATCACGCTGCCCGCCGCCGCCACCACTACCAGCCCTCCCCAACTCCGCACAACTACCCATCAAGCAAGAAGTACGACAATAGTCAGCAAGCCCCGAACCCATCGTTCGAGTCATCCGCAATCATCGCGGGGGCTCCAGCGAAGACCATGGCAACAAACGGCGGTGCAAAGAGCACTACCGAAGGGTCCACCATGTAGGCGCGGAGGGGCCACATCGCAATAGCGGTGGTCGCACATCCCGATCACCTTCGCCCGGTGATATGAAGCTCAAGGACTACCCCCACACCGATGCGATGGTCGCCGACACCAACATCGGAGGGTGGGCGGTAACGAGGATACTAGTCGACACAGCCTCCGCCCGACATCCCGCTTGCCTCAACCTTTGACAAGATGGGCCTCGACAGAGCTTGCTGCGGCAATAGGAAACCCGCTCGCTTCGAGGGCGGGGGTGGCAACCATTGAAAGGTCACCTTGCCGGTCTCTTCGAAAGGATCCTATTCACGTAACGTAAAAACATAACCTTCGATGTAGTGGACATATACTACAACTACAACGCCATTTTGTCATGGAGTCACCAATGCGTTCGGCGCGGTGCTCCACCCGGAAGCTACCTACGCATGAAAATGCCCTCCGGCGGCATCATCGCCGTCTTCGAGACCGTAACGCCGCAAGAAAGCGGAGGGGCTGTAGCCCGAGGCGGCGCAATGTTCACGACCTTGAACAACGGCCCGGAGGGGCAAGAAAATCGACCCAGCGAGACGCTGAGCCCCCTCGCGAGCAGTCCGGTTAAGAAGAGACAAAGAAGGTCGACTCTTCAGCCGACCCGACAGAGAGGTAACCATCTCCGCGCACCTCGACCCGACCTCCGGCGTAATTACTCCGGTGCCTCGCGAGAACTCCGATGTGTTCGCATGGTCGCGGAGGATCTGGCGTCGGCGAAACCTCATCGAGCACCACCTCAACATCGGGCCCGATGCCACCCCCGTAAAACGTAGGCTCCGCAAAATGTCGGGGACGAGAGGAAAGCGGCGGCACGGGTAGAGGTAAACCGCCTACACGTCGCGCGGAGGTCATCCGCCCGATCAAACCCCACTTGGTTATCCAACGCCGTCATGGTGAAAAAGGCCGCCACCGGCAGCGACGCAGCTGAGCCCACGAGATGGAGGATGTGCGCCGATTTCACCGGTCTCAACAAAGCTTGCCCGAAGGACGACTTCCCCTCCCACGAATCGGCTCCCTTTGTCGATGCAAAGCGTGGGGGTGTGAGAGATTGTCCTCCGGACTGCTTCCCGGCTATCATCAAATCTGATGAATCAGGCGAGATGAAGAGAAGACCAGCTTCATAACACCCCTTCGAACCTACTGCAGTGTGGAGAATGGCCGAGGGCCTCCGCAACGCTGGCTCCTCCTTCGCGCGCGCATGACACGGAGGTGTTCGGGGACGATAGCGCAATCTCGGCGTATGTTGACGACTGTGGTCTCGGCAAGCAGAGAAAGACATCGAGAGCGTGCACCCCGAATCGCAGTAAATATTTGGCAAGGCTACGCAAGACGGAGGCTTTCTTTCCTGGGTCACAAACCAAAACCATATCAGGACGAGACAACGGAGAGGCCGATGAGCTATAAGGCGGCGGCGAAGCGAGCCCCTCCCGCAGGACGTTTTTTCTAAATACTATACAACCCCGCCGTCCAAGAAAACGCACTCCACCTCCCGGAATCGGCCGGCCGCCATCCACAGCAAGACTGAGGGCCCTGATCATAGCATTCATAAAGGGTCTCTTCGAGCCACAATCCACGAAGAAGCGAGTAAGAGGGTCGAGGTAAGGTCCGAGGATATCGCCTCGGTGGACAACAAGCTGCACAAAGCCTCCGTTAAAGCACCTTGGCTTAAATGTATATCCACGAGCGAAGGACGCGCCATCCTAGCGAGGAGATCCACGAAGGCATCTGCGGCTCGCACAACGGCCCCAGAGCCCTAGTGGGAAAGGTGTTCGAGCAAGGGTTCTATCGCCAGCGGCACTAAACGACGCCTGAGAGAATTAGTAAAAGCGCTGCGGGGTGCCACCGACAAAGACACCACTCCAACAAGCCGGGGGGCTCCGGCAACCCTCATCCGCCCCACCGCCCCTTCGGCGATGGGCGATCGACCTCATCGGACCTATGCCACCGGCTCGGGGAACCTCGCTACGCAGTGGTAGCGGTCGAGTATTTCACCAAATGGATCGAAGCCGCCCCGCCAAGCATAACCTGCGCACTCGGTACAAAAGTTCTTTCCGGCGCGATTGTTTGTCGCCGGGACCCCGCGAAGCATCACGATTGACAATGGCACCCAATTCGGCAAGTGAAGGTTTCAAGCAGCTCGCCACCAAATAGGGACCCAAATACACTTCCCGCCCGTAAGGCACCCCCGCCTAACGGAGGGCTTGCTTGTCGAAGAGCCAACGGCATAATCTTGCGGCATCGGGCCGAAGATCCACGCCAAGCCGAGGGAAAATGGGCGTAGGAGCTCACTTTCCCGTGGTGTGGTCACACAACACCTCCGAAAGCCGCGCGACAAGTTCACGCTATTCAAGCTCCTATTGGGAGAAAAGGCCGCCCTCCCGTAAGAACTGGGCACGGCCGCCAAGGGTCACCAAAAGCCCCCACAACTAGAAGCGCCGCAAAAGACCTCCTCGAAGAAACAAGAAACATGGCCGCCCTCAACCTCCGCGCGCCTACCAGGGAGGAAACCACAAGATGGAGGAACAAGAAAATCCACCTCCGCACGATCTCCGGGAGACTTCGGTCCGACAGAAGCGGTGAATGCGAAGATGGCGGCAAATTCCGCCGCCAAATGGATTCGCCCTTACCCGTCACCAAGTCCACAAGGCCCGGCTCCTTCCACTGCAAGACCTCGAAGGCCACGACATCCCCCCACACATGGGCGTCGGCGACCTCTTAAAGTACTACCCCTAGCGGTGCAATGTACTAAGCACTCGCGAGTTGTAGGGGCTCAGACCTTTTTACCTTTCTTTTCTTCTCGTCTAGTCAAAAGCGAGAACAATCCGGGCTGCACTCTTTTTTCCTTGCGAAGGGGCGCAAGGTTTTTAATGAGGCAGCACCAAGATCTAACACATGCGGAGTTAGTTCCTAAATATCAAACAATTTCAAATCGGGCTCAAGATCGGGGGCGGCGGCCGTCGCCGACCCTCATCGGCCTTGAAGGTAGCGGGATTGACCACGCTCGGGGGCAGCGAAGACTGCACCCGGCTTAGTCAAACCAACTAAGAGTACCCCTTCAACAAAAAGCGGGCACCACGGCACCTCCGCCCGGGGCTTCGCGGCTCGCCCAGCGCCCTCCGGATACGGGCCGCGGAGCGCACAAGCTAGGCACCCCCGGCACCTCCGCCACGGGCTCGCAACCAGCCGCCCCCGCCCCCTCCGAGTACGAGGCCCGTGGAGGCGCACAAAAGCCGGGCACTCCCGCACCTCCGCCGGGGCTGTAACGGCCGCCCGCGCGCCCTCCGAGGACGCGGGCGGGCCGCGGGATTGCCTGCCCGGGCACCCCCGCACTCCTCCGCCACGGGCCTCCCGCGTGGCCGCCCCGCGCCCTCCGCACGAGGCCCGTGGTGGAGGCGCACAAAAGCCGGGCACCCTGGCACCTCCGGGCTCGCACGAAGCGCCCGCGCTCCCGAAATCGAGAGACTCGCGGAGGCGCACAAAAGCCGGCACCCCCGCACCTCCGCCTGGGGGCTGCCAATGAAGCGCCCGCGCTCCAAATGTCGATACAAGGAGGGCGCGGAGGTCGTACCCTTTGCACCCGCCAGGATCCTCATTAAAGACCTCCGCCGTACAAACATTAACTCCACCACCCACCAAGAACCGGGACCTCCGCCCGTCACGAGCCTCAACGTCAATACCTAACAAGGACAACACCTACCCGACACACAAGCCATAACTTCGCCAAGCATTCATGACAACCAACCAACACCGGGAACCCCGGGAGCACTATAAAACTAGCCCCCAACCAACACAAAGCCCGGGGGTAGCAAGAGAGCGGCAACGGTCGCACACATCACCATGCTACTTCCCTTAGCCAAGCCCCGATCCTACTGAGCGAATGCCGGGATACCTCGAAACCCACAACTCCCAACCTAGCGAGGGTACCACAATGGAAAATGTAAGCGAGCCCGACCCCGAGGCACACCGCTGAAGTGCAATGAAGAGCAACGGCGCTACAAGTGCCCCCGAGGCAGCGAAAACACCCAAATCGCGGAGCCCAACAAAGGCCAAATGCGGACAAACTAGAGCATTTCGGCCCTCCGCAACCACCTAAGCCCGGTGTCCGGGAGCACCTCGCGGGCCCCAAATTAACGGCGGGAGAGACTCGGGAGGAGATACCACAATGGAGAATGTAACATCCTCCCGTGGACAACTCCACCAAAGGAGTCAAAGTTCGAGAAGGGAACAGGCGCGGCGAACATGAACGCGAAAAGGTGGGGCAAGCGCGACAACCCTTGATAAGGTCGCCGTCAGCGAGGGCGGGGCGCGCGGGCGTAGCGGCCCACCCCGCAAGGCACCTCCGCGAGAGCTCGAGTTCGCGCGACGGTCGTCCACCTCCAAGCTTCCGGACGATGAGTCGGCGGGCACGCAGGACACAAGGGAGCACCACCGCATCAACGCCTTGAAGCTTCAGCGAGAGAACCCCAGTCGCAAAAGGGGCCTCCGCGTCCCGAACCAGCATTGCAAGCCAAACTCGGCAACAAAAATCAACTTGTCTTCTTTGTTTCACACGGCTACCTTCGCAAAAAATGCGCGCCTCGCACTAAGAAAAATAGAGGGGACGCCATTTGTTTCACACGGCTACGCCAAAAACGCGAGTCTCGAGACTAAGAAAAATAGGGGACGCCATTTGTTTCACGCGGCTACTTTAAAACGCAGCGAGTCTCGCACTAAGAAAAATAGGGGACGCCCATTTGTTTTCACACGGCTACCTTAAAAACGCAGCGAGTCTCGCGCACTAAGAAAAATAGGGGGCGCATTTGTTTCACACGGCTACCTTATAAAAAGCGCGCGAGTCTCGCACTAAAAAAAAAATAGGGACGCCGCTGTTTTCACGCGGCTACCTTACCGCAAAAAACAGCGAGTCTCGCACTAAGAAAAATAGGGGCGCCATTGCCGTTAAGCGGCTACTTACATAAAACGCGCGAGTCTCGCACTAAGAAAAATAGGGGACGCCGCTGTTTCACACGATTGCCTTCGCGAGCACAACGCAACAAAAACAAAAAGAAATATCGCTGCGTCACACATACAAGCAATCAAGCGACTCCGCAATTATATCATTCGCACAAAGTAGCAAGTTACAAAGGCCCTCGTGGCACAAAAGCCTCGGGGGCCCACACACACCTCCTCCGCCATAGAAGTTACAACACCGTGAAGAACCGCCCTAACAAGCACCTTCGCGACACGCTCCACGAAGGCCTCTACATCAACTACTTCCACCAAAGGCTCATCACCTATAGAAGCGACCTCCGGTATAGCCGGCTCCCATAACACAAGCGGAAGGTCACCACCCAATACTCGACGACGGTAGACCCTCCGCAGGTCGCCCCATTCAAAGCCAACACCCTCCTGCTTCGGCACAACAACCCGACCTCCGCGATCCACCCAACAAGCCGCCTGGCCAAGCGCTATGGCAACGGCCTCATCGTCCCCAATATCGTCCTCCGCCATAGCCGCGCTGGCGCCAGCCCCGAAAAGCACCCGCTCCACTTGACGATTCGTCAAGTCATGAGACCGCCAGAAAGCCTCCGAAACCTGGTTGGCCAGGTCATATTTCCGAATCCTCCCCCACCAAAACCGCTCGAAGGGCAGCCAGGGGAATCGGGCATAGCATGCACCCAGGTCTCCCCCGAGACGAACATGTCTTGGCGGTTCATCATGGCGGAACCACATTGAGCACCCTCCGCGCAGGCCCCTCGTACTGCGGCGGCCAAAGATCAACAATCAATCAGCTTCGAATCCACCGACACAAACCGCGAAGACAAACACTACCCACAACACAAACGAGCAAAGGATAGGAAATAGCAAAGCCATCCACTCTTCATTAAAGATGAAAAATACACGAAGGCAAAAGAGTCTGCATCGCCCGAAGGCCACAAACTTAGGCACCACAAAAATACTACTACGGCCTAAAGGCGCCCTAAACCACGTCTTCCCGAAGGCCACGGCAAAGACGGGCGGCAGGAGAGCGGCGGAGGATCTCTAGGCGCCCGCCCTACCTCCGGCGAGGACATCTCCGGAGGTAGAGGCGACGGCCGGCGGCGAGGGAGATGAAGGCGGCGCGTCGGGAGGGGCGGGCGCAGGGCGGGGGAGGCACCAAACCTTCAACAGCGGTGGAGGCGCCAGAGTCGCCCAGCGCGACCTCGACACTCAACCCGTCCGTCCGCGACCTCACCAAAGACGGTGGGCGAGGCACCCTCCGCGGGAACTGGCGAATTGGCGGCGCAGCGGCCTACCAACATCGGCAAAGACAAGTTGGCGCCAGAGGGAAGATAGAACGGAACAAAACAAACAAAGCCGCAAGTTATAACTAACCTTCTCGGGCGAGGTCCGCCTCGCAAGGTCCAAGGCGAGCTCCCGCCTCCCTCGCACCAAAAGCGCTTGATGAAGGCTGTCGCGAAGGCGCTCACATCACGCTCCTCCCATAGCCCCAACATCATCCGGGCTAGGAAGGGAGCGGTGCGAATCTTCGGCGGGGAGGCTCCCGGTGCCCACAATCCAGACCGCGAGCGCCTCAGCGAAGGCGCGGTGCGGTCCGAAATCCCGCCCCGCGCTAGTCACCACCTTCGGCAGCTCTCCCGGCTCCCGCATCCAAGCGCGCCAACAAGCGGTGCAGGTCCGCAGACGTACCAAGGCGGCCCCGACCCCGCCGGGAATGCGTCCGAGCGCCGCCTTAAAGCCCTCCGCCTCCGCGTACCAAAGCTCTAGGTCATTGGCTTCTTGGCCGTGGCTCCCACCTCCGCTGACCGCGCTTCGGGCTTCCCGCGGGCCTCCGTCGCCCAGCGTTCGTTCTCCGGCGGAGAACCAAAACCCCCCCCTCCTTTAGGTGCCACCTCCCTCCGGCGCTCCGCCTCGTCCACCGCCGCCTTAAGCTTTCGGGCCTCTCGCCGGCTCTCCTTGAGCTCGAGGCGGCCTTCCCTCTGAGCATCTTCGCTATCAGCGGGTCCCGGCCCCCGGGATGGCCGCCCCCCGCGCCCGGCACCATCGACTCCGCGGTCTTGACCTTGATGTCCCGTGGATAGCGGAGAGGGCGGTCGCCACCTGCATCTCCGCCTCCGGCAAGCGCACCACGATCAAAGACGCGACCGATCATCCTCCTTCGGCGTCGGGCGGCGGCGTGTTGCGGAGGTCGACACCGATATGGAGCTCACGTCCACATCGTCGATGCCGATCGTCTCCGCCACGTATGGCGAGAGGAGGGCCCCGCTTCCCCATAGGGCTTTCCGCCCCGAGGGGGGCCTCAGGAAGGATCCTCGAGAAATTTCGCCCTCCGCCCACACATGGCATCGCCGGTAGGCGCGGCACCGTGGGCGCTCATACGGCGGGTCACCGCGAGGACCGCTTGGCAGCCGCGGCGCGGCATCGTCACCCCCGTCCTCTCGTCACCCTCCTCCTCTTCGCCGGAGGGACGCCACCGTGGCCCTCCTCCTCCTCCCTCGCGGTCGAGCCGTGCGTCGGAGGTCTCCCCCTCGCCGGCCACCTCCATCTCCGCCTCCTCGTGCCGCGGCCTCCGCATCCCTCAGCCTCGTCATCCTCATCATCCGAAATGAGGAAGTAGCCGAGGTCCTTGAGTCGGGGCGCCCGGCAGCCTCCCAGACGAACCCGCCCTCCGATCCCGGGCGGGCGGCGGATTTGCGCCCACGCCGGGGGCTCGCTGAACGGCCACGCGGTGCTGGCTTTGCGAACCCCGCCGCTTCTTTCCAGCGTCCATGGCATCGGCGTCGGCCTCGGGCGGCCAATCCGCACTCCACCCCGGGAGATCGAAGACCGGTTTACGGCGCCCGATCGGCGAGACACGCCCGGATCCGTGGGGATCTCAAGACTCCAATCCCCGGCCTGGAAAGTCGGAGCAACTGACGGCCTCCGCCATCACCACCGCCGGTCGGCTACCTAAGCCGCTTCGCCGCCTCGTGCGCATCAGGCCAAAATCCGCCCCGAGGTCAATCTTCACGCCTTCAGCCTTCGGAGCGGCCTCCGCCCGGTCGGCAACCTCCACGGGGGACACTCGACCACAAAGACTGGATCTGGCGCCTGCGGCAAACTCCTCCACCGTGTCCCGCGCACGCATGAGCGGGACATGGTGCGGGGCGTCCAGCTCCCTCGTCGCCGCCGGCCCCGTCTTCACCCCGGCTTCACCGCCGCAAGTGCAAGGGGCTTGGGCGCCCGTAGAGCCCTCCGCGCCGTCCAAGCGGTAATAAAACAGTGCTCCCGGCCGATCAGGACTCCACTTGTTCAGGCCGGAGCGGGGAGCCTCCACTCCGCCGCGAGGGATGATGGCTTGTACACGCCATACTTGGCCTTGAAACACCTCCCCCTCCGTCGCCTTGGCGTTGCGCGGCTGGAAGTGCACTGCGTGGGCTCCGATGAAGCCGTCCCGGGCCGTCGGCTCCCGGCCGACGTAGCACGGCACGCCCAGACATACGTCATCGGCCGCGGGAAGCCCGGGACGGCGTCGGTGATGGAAGCGGAGGTTAAACCTCCGCATCACCCCGGGGCTCACACCGCGGGAGTCCGAGCCCCGTGAAAAAAAACTCCTCAAAGACGATGACTTCGCCGGGCCGGGGAGCGGCACCGTCTCCCCCCTCCGAGCACGGAACCGCCTCTTGTGGAAAAACTCGAACTCTTTCGAACTCCTTCAAGGACTGGTTGGTGCACCGGCTCGAGGGAACTCAAAGCACTCAACGACGGTCTTGGGCTTCATCGTCTCCTTGATGCGAGCCATCGAAGCCTAACACAAAAATGAGGCCTTGCTCCAAGGCAAGAGCACAACCGCGGGAGGGCGCCTACGAGAGCAACCAAAGCAGGGCCTACGGCAAAGCAGCGCCGGAGGCAAGAACGCAAGCGAGGAAGCGAAAGTGAAAGCGTGAAAGCGAAAGGAGAGCACAAACCCTAATCCCACCAACCGCACATATATATAGAGCGGCAATGGGGGGAGGGCGTGCGGGGGCGCGCCGCGAACCCGGCAGCCGTGACCCGGATCCCAACATTGCGCCACGCCCTCCGATCCCCCAACGCGTAGGAAAACGGGACGCATCCGTACACCTCAAACAAACACAAACCAACCCCGATCCACGCCATCACCAAATCAGCCAACCACGCCCAACCAAGCGCACCCAAACCCTAAATATCCACAATGAGCGCACAAGGCCGAGGCCCACCTCCGCGAGGCCCACGGCAGGCGGGGGACGCCGGGCGAGGGCCCATGGGGGCGACCTACAAAGCCACCCGCGCGGGACCCTCCGGAAAGACGATTTCTGCCGCTCGGCCCCCTCGGAGGGAACTGGACCTTCGAGGGGCTGTTGTTGGGGAGGGCAACCCTAGCTGACCCCGGCAGCCTCCGCGGCCTCTCAACAAGGAGGCCAAGAACTAATTCTTGTCAAGCAAAAGTATGAAGTCTTGCAGGTCCGGCGAGCGAAGGTCCCACACGCGGCGGGAACAGCGGCTTCACCCTCCATCACCGGCGGTCCCCGAAGTCGACAATCGGCTAAGGGAACGACGGCCCCGTAAGGTGACGAGGCGGCGACGAAGGGGGCTCCTAGCGATGGGACCCCCGGGGGCCGAGGCACAGGAGAGGGCCCCCGCGGTCCTACCCCCTCCGGGCGGGGCCGGAGCCGGCCGGCGTAGGAAGCCCCACGGCTCCCAAGTAAGGAGAAGTCGCAAGCATATTCCCAAAGAATAGCCTTGCACGAATAAGTTACTAGCCTGCCCTGCGGGCCCATCTGTAAGGCGTGTGTTCCCCCACCTACCATGTACCAAATTGAAAATCAGCCCCCTCGACCCTCGGTATTCCTATAAATACCCAGTACGGGCTCAAGAAAGAGGATGGATTGTTGGCCCGGCTTAAGCGCCATTTTACACATTTTTGTCACATCGGCGTCTTGCCCCAAGACACCGTCCTAACCCCCCTCCTTCGGAGGCTCGAGACCTCCGGTCCTCCCAACCCTCGGCAACCCCAGCGAAGGTCGGGCCGGCGGGAGGCCTCCCTCGCTCCTCATCCCGTGTTCACGACTCATCTGTGGAAAGCCCTCGCCCCCTTCCGGCCCCCTCAGGGAGCGAAGGCAAAGGGGGCAGGAGTGATCCCCACAGGGGCCGAGAACCTCGTAAAGCGCTGCGAAGGTTGTCAACTAGCAGCCCACCACTCAAACCTTCCCGGGGCGTCAACCACTCCAATCTGCCCGACTTGGCCCCTCCAAAGGTGGGGGATTGACCTCGTTGGGCCAATGCCAGCAGCGCCAGGGAACCTCGCTATGCAGTGGTAGCCATTGAGTACTTCACAAAATGGATCGAAGCCCGCCCCCTCGCGACAATAACCTCGCGTTCGGTGCAAAAATTCTTCTGGCAACAGATCGTATGCCGCTTCGGGGTCCCAAGGGAGATTACAGTCGACAACGGCACCCAATTTGACTGCGAGGCGTTCAAACAGTTCTGCTCCCAGATCGGAACCAAGATATGCTTCGCTTCCGTCAGGCACCCCCAGTCCAACGGCCTCGTCGAGAGGGCCAACGGCACTATACTCCAGGGCATCAGCTAAAAAATCCAAGGCAAGCCAAGGGGCACCTGGGCGGACCATCTCATACCAGTGGTCTGGTCTCACAACACCTCTGAGTGCAGAGCAACAAAATTCACTCCATTCAAGCTATTATTCGGCGAAGAGGCTGTGCTGCCAGAAGATCTTATGCATGGCTCGCCAAGAACAACCCTCGCGCCAACAAAAGAGAACCCCACGATCACCAGTGACCTCGTCGAGGAAGTCCGCAATCAGGCCGTCCTCAACCTCCGCTCATACCAACAAGAAACCTGCAAATGGCGCGACAAGAAGGTCAGGCCCCGCAGCCTTGCAGTTGGCGACTTTGCGCTCATCAGGAAACAAAACGCTCAAATGGCGAGGAAGTTTGTCGCCAAATGGTCAGGACCCTTCCTCGTCACAAAGTCAGCAAGACCCGACTCATACCACCTCCAAGACCTCGAAGGAAACGACCTCCCTCATACATGGAATATAGACGACCTCCGCAAGTACTACCCATAGCGGCGCCCCACCTCGGCGTTCGCGAGCTGTAAGCTTTCCTTTTGTTATTTTCATTTCTCTTTCTTTTACAAGTCTTTGTAAGACTCTATCATGTAACCGGGGCTGCACTCTTTTTCCTCGCGAAGGGGCGTGAGGTTTTTTAACGAGGCAGCACCCATTTTTCATTAATACATGCAGACTTTTCCCCGCAAAAGCTTGTCTATGCTTCACCTGCGCAAAGCAAATGCCGAAAGGGGCGAAGCGGTACCCCTCCGCCCTCATCGGCAGACACCGACAAGAATGATTGGGCCGGCCAGCGGCTTAGCATCCACCCTCACCCCGGGCCAGCCCAAACAAACCAGGGGCTCGCAAAAACGCAACCCCGCCACGGACCCCGAGTATGGGCCACGCGGAGGTACAAAAAAGACGCGCACCCTGGCAAAACACGCCAGGGGCTCGCAAAACGCAACACCACCACGGACCCCGAGTATGGGCGCGCAGGTACAAAAAAGACGCGCACCCTAGCAAAACACGCCAGGCTCGCCCGAAACGCAACCCCCCACCGGACCCCGAGTATGGGCCATGCGGAGGTACAAAGACGCGCACCACGGCAAAACACGCCAGGGCTCGCAAAACGCAACCCGCCACGGACCCCAGTATGGGCCGCGCGGAGGTACAAAGACGCCGCACCCGGCAAAACACGCCGGAGGGGCTCGCAAAACGCAACACCGCCATGGACCCCGAGTATGGGCCGCGGGAGGTACAAAAACGCGCACCACGGCAAAACACGCCAGGCTCAAAAAAACACAACCCCCGCCCACGGACCCCGAGTATGGGGCGCGCGGAGGTACAAAAAGACGCGCACCACGGCAAAGCACGCCGGGCTCAAATAACGCAACTCCGCCCGCGGACCCGAGGATGGGCGGCGGAGGTACAAACAAAAAAAAAGAGAGAGACATGTGCCTTGGCAAAATGAGCCAAGGGCTCGCAAGAACGCCAAAATTTCCAGTCACGCCGAGTACTAACACCATGGACACCGCCATAAAGACCATCCTGTACAGCATAGTGCAACCTCACCAACAAAAGGACGGACACTTTACTACCATCGCAGACCAAGGACGTCTTTTCACCAAACCCCATCAAGTCGAATAAAGAGCCATCTACCCCCGTACAACCCCGCACCACTATAAATCAAGCGCCACCACCACACCAGCAGCACACCACAAAACCCACAAGCCAAGAGCAGGCACGATAGCAAGACAATGCCACCAGAGCTAGCGAGCCCGCGCTCTTACAGTTCGAGCCGCCGCAAACCTCCCAACAGTCCATGCCATGATCACACCCTCGATACCGCAATGGAAAATGTAAAGCAGCAGGAACTAGCAGCGCAACAAGGGCTCCCCGCGCACACAACCACCAGAACCAAGCAACGACCCCGAGCACTTGAATCCATCGCTCAGCGCAGCCCCATCCTCGGGGCCGGACACCGCAATGGAGAATGTAACATCCTCCCAAGCGGCAAGGCGCCAAAGGAATCAAAGTTCCGGCAACAGTGCTCGGAGAACCCACCCATGCGGAAACCCCGCACTCAACGCAGAGCTGCAGCACGTGTCCTCGGAAGACCCCGCGCACAGCACAGAGCCGCAGCGCGGACCCCACGTCCAACTCGCCTCTACAAGAAGGGCATTCAGCACAAGTCTCCGAACCTGCACCTCGACACCACATCGACCAACTCGGAGAACCCCCGACCCCCGCAGCAAGCGTCAAACCCCGCATCCACTCAGGTAGGAATAGGACGCATTGGGAAAAGTGTAAGGACCTTGATGTCGAGAAGATGGCCTAGAGGGGGGGGGTGAATAGGCCTACAAAAATTTCAGCCCAAACACACAAGTTAGGACTAAGGCCTAAACTATCTCCCTGAGGCCGAGGAGTCCTATACAGCTCAAACTTGGTGAAGATGATGATGAGATACTCAGCAACAATCCTGCAAAAGCTCAGCTCGAGATCTTATTAGAAAGTCGAGCGGCACCGCCGCTCGGACCAAGCGGCACTGCCGCTCCAAGCTGCAGAAAAAGGTTAGCTCACAGTTCAAAATCTACCCAACGAAATTTAGATCGGTTAAATTCCTTAGCTTCCTGGAAGGGTAGAGATTGCAGATCGAGTGCTAGAACAAGTAGATCGTGAGCCACAAAGTAGATCGACCTCAAACCCTAAAGTTCCTCAACAACAACAATATATGTATGCAAAGTAAAGTAGAGTAAGCACAAGAGACACAGCGATTTTTACCGTGGTTCGGCGTCACCACCAAGGCTGGCCTAAGTCCACGTTGTTGAGGTATCCACACAAGGATTGGCTTGCCACAAAGGCTTGCCTTGCCCTCGTTCTCAAGTCAAGAGAGTTAACTCTTGAGATGAGGGGTGTTTCCAATAGAAGTAGAGGGTGATAACAAACGTCCCGGAGCAGCCACAACAAGATGGAAGCTTAGGGCGACGCCTAGCCACCGGCTAGGAGCAAAGCTCCAAGAGTAACAAACACAATCCACCGGGCTTGAACGCGAACCAAGTGCTCTTGGAGATGAAGAACAGGTTGGAGAGCTCTCTATTGCAGTTTGGAGTCTCAATCTCTCAAAGGATTGGAGAGGAATCAAAGAGAGAAGCTTGAGGGGCTCCAATGGTGAGTGAGGGAGAGAGAGAGAGCAGCTCTGGTGGCACCTGGGAAGGGAATGGTCGAGGTAACCGTTGGAGGGGACGAGGGAGGTGTTAAATACCCCTTCAAGTCCCAACGGTCAGATTCAGAGTGGCACTGCCGCTCGCTCCGAGCGGCACTGCCGCTCGGGCCAAAACAGCAAGAATGGAAAAGTGTTGAGCTAGCTGTCTTGGTTGAGGTATGAGGATGTATTGGTCAAAGATTGAGCACTTGGTTGCACATAAAAGCTTGTGCATTGTATCCCCCTTTATAGTACGGCTTTTCCTAAACTCAATTTCAAAACATAAAGGAATGTAAACCTTCTTTGAGCCGTAGAGCCGTCATCATTTGCAATTGGGGGGTCGCCGCATATATATAACATCCTCAATCATCTTTGTCTCTTCTCTTTGAGCGAATATGTCTTGAGCATGTGACTTGAACCACTTCCATCATATGAGTTCAATTTCATGGCTTCAAGTCACTTCCACTAATGATTTGATTCTCAACACAATATGACTCCTCATAGCTTGATTAGTTCCTCGACTAAATGCAAGTACTCTCTTCTTCACCTTAGCCATGGTACCTCGGTCCCAAGCCGTCGCTTGCCCTTCACCTTCGCTTAGTACCTCGAAGCCCTTTCCTTGCTATCTTCACCTTATCAAGACATACTTAAGTCACATCACATTAAGCATCCATTGAATAACCATTTCTTCAATATTGTGATCCTTGCTTGAATATCTTCTAGATATGAATGTTGAAATCAATCAAGCTCTGGTTTGACTCACACAGAGACATATATGGATCAACATCAATATTGTCAAGCCAATTCACGATTCCTTATATCCTCTTCATTTTGGCTTGACATTCCTAACACCCACTTCAATCTCTGTCTTTATATTTCTAGCTTGATCATATCAATGCAAAGTGATGTTCCAAATCTTTATCCATACAAGCAACTAATATAGAGAACATCTTATATCCATTATGCATTGTCTCCTTTGTCATTTCACCTTTGCTTGATATATCTTCACTTATGCACTCTTGATTCAGTCTTTAATCCTTGATCAACACTAGTTCATTGTCCAACTCTTCTTGTTCATGCAAAGCAAGCCATCATAGAGACCAATTCACAACCATCAACTTATGTCTCATTTGCCATTAGTCAAGTATGCTTGCTTGCACATGATACTATGATATCCCACAACTTTAGAAGCCATTTCATTGATTCCATTTGCATTGTTGTCTTTTGCTTGAACTAGATTGTTTCCATAATCCTCCAACAACAATACACAATTTGGCCTTTGCTTCAACACTATATGGCATATCATCAAGTTTGCTTACTTGTTGAACCTTGATATACTCGCTAACACACAATCCACAAGTATATGCAATAGACTCAATTTCCTGTTCAACACTTGGCAAACTTATTAGACCTTTAATTATGTTGTCACTCAATTCACCAAAACCCACTAAAGGGCTAGATGCACTTTCAATCTCCCCCTTTTTGGTGATTGATGACAACACAATTAAAGCTTACAAGAGATTGATAAGCATTAATATTTTGAATCCTTTGATATAGTGAGCTCCCCTAAAATGTGTGCATTGAGGGAATTCAAATTTTGGCGTCAAATGCCAAATGCACACATTTAGGATAAAGTGTGGGAACTCTCCTATATCTTAGCATCCGTGGGGTGCAAGGTGTAACATGATAACCGTGATGCTCATGACAATTCATGCACTCAAGAAATAAGCAATCCACCATACAAGGCATGAATGTCACACACTAGCATAAATAGTCCTTAAAGAGCATCAAGTTAAACTATCCTTTCACACACCACACAAATTTTTGAAAAATCTTATATGCCTCTCCTCTACCCCTTTCAAACCACATATCAATCTCACTTTAATATTTCTCCCCCTTTGGCATTAATCTCCAAAAAGGATCTCTCCACCAAAAGGAAGAAATATGATGGTAGACAAGTGAGAGCAAGAGTAGGCAAAGGTTTAGCATATAGGATTTCTCTCCTAAGTTTTCTACCAAACAAAGTATGCACCAATTTAAGCCAAGATCCTTGAGATGTTAGTATATTTAGTTCATACCTCACTAAGATGATAGGTTGAACATGAGACAAACTCATGTCAGCACCACTAGAGGTATCAACCAAATATCTAAAGAAATCTCTAATCGCCACCATAAGAACAAACTCATGGCGTGACTTAAAACATTGTATACACATGCACACACTAGCATGTAAGGGCCTAGATGCACAAAGGTAATACAAGAGTTCATGGAGTGATATACCTTTGTTCAAAGACTCACAATCTCCACCATGATGATTTCAATGTTTGGATTTAGTGCTTTGATGGGGCTAGTAAATCTTTTCTCGCAAGATAATTTCATTTGTGCCCATCTTTCACCATCATCATCTTCAAGGAGATAACCCAAGCTTGTGCTTCATTTCAAGTGAAAGTCCATTGCTAACTCTTGTTGTCATATTGAGATACTAGCTGAAGACATATTCCTTGATATACCAAATTGAAAGATTATCCACCAATACCAATTGAAATATGATCTTCACAATTTTGACATCACTTGAAAAGAGTTTTCATATGGCTTTATGAAAGGTTTGCAATGTTTTGGTTGTCAACAGATAGCCAGGTGCCGGAGGATGAGTATATATGCGCCCAAAACAAAAACTAGTCATTAGAGTCCAAAAACCAGCTGTCATGACCTGTCCAGGTGCGGCTTTGCCGCCCTCATTTGCGGCACCGCCGCAGCTCACGTAAAAAAGACAAAGCCACCCGACGGAAAAAGCCATAACTTTTTACTCCGAACTCCGATTTCAGTGATCTTGGACTTTTCCGGAAAGCTTGTTTCGAGAGCTATCCATACCAACCAATGGCAAGACCACAAATTTCAATAAGTTGAAGTGTTGTTCTGTTGAAAGTATCTTCACAAGTTGATGCCAATTTTAAATGAATACCCATATCTCATAGTATCACCTAGATAAAGCTCACAAAGACAAGAGATAGCATTAAATTGCACAAGCTAGAGTTTCACAACTAGTGACCCTTTGGATGTGGAAGGGAATGTGAGCCACTAATTGCAAAACCTCATAACATAGACTAAATTCCCCCTTTTCTTTGATAGTGCATACATATATATGTGGAAAGCAAGAACATATGCACTTTTGGTCAATTAAGTCCAAACAAGGGAATTTAAGCTATATTATGGAGAGTAGCTACTTAAGAGATAAGATTGCAATCCAAATGAATATGAGAGATAACTTTACCACTTTGGATTGAATTAATGTAGCATACCCATGAGAAGCTCATTTTCACCAAGAGACTACACAAATCACTAGAAGAAAAGGTTAGTCTCAAAAGACACAAGGCATAGGATGGGCTCCCCTTAATATGTGCATCAAGTACTTGAATTACTTGTGAAATGCACTTGAATCAGTTTAAGAGTCTAGAGGAGTTCATCCTATATCTTGGTCAAGGCACAAAAAAATTTGCAACAATTAAAATTATGTCAAGAAAACATACCACCACCAAGGTAGATAGATCACCACACAAATTTTCATTAATATGACCATCATGAGTGAGACTTCAAAGACTTGGATGACCATAATTCTCACTTGATGAAATGTGGTGAATTAGAGCTTGATCTTTGTAGACAAGATCCTGGGTGAATGGGATGGATCATGAGCACTTGATGAGCTCTAGAGAGGAGAAATAGCAATGAAAGCCCACTCTTCAATTATTTTCTCCAACTCTTCCCGATCTAGTTCCACTAAAGGATTGGGACATTCAACACTAAACGAAGAGTACTTGGTTTATGAAGACCGAGACCTCCCGGAATAATTGTGGAGCACCTAGAGAATCCATAGGAACTATCCATCCTCCCATTGATATGTGTAGGACTGCACAATATACACTTGAGAGAAACAATCGTCCCACAAGATATAGGCAAAGCTCCCCTAAATTTGTGCATATAAGAGTACGCAAAGTCCACTTAAGCACACTAACAATATGAGGTCATGAGAGAGTTTTGCACTATATTCCAACTGTTTCAAACTCCTTCAAGTTGCTTGTAGTCCAAAAGCCCTGTAGTCAGTTTTCAGATTCTATCATCCTTCAAGGAAACCTCATAACTCTCAGACCACTAGCCCAATATGCATGAAAATTGGTAGAGATCTTCATATATAAGTCCTCTAACTTGTGTCAAAGTTTCAGCTCATTTGGACTTCATTTGATCATCAAATCGATCTCTACCAACTGCTAATGTCTGAAATGCAGTAAGTTTTAGATTATGTCTTTCTTGAGAAAGCTTCATATCTCCTAGAATACAAATCCAGTATGCATAAAATTTGGTAGAGACCTTCATCTATGAGTTCTTTAACTGTCATATAAATTTTAGCTCACTTGAACTCCATTTGGTCAGTCAAAACAATTTTCTACCAAAACTGCTCAAATCTGAAACTGCACTCCTGAAGCTGATAGAAACCAACTTGAAACTGATTTTCTTCTAAACCAATCTTCATGACAATTGTACAGCAACAAGTACTAAACATGTATATCATGATCACAAATTTTCAGGTCAATTCTTCAGCGTTTGATCTTTGAAATCCAATGTTGAAGTCAGTCAACTCAGATTTCTAATTTCTGGACAGATTTGATGATTCATTTCATTTCTCTTCTTCTTGTCCAATCTTGAGGTGGATGTGGTTGAAAATACTCACAAGATGTTATATCCAATCAGTCCTCTTATCAATGGTTGCAATCTTGTGAATTCCTCTAATATAGCTCATCCAATCTCAATCTCAAACTTGATTTTGCCTAATCTCAGATTTTGAACTTTTCGACCTCGGCAAAATACATCTTTCTTTAGGTGAAGAGTAACCATCATGCTTGTGATATATCCAATTCAATAAGCACAACCTCTTATGAATTTTCTGTGAATAATCTCAAACACAAGAGGTCATTAGTAACACAAGCACTAGTTCCTCATTTAGCAACCCTTTGTATGTGTGGATGGCAAGTGGGTTACTAAATAAAGGAACCTCATAACATGGACTAAATCTCCCTTAAAGCCTCATGCACACTCTTTGAGTGGAATGGAGATGTGAATGTGCATGATTGGTCATTCAAGTCCAAAGGGTAGATTTAAGCCATATTATGGTGAGTGACTAACATAGACAAATCAACTTTCAAATTTACTAGAGAGAAAATACATCACATATGTTTGGATTGATTGCCTTCGTATGATAGCACACTCCATTTGAGAAACACATTCTCATTTAGTGAGACTACATAAATCACTTAAAGAAAAGATTAGTCTCACAACTCTAGCCATAGAGTAAATTCCCTTTTGATAAGTGCTCGAGTATTTGAATTTCTCACATAGCACTTTATTCATTTAAGAACTTGGGATTTTCACTCTATGTCTAGGTCATGGCAACAATAGAATAAATGGAATTAAAATATGCATGCCAAGAGATACTCACAACCATTGTAGCATGTAGATGCCCATAATATGAAAAATAAGGATTTGGCAATCTAACATATGACAAGATTCCATCAAGTAGGAAGTTCTTGAATTGTGAGTGATCAATGTCTTTTCTTTACTTGAGCATGATTCTTCATTCTTGGCCTTCTTTAATTTACTTATATTTCCCAGTGTGAAAACCAAGAGTCCAAATCCTTCAACCAACTCATAGTATGCATGAGTGACCATAAAGTTTCTTCAACTTAAAGTTCTTGATTTGAAGTCCACCGAGGAAGCTCAAGTCATCTATGTTGCTGAGTGGATCATGTAGTAGGATTCATCCAAGGCTTGGACAGATGTCGAGTGTCTGTTGTTCGCCAAGGTGCGGCACTGCCGTATCAGAGGTGTCAGCGGAATTAGGTGCAGTAACAGCGAGGACATCTCAACCATATATAGTTCTTCAAATGTCAATTCTCCACCAATAGCAAGATCAGCCGGTGCAATCCAAGACAATCCAACAACACCTTACCAGTTTACTGAAAACGGACCAGTTGAAGAATCATTCATAACTTTTGTTTTCCAAATGCTATGAAGGTCAATGAGGACTTGTTGGAAAGCTTGTGAAGTCTAGTTTCCAATGGCACCAATGCTGATCTGTTTGGCAACTTGGTTAATGCTGAACACCAGAGTTAGTACAGACTGGTCAGAAAGTCTACAATCTGTCATATGCTCAACTTTTCATGCAAAACTGTATCAATGTGCAATACTCCTTGGTACATGCTGCACATGGTGTGAAAGCTTATCAAGTTGACTTTCCAACCCAACAAACGGATTGTCATTTGCACTTTCCAAGATGGAGTTATGATCAAATTACTAAGGACTGCACATAATGTCAATCAGCATCACAAGGTGGTTCTTCATGACCTACAACATAAATAAGATCTTGCTCTACTAGAGAGCCATTAAAAGCATCATATGACAAATAATTCATTTAAACTTTGAAGCACTCTAGCCACTCCTAATAATTCACAAACACACATATATTTGTAAACTACTAGAGACTACACAAGTCAAATGGCTAGCTAGAAGGGTTAGGTACTAGTTACCGAGGTGAGTATGAGATATGAAATATTTCCATTGATTCATCTTCGGGTCAATCATATAAGAGAATATAATATGAATTGATTGATAGCTTGAGTGAATATTTTCAATCAACTTGCTCAAGCACCCCGAAGCTTCATATCACCTCCAAGTACCTAAAACACACATCAAGCACAACTTGGTGGCACCCAAACTAATTTGGGTCCATCAAGGTTAGTCACAAGAGACTTAGGCACCCAAATGGCCTTTGTGCTAGCACGTGGTGAACCAATCACCTCTCTAGCACAAGTGTCATTTTTGGGCATCCTAAGCATATTTGAATCAATTGAAGAGTTGAGCTTAGGAGTGTTACCCAAGGGACAATCCTTACTTAAATGTCCCTTTCCTCTACAAGTGTAGCATAGTCGACTCTTATTCTTGTTAGCCTTCTCTTTTTGCATTTTGCTTGCTACCTTGTTGATGAGCCTCTTTCTTGATAATGACAAGCCTTCACTTTTCTTGTTCGGACATGAATTAATTTCATGTCCTTCCTCATAGCATCCATAACACTTCTTGCCTTTTGGAAGTGTGGCTTGGTCATCAAACTTGTTGGAACATATTGAGGCAGTGTGTCCCATGTTGGAGCACTTGACATGAGCCTTCTTCATCATCTTCCTCTTTTGGATCTTGCTCATGCCCTTCCTTTCTTTCCTCAAGGGGCAATCTTTAACATAGTGACCCTCTTTCTTGCACTTGAAGCAAGTGATGAGAGTCTTTGGTTGTTGTTGCACCTTGATGGTCTTGGAAGCTTTGTTATCATCACTTGTCATCCTTGTTATGTGCCTAGTTTGATCAGGAGACAGGTTGGTAGCCTTCCCATTTTTGCGGGGCACGCGGCACTACCGCTCTTGGAGTGTGGCACTGCCGCGGTCTGTGCAGGCTGAACTGTACCAATCTGCGCTTTCATCTCAAACTTCACACTTTGAGAGTCATTGACCATTTTCTTGTCTTTCTTTGTGTGTCCAAGCTCACCTTTGATCATCTCATTGAGACTGGCAATCTCCTTTCTCATAGCTTCCATATCAACAAGGTTAGTGGCATAAACATTCAAATCAAGATTAAAGCATTTTCCACAGCCTTGGCTAGTGGCGGGAGTAGAGGTGTCCTTTGCATTAGAGGGTTGTGAGGTGCTCTCCCTAAGATGACTATATTGCAACTCAATCTCCTTGTGCTTTTCAACTAAGACACAATACTTGTCATTGAGTGCAACATTAGCCTTCGTTGTGAGAACATGTTCTCTTTGCTCTTCGGCCAAAGCCTTGTGCAAGGAGTCCACCTCACTTCTCTTTAATGCAAGAGCTTCCTTATTAGCAACATACAACCTTTCAAGCTTGTCAAGTTGTTCATCTCTAGTTGCTAACTCAGCTTGGGAACTCTCTAAATCCGCCATTAGTTGAGAAAGAAAGACTCTAGTTTTAGCATCTAGGTTCTTGATGAGTCTAGCATACTCTTCATCATCACTAGATTCACTATCACTAGAGCTTTCACTTAGATCACTGCTAGAGATGTCACTAGGAGGTGGAAGAGGTTTAGCTTTTGATTTTACCTTCTCACCTTTTGCCATGAGGCACACATGAGATGTGTCATAGAAAGTTGTGCCTCTAGGTGAGGTGGATTCATAATTTGGCCCCACCAATCACAAGCTTCTTCTTCCTTCAAAATGTTAGTCTCACAAGAACTAGAGGAAGTAGAAGCACCACATGTATAAACATTGGTCTTACCAACCATTTCATTACCATCCATTAAGTCATGTGTTGGCGAGGAAGTGATTGTGGCATGATCAATGGTGCCTTTTGAGAGAATCACTTGAGGCTCATCATTTGTTGGTGAAGTTGAGCACTCCTCAAGTGGTTCCTCCAATGAGATGTTGCTCTCATCACACTTGGACTTGCCATATCTCTCTTTGAGTGTGGTCCAAATGATATGGGCATCCCCAAGTGGTTCATCATCTCCAAATACGACGACATCTAAAACATCTTCACTCAAAGCACTAAATAAAATACTAGCAGCTTGAGCATTGTAGTGTGAGCATATCACTTCCTCTCTAGATAGATAGTCCAAATCATCACTAGGAGGTGAAATGCTCACATCTACAATCTGCTCTATATGAGGACCCATGGCCCTAAAAAAATATCAAGCACATTAGCGAGACCAAGATGCATAGTTTGAGCCATCGAAAAGTAAAAGTTCTAGAGATACCTCCTCACTTGTCGACATCTTTTCTCTCAAGGCGGTTAAGCCCAAAATTGAGAGCCTAGCTTTGATACCACTTGTAAGGACCTTGATGTCGAGAAGATGGCCTAGACGGGGGGTGAATAGGCCTACAAAAATTTCAGCCCAAACACACAAGTTAGGACTAAGGCCTAAACTATCTCCCCGAGGCCGAGGAGTCCTATACAGCTCAAACTTGGTGAAGATGATGATGAGATACTCAAGCAACAATCCCGCAAAAGCTCAGCTCGAGATCTTATTAGAAAGTCGGCGGCACCGCCGCCTTCGGACCAGGCCGCACCGCCCGCTCCAAGCTCTGAGAAAAAGGTTAGCTCACAGTTCAAAAAATCTACCCAACGAAATTTAGATCGGTTAAATTCCTTAGCTTCTCGGAAGGGTAGAGATTGCGATCGAGTGCTAGAACAAGTAGATCGTGAGCCACAAAGTAGATCGACCTCAAACCCTAAAGTTCCTCAACAACAACAATATATGTATGCAAAGTAAAGTAGAGTAAGCACAAGAGACACGGCCGATTTTTACCGTGGTTCAAGGTCACCACCAAGGCTGGCCTAAGTCCACGTTGTTGAGGTATCCACACAAGGATTGGCTTGCCACAAAGGCTTGCCTTGCCCTCGTTCTCAAGTCAAGAGAGTTAACTCTTGAGATGAGGGGTGTTTCCAATAGAAGTAGAGGGTGATAACAAACGTCCCGGAGCAGCCACAACAAGATGGAAGCTTAGGGCGACGCCTAGCCGGCTAGGAGCAAAGCTCCAAGAGTAACAAACACAATCCACCGGCTTGAACGCGAACCAAGTGCTCTTGGAGATGAAGAACAGGTTGGAGAGCTCTCTATTGCAGTTTGGAGTCTCAATCTCTCAAGCGATTGGAGAGGAATCAAAGAGAGAAGCTTGAGGGGCTCCAATGGTGAGTGAGGGAGAGAGAGAGAGCAGCTGGTGGCACTGGGAAGGGAATGGTCGAGGTAACCGTTGGAGGGGACGAGGGAGGTGTTAAATACCCCTTCAAGTCCTTAACGGTCAGATTCGAGCGGCACCTTGCCGCTCGGCCAAAACAAAGAAGAATGGAAAAGTGTTGAGCTAGCTGTCTTGGTTGATGTATGAGGATGTATTGGTCAAAGATTGAGCACTTGGTTGCACATAAAAGCTTGTGCATTGTATCCCCTTTATAGTACGGCTTTTCCTAAACTCAATTTCAAAACATAAAGGAATGTAAACCTTCTTTGAGCGTAGAGCCGTCATCATTTGCAATTGGGGGCTCCTGCATATATATAACATCCTCAATCATCTTTGTCTCTTCTCTTTGAGCAAATATGTCTTGAGCATGTGACTTGAACCACTTCCATCATATGAGTTCAATTTCATGGCTTCAAGTCACTTCCACTAATGATTTGATTCTCAACACAATATGACTCCTCATAGCTTGATTAGTTCCTCGACTAAATGCAAGTACTCTCTTCTTCACCTTAGCCATGGTACCTCGGTCCCAAGCCGTCGCTTGCCCTTCACCTTCGCTTAGTACCTCGAAGCCCTTTCCTTGCTATCTTCACCTTATCAAGACATACTTAAGTCACATCACATTAAGCATCCATTGAATAACCATTTCTTCAATATTGTGATCCTTGCTTGAATATCTTCTAGATATGAATGTTGAAATCAATCAAGCTCGGTTGACTCACCACGAGACATATATGGATCAACATCAATATTGTCAAGCCAATTCACGATTCCTTATATCCTCTTCATTTTGGCTTGACATTCCTAACACCCACTTCAATCTCTGTCTTTATATTTCTAGCTTGATCATATCAATGCAAAGTGATGTTCCAAATCTTTATCCATACAAGCAACTAATATAGAGAACATCTTATATCCGTTATGCATTGTCTCCTTTGTCATTTCACCTTTGCTTGATATATATTCACTTATGCACTCTTGATTCAGTCTTTAATCCTTGATCAACACTAGTTCATTGTCCAACTCTTCTTGTTCATGCAAAGCAAGCCATCATAGAGACCATCACAACCATCAACTTATGTCTCATTTGCCATTAGTCAAGTATGCTTGCTTGCACATGATACTATGATATCCCACAACTTTAGAAGCCATTTCATTGATTCCATTTGCATTGTTGTCTTTTGCTTGAACTAGATTGTTTCCATAATCCTCCAACACAACAATACACAATTTGGCCTTTGCTTCAACACTATATGGCATATCATCAAGTTTGCTTACTTGTTGAACCTTGATATACTCGCTAACACACAATCCACAAGTATATGCAATAGACTCAATTTCCTGTTCAACACTTGGCAAACTTATTAGACCTTTAATTATGTTGTCACTCAATTCACCAAAACCCACTAAAGGGCTTGATGCACTTTCAAAAAGCCATCTAGCAGGCAACCCTGCTTAACCTAGAAACCCAGGGTAACCTTGGGCAATCTAGTAGAGAAGCTTAGCTAGTCGGTTTCCTCTCTCCGCAAGCAAGGAAAGCATTGCGGATAGCTGATACACCGCGCGTAAACCATGTACCTCAGCCCCCAGGCAATGGAAAAACTGTCGTCTTGTCCTCGCAAAGTAACCACCGTAACTAGACCTCCGCAAGCACAGCGAGCCCGCTAAAGAAGCCAGGCGTCGCCGCGCAACTAAAACCCACAAGCACGCAGAGCCTCGCTAAAAGAAGCGGGCGTCGGCCGCGCAACTAAACTCCGCAGCTACGCCGAGCCTCGCTAAAGAAGCAGGGGCGCCGCGCAACTAAAACTCCGCAGCACGAGCCTCGCTAAAAGCGGGTCAGCGTCGCTGCGCAACTAAAACTCCGCAAGCACAGCGAGCCTCGCTAAAAGAAGCAGGGGGCGTCGCTGCGCAACTAACACTCCGCAAGCACAGCGAGCCTCGCTAAAAGAAGCAGGGGGCGTCGCTGCGCAACTAACACTCCGCAAGCACAGCGAGCCTCGCTAAAAGAAGCAGGGGGCGTCGCTGCGCAACTAACACCCCGCACGTCAGCGAGCCTCGCTAAAAGAAACAGAGGGCGTCGCCACGCAACCAACGCTCCACAGAAAGCGAACCTCATAAAAATGTGTAAGTAACAATAATAATAGAAGGGGGCAACGTTACAACAACCCCGCAGGGGGGACTAGGTTACAACAACCTCGCAAAAGGGGATCACTTTACAACAACCCCGCAAAGGGGAATCACCTTACAACTACCCCGCGAAAGGGGGAACAACCTCACCACAACTCCGCACAGAGGATCAAGTCCACAATAACCACAAGAAGGGGCAGGTCCAAGCCAGAAAACCACTCAACCACAAATCACGTCAGCCAGTTCCATAATAAACGCCTCCAGCACGTCCCCTGCAAGGATCCCCGCCACTCGCTCCACAAACTCTGCCACATCAACCACCTCGACTTCAAGAGGACCGCTCGGAACCTCGCCACCCAGCCAACAACCATCCGCTTCCTCCTCTCAGGCCAGACCTAGCGGCCCCCATAGAAGGGGCGGGGCCCTGACAAGCGGAAGTGGCCCCGATAGGGTTCTCCGTCGAAAAACCCTCCGTAAGTCACGGGCCCTCAGCTCCACCGGCTCCGGCTTGGGCACAACCACGGCACCCTCTCGATCCACCTCAAAACCAACCTCGCCGAGCGCGATAGCGACAGCCTCCTCGTCCCCAAGGTCCTCGTCCAACTCAACCGAGGACGGCTCCGCCCCAAACAATACCCGCTCCACCTGACGGTCCGTCAGATCATAGCCACGCCAAAATGCCCCCGCGGCCTGGTTCTTCACATCGTATCTTCGAGTGCGCGCCCACCAAAAGGCTTCAAAGCTGACCCCCGGGTACTTGGTCATCGCGTGAACCCACGTCTCCCCCGAGATAAAAATATCTTGGTAGTTCATCATCAGGGGAACGACATTCAGCACCCCCCGCGCAGGCCCCGCAGGATCCTGCGCGGCAGAGCAAAGGGTTAGCACTCCCACCGCACAAAAACAGAGACAAGAGCACGAAAACAGCAAACTCACAGCACAACCATGCCAGACCACCCAACACGAAGTCACTGCTGTTAAAAATATTAAAGGTTCCTTTACAATAGTCCACAACGGGACACATTGCCATCGTACAACCCGAGACTACAGACTCACGCGGGGTCTACACCTGGCCAGGGGAAGAGGGGCCCGAGCCATCTGCAGAAACCTCCCCATGCGCCCGAGGGGCGTCGCCATCTTCAACCTCCGCTGCAGCCCCATCATCAGCGGCCCCCACACCATCATGAACAACTTCAGCACTTGGCACCGGGGGGCTGCCGCCACCCAGGGTCCCATCATCAGTGGCAGCCTCGTCATCCCCCGCTGCGAGGACGGCCGCCAATGCCTGTATCAACCACAAAAAGGAAAAGTTCCATTCTTAGAACAAGTCATAACAGCACCCAGGACAAGGACCACAACGCCAAGAGATGAACCTGTACCCGTGCGGTCGCAGCCTGGGCCTCCTCCATGGCCACGTCATGCCCAACGTTCATGAAGAACTTCTTCAGGAACCTCCCAGCCAAGTACCGGAGGTCCTCGTGCCCGCCAAGCAGCTTTCCATCTCTTCCCTCTTCGGAAACTTAAGCTTCCGGGGCTCGTCGAGGTGGGTACACCCCTCCAAGCGAAGAGTATGCCCCAGCGCCATCGCCCCAACGTATCCCCCGAAGTCGGCCGCGTGGTGAACAAGCGGGGTCACACCCGCAATCGACGACTTCAGCTACTCCGCAATAGCGGAGGGCTCCACCGCGGGCAGCGGGGCCGACCCACTGCTCCCAGCCTCCACCAGAACGCCGTCAAGGGCCTCCTTCACAGAACCCATTTCGGCAAGCCAAGCCTCGCGTCGTGCGAGGACAGCCTACCCTCCAACTCCGTCACCCTCTTGGGGCGGACTCCTCCCTCTCCCTGGCCTCCCGCGCCTCAGTGACCAGATCAACATTGTGTTGGGCGGTCTCCACCACGTCGTCGTGGGCCTTCTGGAACTTCTCCTGCAGAGAGGCGTAAGCCTCTGCTTGCTTCTTCAACTCCTCGCCAAGCCGAGCCACCTCTGCTTCGGCGCGCTCCACCTCGCGGGCCCTCTTCTGGAGAGTCTCCACATCATCCTTGGCGTCACGCGCCGCGCGGCCCCCTGCAGCACGCGCCAGGACAAGGATCTCCGCGGCCTTCACCGCGATATCCTCCTCAAGCTCTGAGCGGGAGCGGAATGACAGCCGATGCTCGGCCTCCGGGATCCGCACGCGCCCGTAAACCTCACCGAGGAACCGCCTTTCCGCCTCGTTGGATTCAAACTGGCACTCCGCAATATCGGGGCCCGTATACAAGTCGGACCCCGGCATTAGCGGAGCAACCTCCTCCGCGTGAATCCCGGGAGCTGGTGGCGCAGACAGCGTCCGTGGCCGCGTTTCCCACCATGACCCTCGCCGTCGATCTCCCCCTCGATCTCCCGGCCGCCCACCAAGATGTGGCACCGGGCACGGTCAGCTGCTGCTTTCCCCATCGGGGGTCTCGGAGCCGTGAGATCTCCGCTCAACGCTGGAACCACCACGGATTTCCCGAACTCAACCACGGCCCGCGTGGCCGCAGGAACCATCGCCTCCAACCGAGGTGGCGCTGCGACGGGCCGGCGCATCCCCAACCACCTGCGGGGATTCAACCTCCTCCTCCGGTGCGGAGGCCTCCGCCGCTTACCGGGGTGGGGACCCGGTCCTCGGTCGACCCATCCCGCTTTGTCGTCTTCTTCGCTCCATTGGGCTGGCCGATCTCATGAATAAGGCGGTGGGCCCCGCGCGTCGAGGGCGCCCGGCTACGGATGAGCCCCCGCGACCCAGCGACGGAGCGGCCGCCACGTCCAACCTCGCCGCCATCACCCCCGCCCCGCCGCCTCGCCTGCGGCCGGGTAGCGAGGCCCTCGGGACCCGTGCTGGCCCTCTTCTTCCATTTGCCCGGCACGGGGGCCACTGCGTCAACTTCCTCCCGGTGAGGGCGGTAGGAGTAGAGGACCCCAAACCCGGTCGAACACCGGTTGGGCGTTTCCCTTGCCCCGAGGGGCCATCCGTATCTTCTTGAGCTCGGCATCCTCGCACTTGCCGTCGGCTCCTCGAGACGGGTCTCCACCTCCACGAGAACCCGCCTCATGCCCGCGTCCCGTGAGACAGCCCTCTGGATCTGGTGGTCCCAAGAGAGCGTCGAAGTCCACCTTCGGGGATTTCAGATCCAATCCCCGCAGCTTGTCAACGTCCTCAACCTCCGGCCACACCTGGGAGCCGGACAGGGGCACCACCCTCGCCGCCACAAACTCTTCCACCAAGTCACGCCCCGTCAGGTAGCGCGACATATTCGTCAGCATCACCTGCTGCTCGGCCACGGTGTTGGTCTGCGCCCATTGCCCTTTGGGGGGCTCGCCGAGGTTGCGCAGCCTTCCGCATAGCTCCGGGGCCTCCGGCAACTCGTAGTAGAACCACCTGGCCAGTCAATCGGCGGACCACTTGCTCTTCTGCGCCTGCACGAGCAGCGAGTGGCTCCCGCGATACGCGAAGGTGTAGACAGCGTACTGCGCAAGCTGCTGCGTCCCTTGCACAGTCCCAGTGGGACGAGGCTGTAGGTGAACACGGTGATTGTAGAGGAAAGCGTCGACGTCCGGCACCAGGCCCTGCGAGCGGCAAGCCCAGACGAAGATTGACAGCTTGGTGAAGCGGCGTGGTTCAGACTGATGAAACCGAGCCCGAGAGACGGTCATCAGATCCACCACGAACTCCGCGATGGGAAAGCGGAGTCCGGCCACGAAAAACTCCACGAAGACAACCACCTCGTTGTCATTAGGCTTCGGGATGTGATCGCTCCGCGGGGGCCGGGCCTTCGCCTGCTCGAGGTAGCCCAGCTCCGCGTACTCCTTCAGGTCAGCCTCGGTGGTCTTGCTCAAAGGGAACATAAGTGTCGGCGAGGTCTCCTTAGCCTTGCCCTTCCCAGCCTCCGCAGCCTTCGACGTCATCGCTAAGGGAGGCGCTAGCAGGAACCTCCGCAAATCGCTCTCGGAAAAACTCGCACCCCGCAAGGGAACACAAAACCAGCACGGCGAGAGCACACACGGGGAGCCAAGAAACGCGAGTGGTTAAGAAAGCAGAGGGCCGAGTGAAAAGTGAGAGCACAAAATTTTAACGGCGGCACCGGAATCAGCTATTTGTAGGGGCCAAGCGACTCACCGGGAACGGACCCCAGGGCGGCAGGATCCACCGCCACGTACACCAACGGTTCGCATTCAACGCCCCAGATTCAGCGCAAGAACTCAACCGCCCCCACAGCGAGGAAGCTAACACGTGTCAAGGCAAAAGAACAAAACCGCCCGAGGCAAAGCAACTAGGGCGTCGGCGAGGATAACCCCGCAAACACCACAGCCGTCCGCGGGTCTCCCCTCTCAAAGCCTGCTTTTCGCCCGGGCAGCACCGGACCAAACCCCGAGGGGCTACCGTTGGGGAGGGGGCCCGCCAGGGGACCCCCAGTAGCTCCCCGGGCCCAATGGCTAAGACGACACCCCCACGTGCACGGGGACGGCAAAGGCGAAGACGACACCCAGCGAGCGGGGCGGCAAAGGCGACACGACACCCGCAGCGCGGGGCGCAATGGCAGGGCCTACCCGCGGGCGCGGGGGAAAGGCAAAGACAACACCTCCGCAGGCGCGGGGGGACACAAGGCAAACGACACCCCAGGGCGCGGGGACGGCAAAGCGAATGGACGACACCGCCCGCAGGCGTGGGGCGGCAATGGCAGGGCGACACCCCGCAGCGGCGGGGCGGGCGCGAGGCGACCCCGCAGGCGCGAGGGGCGGCAATGGCAAGGGACGACACCGCAGCGCGCGGGCGGCAAAGGCAATGGCGACACCTCCGCAGCGCGGGGGCGGCAAGGGCAAGACGGCCCCGCAGGCGCGGGGGCGCAAGAGCAAGGCGACACCAGCAGCGCGTGCGTGGGGTGGCAAGAGCAGGGCGACACCCCCGAGGGCGCGGGGCGACGAGGGCAAGTGCAGCGCCTCGCAAGTGCGGGGAGCGGTTGTGACACCCCAAATTTTTGCAATTTTGGAAATAGGGTAAAATGATTTAATTATGCATTTTGTGAGCATCCCAATTTAGGTAAATAATAAAATTGTAGGAAATTAAAATAAAATATAAGGCTAGATACATGTTTGTGCACTCATGCTGCTGCATTTATTTTTGTAATGAGTGCTTGCTTCAAAAAGTTCAGAAGATAATTCCAAAAGCTTTTGAAATTGGCTTTTTGAAATGAAATTTTATAAAAGAAAAGCATTTTCTTTTCCCTCCCCATTCTTTTTTCCTTTCTGGCCAGCGTGGCTTGCTCATTTGCTTTGGCCCGTGGCCTGATTTCCTTGTTCTTGGGCTGCAGCCGCTTGGCCCATCGCCACTTGCAGCAGCAGTCAGGCCAACGCAGCCTAGCTTGAACCAGTTGGGCACCGCAGCTCAACACAGCGCCAGCGCCTGTGCATCGTCCCCGTTCGATTTGGACGTCGCGGATACTGCGTCGCGCTGATGCCGCTTCCCTTCCAAATGTGTCGGCCGCTTCCCTTCCAAATGCGTCGCTGCCTTCCTTCTATCCGCACGCTAGCTCTATATAAGGCGCAGCCGCGAGCGTCGTGCCGCTTTTCCCGACGCTAGCGAACTTGCCTGGCCCTCGCATCGAGCAGCGCTGCCGTGGAACCCTAGGCGGAGTCGCCGTCGACCTCGCCATTCCGTCCCGTCAACCGCACCGTAAGACCCGTGTCGAGCTCCGCGTTGTCCGCACGAACTCGCCGGTGCAGTTTCCCTATTTTTTCTCACACTTCATCGCTCACAGAACATCGCCGTTCTTTGCAGTTTGGGAGCCCTGCCGCCGTGAAACCCTAAGCCGCCTTTGTTGCCGCCACTGTCAAGATCGAATTCGCCGACAGCCGCCAAGTTTAGCCGTGCGCCGTCCTTGGTTCGTCTCGGCTTCTGGTTTTGTGCTAGGTGAGATGCCCTCGCGTCAATCTTTATTTTGGTTCAAGTTCCATGGTCTATCGTGGACTGTACAGCCTATTCTAGTTCCGTCGCCGTGCTTGCTCGGTTCGTTCTTCATCTACCTATTGTTGCTCACGCAATGCAGTTGAACTTTGCATGCAGGAAGCAACAGTCCATGCCCTACTGAACCCCACATCCTTGCCGTGTCTCCATCGTCATTCAGTAATCATAGGTGAGCTCTCATGGTCCTCTTCTATCATCTCAATCCTTTGTTATCGTCGAACTCCATAGAAGCTCCATCGTCGGCCATGGTCCTCCATCCTATCTTACTGACGGCATGTGTTACTTGACGACATCATGCAAATGATCTTCGTGGACGTGTCGTGTTCCTTTAGAACAATTCTGAAAATACATGACGTATAGACATCACCAGCAGGCAAAAGAAAACCAAGCAGACGTGCAGTTTTGCTTGTTAGCTTGCTTGATGACATCACATGATGACATCAAGTGTTTTCTTGCCGTTTTTCTTCACAAAAATAAAACAACAAATACAATAGAAATACACATGCATCCTGAGCCGTCCAGATCCATATCAAGGATCAAGATTAGAAGATACCCCTTCATTGGTTGTTTTGCTAAAGAGTCCATGACTTTCATCATAATTCCGTCTCTGAGCCTTGGTTTATAAAAAAAGAATTTGATTTATTTTATTTCGAAATGGACTTACACTTATTTACAGTTTTTCCACCGGATTCAAACCTTTATAACTTTCTCATTTTAAATCCGTTTTGACCCGTTCAAGTTGCGTTAGGTTCATAACGACGTAAGCTACGCGTTAGCAGCGATGTTAACTGTGTTTTGAACCTTTCAAATTTAAAGTTTGATTTAAATTGTTTTACTAAAGTAAATCTTGTTTAATTCGTATCTTTCACGTTCTAGCTCCGATTTTCGTGATCTTGGCGTCTATGTGATCGTAGTGAGACATAGATTTGTTTTATAAACCTTTTATCTTGTTTTTATACTGTTGGTGTAATGTTTCTAATATAGTTCTTTTGTTGCTTCGTGTATGATTTCTCGGATGCTTGTGTGGTGATTTATGTCGACGTCCAGTCGGTGAGTTTTATGTTGGTGGCCTAGAAGAAGAAGTAGGTGATCAAGTGGTCAGTGAGCAGTTCGTGGAAGATCAGGAATTATTCAAAGATCAGGATCCTCAGGAGTTCTTTGAGGAATTGATTAAGAAGAAGGAATCTGAGTTGAAGGCAAGTATAGCATGGGACTATCCTTGTTACCTATACACTTTATAATCATGATTCATATGCATGTGTCCACCTTGATAAACTTAGAGATTATAACATAGTTATTGTTATCTTGTACCTTGTTGCCTATGGGGATGCTTGCATATGGGTAGTATTTTGCTAGTGCTCAACTTTATACATAAACATGATGTAATGATGAATATGAGATATACAATGTTTGGTATGAAATGATGTTTACCATGGACCATAGGGCGAGAGCTCATGCTTTTACATGATGCTCTTGGCTCTCCATAAGGACTTATCCTTTGGCAAAAGCTGGGATTTCTGATGCAATTTGTGGGGGTTATATGGCTCGACTTTAGTCGGTCAATGGACCTTTCCTATCTTGTCGGGGTTACCCCTCTTTTGTGGCGCAAATGGGGAAGGTCGATTTGTGGGAACCCTCTTTGCCGAGGTTGGATCCTACGGAATAACCATTGAATCCTAGCGGTGTTGACATTTTAGGAGAACCATTGAAAGGCTTTATATGATTCTTGGTGTATTGGGCCTTGCAAACCCATGCATTTGAAAATCATGACTCACGGTGAAAGTGTACACCCTGCTTGCAGAGTTTAAAGCCGATATATCGGCCGTGCTCACGGTCCACGGCGGCCGAGGAAAACTCAAGGAATAGATGGTCGAGCGTTGAGATTGAGATGGGATTGAGACATGGATTTAAGATGATGGTGACTACGACGGTGATGTTGTTGAAGATGATGATGGAGACTTATGACATATGTTGTTACAATTATGATATGGGAATATTTGGGGCTTAAACATATATAACTTCTTGCTTAATTAATTCTAAAATTTGACCTACTAAAATGCTTACTTGGTTAAACCGGTGTCTATCCTTTTGAGCCTCATAACTCCATGTTATATTTTTTTGAGTTCGACATGGACTCACCCTTGCAATTTCCCACTCAAACCAGGATGTTGCAAGATTTCTAGAGTTTTGAAGGAGTCAGGCTTGTGATCAACCAGTCAGTTTGTACCTGTGGCGTGGAGGCTTCATCCCAAGATCGGAGTGTCTTTCCGTTGTTCGCGCTTTGAGGTTATCTTTTTGTATTAAGTTTGTTATATATTAAGCATTATGTTTTGATATTTCCTTTAATTGTAACTATATGTGAGATTTGACTTCACGGGCTCACATATGGTGTGTATCTGGTTTTGTTCTTAAAACCGGGTATGACAATGGCAGGGAAGGAGGACGCCTCGCGAGCGCCTTGGGGAGGTGCGAGAGCCCTGGAGGACCCGAGCGTGCGGTGGCTTGAAAGAAGGGAAACCCTAACGAAGGCTGGGCGAGTCGGGGCTAGTGTTTTTACTCTCTTACCCCTAATGAGGCTTGTACCGATTTGCCCTACTTGGCGGGCCCTAGGCGTAAGTGGCAAGCGCTCTGTCCTACTCCCTCCCTACGTTCCGAAAACTTGCAATTCTCGCTTCAGAAAAAATATTTTCAAGCTAGGCAATTATTTATTAAAATATATAAAAATTTTATACTAAGTAATTAGTATCATTGGAAAGATCTTTAAGTCTAGTTTTTTTAACAAATTTATTTGGAGATATAAATGTTGCACGTATTTTCTACAAACGTAGTCAAAGTTGAGTCGGTTTGGAGGACACGCTTCCCATAGTTGCAAATGAAATGGAACGGAGGGAGTAATATGTAACTTTAATGACCTATAAATCGTATGGAGGAGGGCGGTTGGTGGGAACTTTTATGACCTATCAATCAAAAAAGGGGATCTTCTGGGGATCCTCGCTCTTGTCCACGTCATCCGTGTTGCCACCTGTCTTACCCCTGTGGAAAGCCCTCGCCTCTCCACCCGCCACTCACGTGGCAAAGGCCGGAGGGGCGGTGCGTACCCACCGATTGGCGCCCGTCGTGGGGACCAACATAGAAAGCCATGCCGGCAAATACCCGGGTAGCGAGCGGGGCGGGGCCTCCGCCCATCGGGGCCCACCCGCCACCGCCTCCGGGACTCGGCCCCGCCGGCCGGGCGCCCTCGGCGGGCGCGGCGAGCCTCCGGGAGTTTGCCGACCAGGCCCCGAGGGCCGGCGTCGACCTACCGCCCGGGGCGGGCCCGCACCCCTCCTCAGGCGACGCCCGGCACTGGAGCCCCGCAATCGAACGCAACTTAGCTGGGCACCGGGCGCCGGGGGACTCGGCCGACGGCCCGGGAGGCGCGGGGCGGGGCCCCGGTGGTGCGGCGACCCTCGCGTCGGCCGCCCCAAGACACGGGACGTCCTCGGGCGCCGAGGGGTTCCGCCGAGGCGACGAGGACGAGGAGGCGGCGGGGACCGCAGCCCTCGAAACCCCTACGAGCACAAATCGCCGAAACGAAACCAGTAACCGGAAGCTTACGGCCGGAGGCAACGCCTACGCACCATCGAGGATCGGGCGAAGCGGCGAGGGGGCAACTTCAGCGTGGCTGGAGCAGCAGCTAGCAGCCGCGCATGAGGTACACGGCCCGAACGGAGCCCGCAACACCATCCCCCACCACCACCGCTCCTAACCACCCACAATACCCCCCGCCAGAGACCACCCTGCACCGATCCAGGGGCACGGCAGCCCCGCGTGATAATCTCCACCACCAAAACCCCCCACCCATCGATGAAAGCCATCGCCGGGGGGCAGATCAGCCCCCGCGAACCACACACTACAACCCCGCATCCCCGCTCTTGTTTGCCCTCCAGCTGGCGGAGTGGCCTTCCTCCTACAGCCACCAACACCTACCAAGGTACACGGGGCAAATGGACCCGCGACAATTCATCATGTCATACGAGGCCGCCGTGGCCGCAGTTGGAGGAAACGAGTCCACAATGGAGAAGTCGTTCGTCATAGTGGCAAGAGAGCTTGCTCAGGCATGGTATTCAACCCTACCCCCCGCCACAATCAGCAGCTGGTCGGAACTCCGATCAGCCCTGCAAACAAACTTCAAAGGAGTGGACTCCGCAACAGCGAATTCCACCAAACTTCTCAGTGTCATCCAAAAGCCAACCGAACCCCTGAAGGACTGGTGGCGGAGGTTCCTCCATACCAAGGCAAGGATGGAAGGGGTAACTGACTAGAGCGTCATCATGGCAGTCCTCGCATGCATACGGCCGGGGCCTTGCCACTCCAAAATCGAAAGGAGGCAGCCCAAGACCCTCGCCGAGCTCCATGAGATAATGGAGAAATCTTGCTTAGGCCGATACCGGCCACAAAGCCAAGCTCAATGCTTTCCGCCCACAACCCTCGCAGAACCCCCTACCCCGCAGCAGAGACCGCAAAGGTCGGAACACCTCAACTACCCAGATCGCAACAGAGTCGCCGCAATAGACACCGCACCACCACCCGAGCAAAGAGCAAACCCTCCCACCAGGCCAACCTATCAGTCAAGGGATCAGCGGCCATACAACCAGCGCGACGAGCGCGGGCCGTCTCAGCAGAAGCAACCCTATTGCCACTACTGCGGGGTGGACAAGGGCCACTTCACAAAACAATGTCCATACTTCGCCAATGGCAAGGAGTATATAGATAGCCAGTTAGCCTCCCAGCAAACCAACCGCCCGGATCAACCACACGGAAGACCAATAAGAACCCCCCGCAACACAACCATTACTCCTACACCTCGCCAAATTACGCAACCCCTTCCATACCGGGCTTCAGCTACCCAGCTTTCAATCAACCCCCATATCACTACAGCCCACACAATCAGCCCCGCTACGGAGGCCAAGCTTATCTGAGAACACACCCCCGTAAACCCCGAACCGGCCAGCCCAACCCCGCATTACCACCACCCCGCCAATCCCAATCCTACCGCCACCGCCACCCCCGCCACCACCGATAAAGCAAGAAGTGCGGACCACGCTAAATAACCCCACCTCCGCTTATGGTGAGATCTTGGCCATTTTGGGGGGTCAAATGAAGACCACGGCAACAAACGATAGAGAAAAGAGCACTATCGCAGGGTTCACCACGTGGCCATAGAGGGCCCCCACAAGAACAGTCAGTGGTCCCATGTCCCAATCACGTTCAGCGCAGCAGACATGAGGCTCAAGGACTACCCTCACACAGACGCGATGGTAATCAAGACAACCATCGCAGGGTGGATCGTAAGCAAAATCTTGGTCGACACAGGAAGCTCCGCAGATATTTTGTTCACCTCCACCTATGACCGCATGAGGCTCGATCGTAACCTCCTGGAGCCCGCAGGAAACCCCCTTTTTGGATTCGGAGGCCAGCAGGTCAGAGCAATAGGCAAGATAACCCTTCCGGTCACGCAGCCGGGGACCAGCCCCACCATCGAAGGCGAAAACATAACCTTCGACGTGGTTGACATGCACTACAACTACAACGCAATCTTCGGGCGAGGCATCATCAACGCGTTCACAGCAGTAATCCATCTGGGCTATCTCCGCATGAAAATGCCGTCAATTACCGGAGTCATAGCAGTCTTCGACGATCAGGACCTCGCGAGGACCGTAGAAGGGGCAGTCGCCCCGGGGCAGAGAAACGTGCATGCCCTCGAGCAGGACAAGGAAGACAAAGCGAAGAAAGAAAAGAAAGAGAAAGAAGACCCCGAGGAGGACCAAGTACAAACCTCCGCGGCGCCCGGCCGATAGAAAACAAAACGGTCGGGCTCTTCGAATGATGAAACCAAGGTAGTGACCATCTCCGCAATGCTGGACCCCGAATTCGAGGCGAACCTCACCCATTTCCTCCGCGACCATTGCGACGTCTTCGCCTGGTCGGCCGAGGACCTCTGTGGCGTCGACCATCGAGATTATCGAGCATAAGCTCAACATCCGTGAGGGAGCAACCCCATGTAAGCGAAACTCCGCGGATGTCCGAAGAAAGGAAGCAGGCAGCACAGGTCGAGGTCAATCGCCTCCTAGACGCCCAAGTGATAAGACCGGTAAAAGTACCCAACATGGCTATCCAACGTGGTTACGGTCAAAAGGAAGCCTCTTGTTGCATTTCTTAAAGCGCAATCACTAGAAACTGGTTTAGAACCCATCTCCAATAACGGGCGCAGAAATGCGCCGTTGATATTCTAAGTGAAACCACCGTGTCGGTGATTACACTAGGTACATCAACGGTGATAGATCTTGCCTAAGAAGATATTCATCATAAAAGCGCCGCGGATCTATCATTGTAGCATTTCACCGGAAGTATTCGGGGTATCGTTATTTATATTTTTCCCAAAGGAAGGCATGGTGTAAAAGTCTCTAATTCGGACATGGTCAAGATGACACGAATGTATAATAGACCAATGATCATAATAGGGGTAAAATAGAATAGGTAATAGGATAACTTGACACACACACTCAAGCCAATCTCAAGGATAAAGATAAAAGAAAGAATAAAATAATAAGTCTAACATGGAGCAGGCATATCCTAGATAGTCATGTCAAGATAGCGAGATACACACATGTTTCTTTGTTAGAGATTCTAGTTCAAGAAAGCCAAGGTCTCTGCGCGAATTACTTGGGTAAGGGCGACCCACGCCCAAAGGGCGGTGTCCGGCAATTACCACTAGCGCCACACCCGAACATGGGGGATTACAAGGGACAAACCAAGGCTGTCATAACCCAGCCGCCTACCCCCTCAACCGTGGGATGCGCCACAAAAGATAGAAAACCCTTAGTCTAGACACCACGTCTACACTAGTGATTATTACTGGGCGTGTATACAAAGCTTACCCGTCCGGGTCCTTCTACCGAGCACGCCCGAAGGAGCGACTATCAATCCCGCAACCCAACATCAACCAAGTCTAACTCTAGGTAGAACTCATCATATCGATCTAGCTCTTGGTCTAAACATGTATGTATGATAAATTAAGCACGATGTTCCATAAGACAAGATTATGTCATAAGGACTTTGCTCTAATTCAAGAACATGACTATATTGATAAGTAGAGAACAAGAACAAGATGAAGAACTCTAAATTGATCATATCGAATAGCTCCAAAATGTCTTGCTCTCCTTTATTAATCCTTGCCAAACTCTTCCTAAGTACAAACTAAGAAGAAGAAAAAAAAGAAGAAGAAGAAGAAGAAGAAGAAGAAAGAAAGAAGAAAAGAAGAAAGAAGAAGAAGAAAAGGGGAGAGGAAGAAAAAAGAAGAAGAGAGAGGTTACATTGTGTGGTGTGTGTTGATTGAGGAGGGAGGGCCTCCTTTTATAGGTAGAGGAGAGGGGCTCATTGGAAAATGTCCCTCCCCACATGGAAGGAGCCAAAACCGTCCTTGGACACCTTCCAAATCTGCTTGAACCGACCATCCAACGTCGGCGCGGTCGGTTATGGAAGGTAATGCACCGCCCTCGCCAAACACGGGCTCGAACCGCCTCGGGGTGGGTGCTTGCGCGCACCAGTGGTCTTGCGCGCGCACCTGCTGGGCTTGGTTCGGGCAGGCCTTGGCGGTGGCGTGTTTGGGCTTGAAAAGTTGTGTGGCGGTGTTTGCTTTCGGCCCAGGTTACGCGTGTTTGGTCCATTTCTCCCTTGGGCTTGATGTTTCTTAGGAATGCACTTTCGGGGAAGCGCCTTTTGGTGCATTTTCCACTTGTTTCTTATATAAATCTGCACAATAATAATTTGGACACTACAAGTGAAAATATGTCAATAATAAATGTATATGTGTGTAGTAAGGTATAGTTCCACCCCCTTATTGGTAGAATGTTGACGTTAAAAATGTGTCATTAGTGGCCGTCAACAAACTCCCCAAGCTTACCCTTTTTGGCGTCCTCGAGCAAAAAAAGATAAGTACTTGGTTGTTGATCGAGGAGTTGCTACTATGCCGATTATGTTTTTCAAGTGCCGGGGTTATAATAAGATTTTCTACTAGAGTTTGAATAAAATGGCACATCTTTTTCTCACCCTTTATTACCTTTCATCATAGCGGGGGCTTTTTAGCTTTTCTCAATGTCTTGGCGGTTGCGAGATAGAGCGGTTATAATGAGAAATACTTTTCATTCATCCTTTTGATCAACTTTCTCATCAGGGGTTTATTTATTTCTATTTTGGTTTTTCGAGAAAGTATGGGCTTTATTGCTATATTATTTTTTTTATATTATTATTTTTTTTTTGGAGAGGTGGGCTCTTTCGCCCTAGACTTTTGTCTTTTATTTCCTCTTTTTTTTTTTTTTTTTTTTTTGGAGATGTGGGCTCTACTGCCCACGGACACATGTCCATTTTTCTCTTTTTTTTTTAGCATAGCCCATATCGTTTCTCTTTTCTTTCAAATTAGATTCCGGAATATCAAGTTTTCTCTTTTTGGACGAAATCATAGCAAATCCGCATTTGTACCATATCATACTTGGTAACAACTTAGACTAGATAGAGCCTATGCAACCCACATGAATCGGGGTTTTTTTTTTCATGATGAGTTTTTAGACTTAGCCACTAAACCCAAACTTTAGAGAAATTTGAATTATAAACTAGGCACAAGCAAAGCATAAGACAGAGCAACTATTCATCATTTCAACAGGGGTAGAACTAAACATTTCTACAACACATATATATGGAGTGGAATAAATCTCCTCTCTCTCTCTTTTCTTTTCCCTCTTTTTTTTTTGTTATTATTATTATTTTTTTTATACCTCATCATTCATATAAGATAAGGAAATAACCGAATGGAATGTGAGATCTGAGTTACCTTTGTGGGAGTCCTCCCCCAAGCTAGCTTTTGACTTACCTTCGGTTTTATGAGCGTTGCTAGCTTGTGAACGCTATGAATAGATTTTTGATTAACGTCGTCTTTTGGCGTGCAAGGAGACTCCCCAAGCTTGTCTTGTGATGATCTTGGAAGAGCGGTACAATCATTCTTGGGGTTTCAAAGGTTTTTTTTATCATTATCATTATCATTATTTTTTTGGTTCACCAAACAACCTCGATCTCCATTGTCATCTCTTGGACTTACCCTCATGATGTTTGATAAAATCCTGTAGGGGTTAGTCCATAGATTTGACCAAAATCTACACTAGCAGACTCTAGTTCAATAATGGGGACTCGACTCCATGTCTAATCGATTAAGGTAGACTTTTTTGACCTAAGCACCATGCTTAATTTAAAACGCCAATGGAAGTATGATCAACTAGTATGACAAAAACTTCCAAACTTAAACGTGCCAATATAGAAAGAGGAAACATGAAAAGAGCAATAAGATTCATCCAATGAAGATGAAGACTTTGAAAGGTGAACAAAAAGATTATTATTTTTTTTTTACTAAAAAATTTATTGAGAAAATATGTTTTATTGAAAAAAATATTTTTTTTTCTTTTTTTTTTCATAGAAGACTTTATTTTACTTATAAAGATTTTTTTATAGATTTTATATAATAATTTTTTTGTTAATTTTGATAATAAAATATTTTATAAAACATATATATTTTTTTTTAAATATACCCCATTTTTTTTCTTTTTGAAATATACCCCTTTTTTTTTTTTTTTGGAAGGTAATGGATAGAGGAGGATGAGAGTGTAAGGTTCACATTACCATGTTTTTGGTCCTCCCCAAGCTAGCTCAAAGCCTATTGGATGGGGTTTTACTCCGTGCTTTTGGCTTTTTCTGCATGGTTAGTTATGGTAGATTCACGAGTGGATTTACCATCCCTAAATGATTACCAAATTTTGAAACATATGCGGGGAAGGAGCAAAAGAGCAGACTTTTTTTTTCAAAGATTTTTATTTTAGGATTTTTATTATCAAGGGAGAACATAAAAGCTTCACCAAACTTTTCATACTCAAACAAGGCTAAGATAAAGATGCAATATAAGTCTAGCCTTGTTTTATCTCCATGATGAAATATTTTTTTTTATATATATATGGAGATAAGTATGAGTAAAAAGAATTGGTGAACTATTACCTTTGTATACCTAAGTGTGTGTGTACCAACCGCACATGAATGAAAGAATGTTGAGACTCCTATTTGGTAGCTTGATGACCCATCTCGAGGCGGGGCCACAAGGCTTAGGTGATACACACATGTAGTGTATATGGACCATGGGCCTTAGTGGTCACAAAGGTGTAAAGGAGAATGTTCCTCCTTTCCTTTACCCCCCTTTTTTATCCTCTCTTTTTTTTTTTTGGACCTTTGCATACACGAGTGTACTTGACCGGCAGCTTGAGTATAGAGTTCATAATTCTTTGCATCGGTAGCGTGATAATCTTGATTTGGTAATGACTTCCTCACATCGGAGTAGAAGGAGGCAGACCAAACTCACCCAGGTGCAACAACGGTCTTGGGAGAGAAAGATCCCATCTTGCTTAAATGGAAGCAATGCAGGGGTGGAGTCGGGTGTCTTCATTGTTTTACTTTGACCATATGGGGCCAACTTTTGCTCCTCTCTCCTCTTATTTCTTTTTTTTTTTTTTATATATATATATATATTTTTTCAACTCTTCTTTTTTTTTCTCTCTTTTTCTTTTTATAGCAAGGAAAGGCTAACTCTTATTCATCTCTCATCTTTTTTTTTTTTTTTTTTTTTTCACTTCTCTCTTTTTTTTTTTATGATCCCTTGCACGTGGAACTTGATATTATCACCGTCCTCCCTCTCACACTTGGACTTTCGTGAAAAAGTCAAGTGTGAAAAGTCAGGTCTCCCTTTTTTGAGTGTGTTCCTCCGCCCAAGAGCATCAAAGTTTTCTTGATGTAGCCCCCATGTTTTCAAGCGTCGCGTGCCCTTTGTTCTTCTTAGTCTCCACCTGAAATGGTTAGCGACAAGAATACCCGAAGGTGCATACTAACTTGATAACAAGTCCTTGCTTTTTTATTTATAAGATTGTTTTTCTTTTTATAATAGTTTTCTTATATATATATATAAGTTTTTTTTTTTTTCTTTTAGATAAGCCTAAGATGAACAAAGATCACTACACATGCATATTATCGGGAACATGTCCTAATAGATCATCCCTTTAACCAATGCCTTCCCGACAACGGCGCCCGAGAAATGCTTGTTGCATTTCTTAAAAGCAATCACTAAGCGGTTTAGAACCCATCTCCAATAACGGCGCAGAAATGCGTCGTTGACATTCTAAGTGAAACCACCGTGTCGGTGATTACACTAGGTACATCAACGGTGATAGATCTTGCCTAAGAAGATATTCATCCGCAAGCGCGCGGATCTATCATTGTAGCATTTCACCGGAAGTATTTAGGGTATTGTTATTTATATTTTTCCCAAAAGGAAGACATGGTGTAAAAGTCTCTAATTCGGACATGGTCAAGATGACACGAATGTATAATAGACCAATGATCATAATAGGGGTAAAATAGAATAGGTAATAGGATAACTTGACACACACACTCAAGCCAATCTCAAGGATAAAGATAAAAGAAAGAATAAAATAATAAGTCTAACATGGGCGAGGCATATCCTAGATAGTCATGTCAAGATAGCAGATACACACATGTTTTACTGTTAGAGATTCTAGTTCAAGAAAGCCAAGGTCTCTGGCCGAATTACCCGACACATGCGACCCACGCCCAAAGGGCGATTGTCAGGCAATTGCCTTTGCGCCACACCCAAGCGTGGGGATTACAAGGGACAAACAATTTTGTCACAACCCGGCCGCCTACCCCTCAACCGTGGGATGCGCCACAAAAAGATAGAAAAAACGCTTAGTCTAGACACCACGTCTACACTAGTGATTATTACTCGGCGTGTATACAAAGCTTACCCGTCCCCGGGTCCTTCTACGAGCACCGCCCGAAGGAGCGACTATCAATCCCGCAACCCAACATCAACCAAGTCTAACTCTAGGTAGAACTCATCATATCGATCTAGCTCTTGGTCTAAACATGTATGTATGATAAATTAAGCACGATGTTCAATAAGACAAGATTATGTCATAAGGACTTTGCTCTAATTCAAGAACATGACTATATTGATAAGTAGAGAACAAGAACAAGATGAAGAACTCTAAATTGATCATCTTAGAATAGCTCCAAAATGTCTTGCTCTCCTTTATTAATCCTTGCCAAACTCCTCCTAAGTACAAACTAAGAAGAAGAAGAAAAAAAAAGAAGAAGAAGAAAAAGAAGAAGAAAAGAAGAAAGAAAAGAAAGAAGAAGAAGAAGAAAGAAGAAGAAGAAAGGGGAGAGAAAAAAAAAAAAAGAAGAAGAAGAGAGAGGCTACATTGTGTGGTGTGTGTTGATTGAGGAGGAGAGGGCCTCCTTTTATAGGTAGAGGAGAGGGGGCTCATTGGAAAATGTCCCTCCCCACATTTTAGGAGCCAAAACCGTCCTTGGACACCTTCCAAATCTGCTTGAACCGACCATCCAACGTCGGCACAGTCAGTTATGGAAGGTAATGCACCGCCTCGCCAAACCCTAGGCCCTGAACCGCCTCGGGGGTGGGTGCGAAGCACGTGGTGGTCTTGCGCACATGCACTGAGGTTTCGGTTCGGGCCGGGCCTTGGGCGGCCGGGCGTGTTTGGGCTTGAAAAGTTGTGTGGTGGTGTTTGCTCAGCCCAGTTCTGCGTGTTTGGTCCATTTCTGCTTGTTGCATTTCTTAAGCGCAATCACTAGAAACAGGTTTAGAACCCGTCTCTAATAACGGCGCCAGAAATGCGCCGTTGACATTCCCAAATGACACCACCGTGTCGGTGATAACACTAGGTACATCAACGGTGATAGATCTTGCCAAATAAGATATTCATCCGCAAGCGCACGGATCTATCATTGTAGCATTTCACCCGGAAGTATTCAGGGTATCGTTATTTATATTTTCCCAAAGGAAGGCATGGTGTAAAAGTCTCTAATTCGGACATGGCCAAGATAACACGAATGTATAATAGACCAATGTTCATAATAGGGGTAAAATAGAATAGGTAATAGGATAACTTGACACACACACTCGAGCCAATCTCAAAGATAAAGGTAAAAGAAAGAATAAAAGAATAATTCTAATGTGGAGCAGGCATATCCTAGATAGTCATGTCAAGATAGCAGATACACACATGTTCAAGCTGTTAGTGATTCTAATTCAAAGAAAGCCAAGGTCTCTCGCCGAATTAGTGCCGGGCACGGCCCACGCCCAAGGGCGATTTGTCCGGCAATTGCACGCGCCACACCCGAGCGTGGGGGATTACAAGGGACAGAACAAAATTTGTCACAACCCAGCCGCCTACCCCCTCAACCGTGGGATCGCCACAAAAGATAGGCAACCCTTAGTCTAGACACCACGTCTACACTAGTGATTATTACTCTAGCGTGTATACAAGGCTTACCCATCCAGGGGTCCTTCTACGAGCACCGCCCCGAAGGAAGCGACTATCAATCCCGCAACCCAACATCAACCAAGTCTAACTCTAGGTAGAACTCATCATATCGATCTAGCTCTTGGTCTAAACATGTATGTATGATAAATTAAGCACGATGTTCCATAAGACAAGATCATGATTGTTGACACCTGTTATAGCATAATATTACTAGTCAACTAAACATGGAATAAGGGCTTAAAATGAATAATCACATAAACTAGGGGCTTGACTAACATAGTTCCACAAGTTTTGGTGATTTATATATTTTCAGGGACTAAACAGGAAAAGCCTAGAGTTTGCAAGACATATGAAGCATAAAATATGTTACAAACATATTCCAAGATAGCACCATTGTAAAGAGCTCGTCGAGACGATCGAAATGGATATATTATTTGCTATATTTGGAGCTCAGAATAAGAAGATATTAATATTACAAGTAATGAAAGATTCTAGAATATGGCCTGCGAGATTAATTGGGCCTAAATCAGAATTTGGCCCATGAAGACATATTTATATTATAATGAGATATGGTGAAAGGATTAGTACCACATTGCTTGCTGAATTTGAAGGGACATAAGAAGACCCTATATATAGACCCCTAGGCCTATGGAATTATTATTATTATTTTTCTAATTAATTCTATCTCATTATTCATTATCTTTCAGTTGTAGAGGTGTCCCAATGTAAGGATAACCTCTCTTTGGGATTAGTGAATTAGAGGTAGATTAGAAGTAGATTAGATATGTAATTAGAGATAGATTAGCCATGTAATTAGAACTAGATTAGATCTAACTTAGATCTAATCAAGAATAAAGGAGAGAGGAGCTATGCTCCTGTTCTGGAGATGTCTTCAGAGTATGGTATGTCTTTGTATCTTCTCTACAAGACTTATGATTCATATATTTATCTTCTCTATTTATTTCCATTACTTTCATATATTTGGTTAAGTATAGTTGTTATATTATTGCATGGGATCTCCGCTCGTATTGAGTGCTCTAGTTATTCATGGTAGCTAGAGTAGTAATCGATAGTGTAGACATGGTGTCTAGACTATAGGTTACCTGAGGTTGCGCCCAATCCAACGAATAGTTGTGATAGCCCCAGGGGTGACAGCTCTGTAAGGTCTTTGTAGTCCACCACGTTCGGATTGGTGTTTTCGTAGAGCTTTTGGCAGCCTTCTCCCAACTACCTTCTTCCCAGTCTTTCTCGAGAGTTGGAAAGGAACTGTTGCTCCAAAGTGCAGTAGTGTAATTGCTATCATAGAACCTAAGTAATAGAGAAGTGCCCAGGAACCTTGATCTCTCCCTTTGACCTCTTGATTAGTTTAGTTACTCCTTGATATCTTAAGTAGATTAGTATTTTATGCTTTACTTATCCTCTAACAATTACCCCCTCACTATAGTTTAGTGGTTTGCTAAGTTAGTAGATGCATGATTGTGACTTATTGGATTCTTTAGCCAAAGCTTCCCTGTGGATACGATACTCTAGAATACTCATCCTAGGGAAAAGCTACAATGGTAGGTGTTCTGTGCGCTTGCAGAATCCTTCATATTCTTTTAGCACTTAACAAATGCCAACAATGATATAGAAACTATATACTAGTTCATCAATCAAGATTATGTTATAAGGACTTTGCTCTAATTGAAGAACATGACTATATTGATAAGTAGAGAACAAGAACAAGATGAAGAACTCTAAATTGATCATACCGAATAGCTTCAAAATGTCTTGCTCTCTCCTTTATTAATCCTTGCCAAACTCCTCCTAAGTACAAACTAAGAAGAAGAAGAAAAAGAAGAAGAAAGAAGAAGAAGAAAAGGAGGAGGAGAAGAAGAAGAAGAAGAAGAAGAAGAGAGAGGCTACATTGTGTGGTGTGTGTTGATTGAGCGGGGAGAGGGCCTCCTTTTTATAGGTAGAGGAGGGGGGCTCATTGGAAAATGTCCCTCCCCACATGGAAGGAGCCAAAAGCGTCCTTGGACACCTTCCAAATCTGCTTGAACCGACCATCCAACGTCGGCACGATCGGTTATGGAAGGTAATGCACCGCCTCTCGCCAAACAGGCCTGAACAGCCTCGGGGTGGGTGCGGCGCACCAGGTGGTGCGCAGCGCGCACTGCTCGGGTTTCGGTTCAGGCGGGCCTTGGCAGCTGGCGTGTTTGGGCTTGAAAAGTTGTGTGGCGGTGTTTGCTCGGCCCAGTTCTGCGTGTTTGGTCCATTTCTCCCTTGGGCTTGATGTTTTCGGGGAATGCGCTTTCTAGGGGAGCCTTTTGATGCATTTTTCACTTGTTTCTTATATAAATCTGCACAATAATAATTTGGACACTACAAGTGAAAATATGTCAATAATAAATGTATATGTGTGTAGTAAGGTATAGTTCCACCCCCTTATTGGTAGAATGTTGACGTTAAAAATGTGTCGTTAGTGACCGTCAACACCTCTCCAAGGACAAGGCAGAACCTCCGAGATGGAGAATGTGTGTGGATTTCACAAGTCTCAACAAGGCTTGTCCGAAGGATGACTTTCCCCTGGCGCATCGGCTTGTAGCTTGTAGGCCGGCGTGGTGCGAAATGCTATCGCTACTAGACTGCTTCTCAGGGTACCACCAAATCTGGATGAACAAAGAGGACGAAGAGAAAACCAGCTTCATAACTCCCACTGGCACATACTGCTTCAGGAGGATGGCAGAAGGCCTCAGGAACGCAGGGTGCACGTTCGCAAGAATGATCGCGGAGGTCCTCGCAGACGACGACGCAATCTCCGCCTATGTTGATGATATTGTTGTACAGAGCAAGCTCGGATCAGATCACATTGCGGACCTCGAAAGGGCATTCCCGAGGCTCAGCGGGGGCGGGCTCTAGTTAAACCCCGCAAAGTGCGTCTTCGGAGTCAGCAGAGGAAAATTACTCGGATGCCTAGTGTTGACACCTCTTAAGCTATGTTTTTATGTGTCAATTAAATATATAATAAGGATATAAAAAGAATAGAATGCATAGAATAGGTGTTATCTTGATAAAGTTCCACGAGTTTTGGTGATTTATATCTTTTCGAGGGGACTTAACGAGGGAAAATGCCGGGAAATTGAGAGAAAACCCCCATATAATAAAAAGATTTACCGAGAGAAGACTTTCGATCCGAAAAGTGAACTAAAACATTCTAGAAGACACCGAAGACACGGGGAAAAGACAGGACAGGCGGGGGCCACCCGGCTTTGGGCCCACCGAGGGCCTGGCAGCGGCCGCCCAGTGGGTCCCACCCGTCGGCCTCTCCCTCTTATGTCGGTTCACCACCCGACCTTGTGGTTGTATCTACGCCCGTTGTTGAAGTCGGGTTTGATCCAAGGGCGGCATTCATCCGCCCGGGACTATATAAGGAGGGACCTACCTCGGCCTTAGGCATGAAAATCATTATTCATCATACTCGGCTCGATCATAGCTAGAGCCATACCTCTCTAATTAGAAGAGCTAGATCAAGTTGAGAGAGATTAGTAGAAAGTTGAGAGATAGATCAAAGAACTTGATTAGAGTTCTAGATCTGTTCTTGAGAGATAAGTAGAGTTGAGGAGAAGTAAGGAGAAGTACAGGATCTGTCGGTGACTCTCTACGCTTGTACCTCTGGGATCAAAGGCTTCATTGCACTTGATCTTGAGACTTCTTTGGTGGATCAACCTTATAGTTGAGTAAGTTCACTTATTTATATTTCTTTTCGGTTTATGACTCATTAGAGTACTTTGATTCTTGTCGCTCTTGAATTGAAGTTGTTACCCCTAGTGTAGGCGTGGTGTTTATACTAGATAACTCATACTTGCTCCCTACCGCGAGAGAGTGGTAGATCTTGGTAGTGGCGGTACCATTGAGTCCTTTGTATTCCACTTCCGTAGATAGGATACGTAGGATCTAAGTGCTGGGGGTGAGTAAGTTTTGCCCTTACCTTCTCTTGAGTGCGATCCCCATTAAGGAATATTTATAAGCCTTACAAGAGTATAAACTAGGCGACCATAGAATTCTTCTCACCTTTTATCTCGAACTCCTGTTCCTTCCTATTATCTCGGGGATTAGTTTTTGCCTCGGTATTCCCACACCATTCTCCCCTGTGGATTCGATATTTAAACCCCACGGGTGAAGTGCTCATCGTTTACGTTCGCTTGCAGACTATACAAATTTATAAATAATTACGTAGGATAACTTTTACCAACAAGCATTTCGGCGATTCTTGCGTGGAGAACAGTTTCTTGATTATCCGAGCTAAACTAAATCTTGTATCATATCATTAGTTTAGATTTTTCTTTTTTATTTTATCTTATCTTATCTTATCTTATCTTATCTTATCTTATCTATCCAAATGGATACTACCCCTCTTTACAAAAATTTAGCACCCAATGGGCAAGCTTGTAGACTGTGCTATCATCCGAACCTATTCAAGCTAGATCCTATGAGTTTATGCGGGTTGATAGAGATGGTCCAAAACCATACTTTCTCTGGAGAATTAGGCGAAAATCCTTTTATTCATCTCCAAACATTTGAGGAGACATGTAAATGTCTACATATTGAAGGCATGTCCCTGAAACAATCCTTTGGACGCTCTTTCCATTCTCTTTGAAAGGAAAAGCTCGCCAATGGTACAATAGAAATAGAGAAAGAATGGTGGCAATTGGGAAACTTGTTTAAGCTGAATTTTGTGCTGATTTCTTTCCCATGTCAAAACTAGTTAACTTTAGGCTCTCAATCCTATCCTCAAAAACAGGATCATGATGAATCTTTGAGTGCCTATTGGGAACGATATGATCTTCTTTCCAAATCTGGACCCAATCTCGCCATACCGGACCATGTTCTAATTCAACACTTTTATATTGGTGCGAATAGAAAATCTAGAAAACATCGAATACTTACTTGCGAATGGATCTTTCATTCACCTCTCACCCCACGAATGCATTGCTATCCTAAACAAAATAGTGGAGAACAAGGAGGATGATCCAAGCTGCAGAAAAATCTTTAAAAATAGAAGAAATAATAGAAGAAGAGAGATTAGCTGAATCAATCCTATTCCAAATCCTTTATCACTTCGGCTAATCGAACCTTTAGAAGAACCGGAGGTTACTTCAATCTCGACTTCTTAATTGATATCGAGGATGATCTCTTTACAGATTATGGAAATACCTTGAAATATCGATTGACATCTCGGAAGAATAGATCATCACAATCTTATCCTTTAGATTCTTACGATTTAACACATTTGAAAGGAACTACTGAGAAGAACTTGTCTCAATCATTAGTAGTGAATGGACGAGAAGAATCGAGCTTTCCTCTGATGTAATCCGTTTGGATTCACCTTACGTACCTATTTCTTTGCCAGATTGATAAAGATCCATTTGATGCTCTTTACAATCCTATAGTGGGGATAAACATCATGGCATTATCCTTTGTTCAAAATCTTCTCAAAAATATGCCATTGAGTCCCACTACAAAATTACTTTTAACATCTTGAGGACAAGTTATTCAAAGTTCAAGAATTCTTTATGTCTTACCAATCAAGGTAAATAACATCATGGTACACCTTAGTTTCTATATCTTTGATATCATGGAGTTTGACCTCTTGATAGGACAACCAATAGAAAAGCTTACTTTTAAAGGACAACCCGGAGATTTAGATTTTCAATTAGACAAAGATCTTCAATTTTCATTACCTATCATCCAAGCTATTCATGCTAAATCCGAGTCTTGTCCGAACCAGATCCTATGGAGGAAGTTAAAGAGGCCACCGTAGAATATTTTGTGGAATCCAATCAAGAAGATGATTGAATTTTTATTGAAGAAGAGGATGAAAATCCTACTACTTCAGAACCTTTAGATGAATTTGAGAATCCATCTAGACCTCCTATTGAACTTAAACCATTACCACCAGGCCTCACTTATGCTTTCCTAAACCAAGATTGAGTCTCCGGTGATCATAAATGATAAACTTACACGGTCGGACTCTCGGTGATAAGCGTCTTAGAAAAACATCACTCGACCTTAGGCTACGCACTTTCGATGACCTAAAAGGAATTAGTCACGCTCTCTGCATTCATCGTATTCCTACAGATCGGATATACCCCCATCTATAGAACCTCAAAGAAGATTAAATAATACGATGAGAGATGTAGTTAAGAAGGAAGTTTTTAAGTCATTACACGTAGGGATTATATATCACTGTGCCAAATAGCGAGTGGGTAAGTCCTGTTCAAGTTATTGCCTAAGAAGGGGGAGGCATGACAGTTGTTAAGAATGATAAGAATGAATTGATTCCTCAAAGGACTGTTACAGGATGGAGAATGTGCATAGATTATAGAAAATTAAATAAAGCCACAAGGAAAGATCATTTCCCTTTGCCTTTCATTGATGAAATGTTAGAGCGATTGGCAAAGCATTCTTATTTTTGTTTCCTTGATGGATATTCTGGGTATCACCAAATCCCAATCCATCCTAATGATCAAAGCAAAACCACTTTTACATGCCCATATGGAACTTATGCTTATAGAAGAATGTCTTTTGGGTTATGTAATGCACCTGCTTCTTTTCAAAGATGTATGATGTCTATATTTTCTGAAATGATTGAAGAGATTATGGAAGTTTTCATGGATGATTTTTACTGTTTATGGAAAAACTTTTTGATGATTGTCTAGAAAACTTAGATAGAGTTTTGCAAAGATGTGAGGAAAAGCACTTAGTCCTTAATTGGGAAAAATGTCATTTTATGGTTAGAGAAGGAATAGTGCTTGGTCATCTTATTCGAGAAAGGGAATAGAGGTTGATAAAGCAAAAATAGAAGTTATAGAACAGTTACCTCCCACAGTAAATGTTAAAGGGATAAGAAGTTTTCTAGGCCATCTTTGGTTTTTATCGTAGATTTATAAAAGATTTTTCACATATTGCTAGACCACTTACCAGCTTGTTAGCCAAAGATGTTCCCTTTGTTTTTGATGATACTTGTCTTAAAGCTTTTTGAAAGTTTGAAAAAGGCTCTTATTTCTGCACCAATTATTCAACCCCCTGATTGGTCTTTGCCTTTTGAAATTATATGTGATGCAAGTGATTATCTTTGTAGAGGCGATATTAGGACAAACTAAAGACAAGAAACATCATGCTATTGCTTATGCTAGTAAAACTTTGACTGGACCACAACTTAATTATGCTACTACTGAAAAAGAGTTGCTAGCAGTTGTTTATGGTATAGATAAGTTTAGATCTTACTTGATAGGAGCTAAAGTGATTGTTTACACTTGATCATCTTTGCTTTGAAATATTTGCTCACCAAGAAAGATGCTAAACCACGTTTGATAAGATGGATTTTGTTACTCCAAGAGTTTGATTTAGAAATTAAAGATCACGAAAAGAGTAGAAAATTCTATTGCTGATCATTTATCTAGAATGCAATTTGAGAAACCAAATGAGCGCCTATTAATGACTCACTTTCGGGGACGATATGTTTTATCGGATAACCCATCTTGATCCCTGGTATGCAGATCTTGTTAATTTTATGGTTGCGGGGATATGTAGCACCAAGCACTATGTAAAAAAAGGTCTCTACAGTCGCGCGTTGAGGGGCTTCTACAGTCGCGTGCGACTGCCCATTAAGTCTCTAAATGTCGACTTCTGAGACACTGTAAAGTATGGCGTGCGCACCAAGCATTATCTGACGGGATTTCGTGTGTCTCAAACTTCCGTCTGTAGTGAGCCTTGTCACACACGCGCAGGTGGCGTCGTCGTGTCCTGGGGTTTTGCTTTCGGCGCGGTGTCACGGTATCTACGAGACATAATTGTCTAAGATGCGTTTGTACCCGAAACGTCAGACCCGGCATCGATGTCAGTATACCCGCGTCCAAAAGTAGTAGCGCCTGCAAGCCGCGTATGCGGCTGTAACAGTTCGAATGTGCGAGCGGCGTACACAGGCGTCTACGTGGCACTAACGCACCGCGACGAGCAGCTTGCATCGCGGCGCCTCTAGCGGTATCCATTCCACGGACACCCGATCACTATAAAGTGCATGTAAAATTACTCACTCAAATGGGACACTGTGTGGAGCGCGGCCGGCGTGATATCTTGTGCTACGGACACTGCGGTACACATATGCGTAGTCGCCCTCTGAGCTCTGACGCGGTTGCTTCGCTTTCATTTGTAACTACACTCCAGTCCACGGGCGCCTGTTCTGCGTACTACCGTGCGTGAAAACTTAATCCACTTTCGGGCGCTTCATAGGTCGGTATTTGTAGCTTCGTTGAGAACTATAGTCGCATGTTTAAAGCGATCGTCCGCGATCATTTCCATATTCTGACGGTTGTTAGCGGCGTGTCGAGGAAGTAATACCACGAGCTTCTGAGCAGCGTTTTAGTAAGCTTCGTCTGCGTTCCTTTCAATCTATTCTGAGGCGTTCTTTTGTACGGCGTCGCGTGGGATTTAGTCGCTTTTACGGGCGACCGTTTTGATTAAATACTTTATGTAAGCGTTACGTGCTTTTCGGACACTTGTTCGGTGTTTGAGGCGTTTCTTGATTACGCGGCGGACATTTAGTACGAAACCTCTGGTAGCGCATCGGCGGCTGTGGTGCGTACATAGATAACGAACCGTTTCAGCTATGCGGACGAAATTGAAAATGGTAGACAGCGGCAAACACAAATATCTGGATGCAGGTCGATCACAAACAAATGGCGAACAACATCAGCATTGCAAATTCAAATGTATCTCAGATTGTTCACCACGGATGTACCGGTTCTTGATTACACGCCACAGATTGTTCACAACACAAATAACAGTTCACATGTATGTATCCGGCTTTGATCGTCATGCGGCAAGGGTAACTTGATAACAGTTCACATGCATGTATCCACCGATCGTTATGCGGCAAGGGAAACAGAATTAACTCATGGTTTCTGAAACAAAATGCTGTAGCCGGGGCTGATGACATGTTCCATAAGAAACTTGACCATCTTCTCTCTAATATCCTCTAAATTGATGGAATCTCCCATCAAGTCAAAATCCTAATACAAAGAAAGGTAGGCGTAAGTGTTTGTATACACATGGTCTATATTGCCAAACAAAGGTAGGCATACAAGATGGAGCTGCACTTCGAGTTACCTCGTGACGATCCAAATGAACTTGTTTCATCGCAGCCATCAAGTGGTGCACCATGTAGAACCCACATGTCTTGTTATCAGTTTGCAACGAGTACTTTGCAATCATATGAAGAAATTACGATAAATCTCAAAGGCCCAATATACGCAAAACATACGGTAGATCTGAAGTTTACCTCCTTTTAAGAGATGGGTTTAAGGTAGTGTTGGAGTCCAATAAAGTAGTTATGTCTAAGCATGGACAATTCTATTGGTGAGAAAGGCTATGGTTGCGGAGGTTTGTTTCGCCTAAGTTTGGCAGATTTTTGTAATAAGTCAGTGAATCAGATTTGTGACACAATTAATGATACAATTAATGATAATTCGAGTGTTTGGCATTCTCGTTTCTGTCATGTGAAGTTTGGTGTCACATCTATCTAGCTTGCAGTTAATTCTAGATGTGAATTTTGGTGAGCTTGCAGTTAATTCTAGATTTCACCATTACCAAAGGTTCTAAGTGTCATAATTGTGTGCAATCTAAGCAACCTCGAAAGCCTCACAAGGCAGTGGAGAGACTCTTGGCACCTCTAGAACTCATACATTCGATCTATGTGAGATGAATGGTGTGTGGAAAGAGATATTTCATGACATTAATTGATGATGCTTCTAGATTTTGCTATATTTACTTTGGCGAAAACTAAAGATCAAGCATTATTACTACTTTAAAATCTTTAAGGCTGAAGTTGAAAATTAACTAGAAAGAAAGAAAAATTAACCAACATGTCTTGTTATCACTTATCAGTTTGCAACAGGCACTGCAAACATATGAAACACATGCTAGAATTTATATATGATGAATAGTTCCCCAAAAATTCATATGAAGAAATTCTGATAAATCTCAAAGGCCCAATATCTGCAAACATACAGTAGATCTGAAGTTTACCTTCTTTCAAGAGATGGGTTTAAGGTAGTGTTGGAGTCGAAGAAAATAGTTATGTCTAAGCATGGACAATTTATTGGTGAGAAAGGCTATGGTTGTGGAGGTTTGTTTCGCCTAAGTTTGGCAGATTTTTGTAATAAGTCAGTGAATCAGATTTGTGACACAATTAATGATAATTCGAGTGTTTGGCATTCTCGTTTTACGTCATGTGAAGTTTGGTGTCACATCTATCTAGCTTTGGTTAATTCTAGATGTGAATTTTTGGTGAGCTTGCGGTTAATTCTAGATTTCACCATTACCAAAGGTTCTAAGTGTCATAATTGTGTGCAATCTAAGCAACCTCGAAAAGCCTCACAAGGCGGTGGAGGAGAGGCTCTTGGCACCTCTAGAACTCATACATTCTGATCTATGTGATATGAATGGTGTGTGGAAAGATGTCTTGTTATGACTTCTCCAGGTTACGCATTTAAGTAATCTGCAAACATATGAAACACATGTTAGAATTTATATATGAATAGTTCTCCTAAAATTCATATGAAGAAATTCAATAAATCTCAAAGGCCCAATAATATTTGCACGCGTTCCCTAATGGGCTTTATTGTGAATAGTTCCCCCATGAGTAAAGGTCGCGAGGTGCGATATCAATTAGTATCATATTAGTTTTTGATGTGGAGGTAGGGAGTTTTGGAGCCCTATATATTTCTACCAAGCAATTTGGGATTAGACACAACACCACAACTATAATTGGGAGTTTCAATTAGAAAATCCTAAAGGTGTACCAATGATAAGTAGGCTCCCGCATTCTGCGCGAGGTGCGGGAAGGGTATTTTAGCGCCAAGCCTTACCCACACCATGTGCAATATGCGTGAGCTTTGTTGCTTGATTGCACCTTCAAGGTTACATGCGTCATAAGACCACTTTAAAAGCCCTCGCCGCTTATTGAGGAGAGAAGCTATTGGCGCCTAGCTATAGCGGCGCTATTTTCATGGATACTACTGGGATCATGTCATGCTTCGCTATATGCTTTTAGATCATGATATGCTTTGTTATACGATGCTAAGTCATGCTAGTATGATACACATGTTTACACTAGTTGTTATGATCATGTTGAATCATGCTATGATCTTGATATGCTTTTTGTGTTATCTTTGGTATGCATCACATGTTTAATCTAGGAAACACGCATAGAATTTATCATGATTTATTTTTTATGAAATTAATGAAGAAATTGCCTAATATCTCAACAATCCAAAAACCTTATTATAGCCTTTTTTTGATTTAACTATGGCTTTTTCAATCGGCGTGTTGAGGCAAGAAAAAATTTCTAGTGCAAATGTTAAAGGTAGCGAGTTAAGGCCATGCTCGCTACTAGGGCTAAATGTTTTTGGATTATTGTTGGCTTGACTGAGGGAAATATCTCTAGAGAAGATTCTCGGGGGCAACACTATCAAGTTTGAATGCAACCATCTAGGATATATATTCTAAGTAGTAGATTATGGAGAGCTTTCATGACTACAAGATTTCACCATAACCCGATCTATAGTCATAACAAGCTCATGAGGTTCAGCACATGGCAAAAGAACTTGAACTCCTTAGGAGGAGTGTGTCATGGCACCTCTTACGACTTTGTAGCCGTATGCATTAATGCTAAGTTGCCTTCTTCATAGAAGAGCTAGAAAAATATTAATTGAATGGTTCTAGATAGCATTTACTTTCAAAAAAAGAAAACTTGATAGCATCTCTTGATGTTGAGGAAAAGATTAAGGCAAAGAACACTATTGAGAAGGGGAAGAGCCATTAACCAATTTGTGCTTGAGGAATAAATCTTCAATGCTAAATTAACAACTACCACCAAAAATAAAACGTCAACCTATATATGACTATTAGCAATGCGATGATGATATGAAGAATTCGATAAATTTGTAGTATCGGTGTTTCAATGCTTTTGTTGGTGGGTTGATACAGGTGCTAATAATCTGTGTGTTTAAGGTAGTGTTGGAGTCCAATAAAGTAGTTATGTCAAAGCATGGACAATTTATTGGTGAAGGCTATGGTTCGCGGAGGTTTGTTTCGCCTAAGTTTGGTGATTTTTGTAATAAGTCGGTGAATCGGATATGTGGCACAATTAATGATAATTCGAAAGTGTTTGGCATTCTCATTTATGTCATGTGAATTTTGGTGTCACATCTATCCGCTTGTAGTTAATTGTAGATGTGAATTTTGTGAGCTTTGCGCTAATTCTAGATTTCACCATTACCAAAGGTTCTAAGTGTCATAATTGTGTGCAATCTAAGCAACCTCAAAAGCCCTCACAAGGCAAAGGAGGAGAGGCTCTTGGCACCTCTAGAACTCATACATTCCTGATCTTGTGAGATGAATGGTGTGTGGAAAGAGATATTTCATGGCGTTAATTGATGATGCTCTAGATTTTGCTATATTTATTTATTTAAAACTAAAGATGAGGCATTATTAGACTACTTTAAAAATCTTTATCGTTGAAAAATTAACTAGAAAAGAAAGAAAAATTAACTAACATGCCTTGTTATCACTTTATCACTTTGTAAAAACAGTAATCGCAGAAACAAATGAAACACATGCATAGAATTTATATATGATGAATAGTTCCCTTAAAATTCATATGAAGAAATTCTCGATAAATCTCAAAGGCCCAATATCCGGCAAAACATACAAAGGATCCAAGTTTACCTTCTTTCAAGAGATGGGTTTAAGTATGTAGGTGTTGGAGTCCAAGAAACTAGTTGTCTAAGCATGGACAATTTATTGGTGAAGGCTATGGTTGCGGAGGTTTGTTTCACTTCTAAGTTTGGAGATTTTTTGTAATAAGTCGTTGAATCAGATTTGTGACACAATTAATGATAATTCGAAAGTGTTTGGCATTCTCGCTTCGTCATGTAAAGTTTGGTGTCACATCTATCTAGCTTGGTGCTTAATTCTAGATGTGAATTTTGGTGAGCTTGCAGCTTAATTCTAGATTTCACCATTACCAAAGGTTCTAAGTGTCATAATTATGTGCAATCTAAGTTAAACCACGAAAAGCCCACACGCAAAGGAGGAGAGGCTTTGGCACCTCTAGAACTCATACATTCCGACCTATGAGATGAATGGTGTGTGGAAAGAGATATTTCATGTCATTAATTGATGATGCTTCTAGATTTTGCTATATTTACTTTACCGTAAAAACTAAAGATTTATAATATTAGGACTACTTTTTAAAATCTTTTAAGACCCGGTTGAAAATTAACTAAAAGAAAGAAAAAATTAACCAACATGTCTTGCTATCACTTATCAGCTTGCAAATAAAAAACGCAAAACAAATGAAATACATGCTAGAATTTATATATGATGAATAGTTCCAAAAATTCATATGAAGAAATTCCTCGATAAATCACAAAGGCCCAATATCCGTAAAACACAAAGATCCGAAGTTTACCTCCTTTAAGAGATGGGTTTAAGGTAGTGTTGGAGTCCAATAAAGTAGTTATGTCTAAGCATGGATAATTTATTGGTGAAGGCTATGGTTGCGGAGGTAAGGTTTGTTTTCTCCTAAGTTTGGTAGATTTTGTAATAAGTCAGTTGAATCGATTTTGTGACACAATTACACGATAATTCGAAAGTGTTTGGCATTCTCAAGCTTCTCGTCATGTGAAGCTTTTTGGTGTCACACCCTATCTAGCTTGCAAGCAATTCTAGATGAATTTTGGTGAGCTTGCAAGCTAATTCTAGATTTCACCATTACCAAAGGTTCTAAAGTGTCATAATTGTGTGCGACCTAAGTAACCTCGAAAAGCCCTCACAAGGCAAAGGGAGGAGAGGCTCTTGGCACCCTAGAATTATACATTCTCGATCTATGCGTGAGATGAATGGTGTGTGGAAAGAGATATTTCATGTCATTAATTGATGATGCTTCTAGATTTTGCTATATTTACTTGTCAAAAACTAAAAGATGAAAGCATTATTAGACTACTTTAAAATCTTTAAGGCTGAAGTTGAAAAATTAACTAGAAAGAAAGAAAAATTAACCAACATGTCTTGTTATATCACTTTATCGGGCTTTGCAACAAAAAATTTAAAACAAATGAAACATCGCGGCTAGAATTTATATATGATGAATAGTTCCCCTAAAAATTCACATGAAGAAATGGCAAATCTCAAAGGGCCCAATATCCGCGAACATACAAAGAGATCCAAGTTTACCTTCTTCAAGAGATGGGTTTAAGGTAGTGCCGGAGTCCAAGAAAGTAGTTATGTTTAAGTAACAGACAATTTATTGGTGAAGGCTATGGTTATGAGGTTTGTTTCACTTAAGTTTGGCGATTTTTTGTAAGTCGTTGAATCGCATTTGTGACACAATTAATGATAATTCGAAAGTGTTTGGCATTCCTCGCTTCGGCTATGTGAAGTTTGGTGTCACATCTATCTAGCTTGCAGCTTAACTTCTAGATGTGAATTTTGGTGTGGTTTACGCCAATCTTAGATTTCACCATTACCAAAGGGTCTAAGTGTCATAATTCTGTGTAATCTAAGCAACCTCCAAAGCCTCACAAGGCAATGGAGGGAGATGCTCTTAGCACCTCTAGAACTCATACATTCCTCATCTATGTGGAGATGAATGGTGTGTGGAAAGAGATATTCATGTCATTAATTGATGATGCTTCTAGATTTTGCTATATTTACTTTGTCGTAAAAACTAAAGATGAGGCATTAGACTACTTTAAAAATCTTTTAAGGCTGAAGTTGAAAAATTAACTAGAAAGAAAAGAAAAAATTAACCAACATGTCTTCGTTATCACTTTTATCTTTGCAAATGTGTAATCGCAAAACATAAGAGAAACACATGCTAGAATTTATATATGATGAATAGCCCTTTAAAATTCATATGAAGAAATTCTCGAGCAATCTAAAGGGCTCCAATATCTCAAGTAAAACATACAAGATCCTCAAGTTTACCTTCTTTTAAGAGATGGGTTGCGAGGTAGTTGGAGTCCAAGAAAGTAGTTATGTCTAAGCATGGATAATTTATTGGTGAAGGCTATGGTTATGAGGTTTGTTTCGCATTTAAGTTTGCAGTAAGAGATTTTTTTATAATCGCTGAATCGATTTGTGACACAATTAATGATAATGAAAGTGTTTGGCATTCTCAAGCTCAAGCCATGTAAAGTTTGGTATCACACCTATCTAGCTTGGCAGCTAATTCTAGATGTGAATTTTGGTGAGCTTGCAATTAATCTCTAGATTTCACCCATTACCAAAGGGTCTAAGTGTCATAATTGTGTGCATCTAAGCAACCCTCGAAAAGCCTCAATAAGGTGCTGGAGGAGAGGCTCTTAGCACCTCTAGAACTCATATACATTCCATCTCCGTGAGATGAATGGTGTGTGGAAAGAGATATTTCATGGCATTAATTGATGATGCTTCTACATTTTGCTATATTTACTATTTAAAACCAAAGATCGCATTATTAGACTACTTTAAAAAATCTTTAAGGTCAAGTTGAAAAAATTAACTAGAAAGAAAAGAAAAAATTAACCAACATGTCTGCTATCACGACATCAGTTTGCAAATTGTGCTCGCAAAACATATGAAACACGCATAGAATTTATATATGATGAATAGTTCTAAAATTCATATGAAGAAATTCGATAAATCTCAAAGGCTCCACATTCCAAAACATACAAGATCTCAAGTTTACCTTCTTCAAGAGATGGTTTAAGGTAGTGTTGGAGTCCAAGAAAGTAGTTATGTCTACATGGACAATTTATTGGTGAGAAAGGCTATGGTTGCGAGGTTTGTTTCAACAAGTTTGGCGATTTTGTACGTCGAATCATTTGTGACACAATTAATGATAATCTCGAAAGTATTTGGCATTCTCGCTTCTCACATGTGAGTTTGGTGTCACATCTATCTAGCTTGCGCTAATTTAGATGTGAATTTTGGTGAGCTTGCAAGCACTCTAGATTTCACCCATTACCAAAGGTTCTAAGTGTCATAATTGTGTGCGACCTAAGAACCCCGAAGCCTCACAAGGCAGTTGGAGGAGAGGCTCTGGCACCTCTAGAACTCATACATCTGATCTCGTGGAGATGAATGGTGTGTGGAAAGAGATATTTCATGCATTAATTGATGATGCTTCTACATTTTGCTATATTTACTTGTCAAAACTAAAGACCGTGCATTATTAGACTACTTTTAAAACCGCTTTTGATTCCAGAAAACTTAACTAGAAAGAACGAAAATTAACCAACATGTCTTGTTCACTTAGCCGACTTGCAACAAAAGTAATCGCAAACAAATTTAACACTAGAATTTAAAATGATGAATAGTTCTAAATTCATATGAAGAAAGACATAGATCTCAAGGCCCATTTTATCGCGACAAAAAATTGAAAAATGGTAGACACCGCAAACACAAATAATGGGTTTAAGGAAGTGTCCGATCACAAACAAATTATGACGCAAGACAAGATTGCAAATTCAGATGTATATGAGGATTGTTCACGTAAGTACTCCTGCTCTTTGTGGCACGCCAGTTGAATTGTTCACAACACAAATAACATAATTCACATGCATGTATCCAGCTTTTGATCATCATGCAGCAAGGGTAACATCTAAGAATAGCTTGCATATGCATGTATCCACCCGAATTTCAGTGAGCAAGGAAACAGAATCAACGGTTTACATTTAAATGAAATGCTCGCCTTCGTGGCTGATGACATGTTCCATAAGAAACTTGGCCATCTTCTCTAATATCCTCCAAATTGATGGAATCTCCGTCAAGTCAAAAAATCCTAATACAAAGAAAGGTAGGCGTCTAGTGTTTGTGTACACATGGTCTATATTGCCAAACATTGCACAAGATGGAGCCGCACTTCGAAAGTTACCTCGTGATGATCCAAATGAACTTGTTTCACTTAGCAGCCCATCAAAGTGGTGCACCGTGTAGAACCACATGTCTTGTTATATGATGAACAAGCCCCTAAAAATCATATGAAGAAATTCTCGATAAATCTCAAAGGCCCAATATCCGCAAAACATACAAGAGATCCAAGTTTACCTCCTTTTTAAGAGATGGGTTTAAGGTAGTGTTGGAGTCCAAAGTAGTTATGTCTAAGCATGGACAATTTATTGGTGAAAGGCTATGGTTATGAGGTTTGTTTCTCATTTAAGTTTGCGATTTTTGTAATAAGTCGCTGAATCGATTTGTGACACAATTAATGATAATTGGAAAGTGTTTGGCATTCTCGCTTCACATGTGAGTTTGGTGTCACATCTATCTAGCTTGCAAAGCTAATTTAGATGTGAATTTTGGTGAGCTTGCACTAATTCTAGATTTCACCATTACCAAAGGTTCTAAGTGTCATAATTGTGTGCAATCTAAGCAACCCTCGAAAAGCCTCACAAGGCTGGAGGAGAGACTCTTGGCACCTCTAGAACTCATACATTCCGATCTATGTGAGATGAATGGTGTGTGGAAAGAGATATTTCATGACATTAATTGATGATGCTTCTACATTTTTGCTATATTTACTTGCTGAAAACAAAAGATCGTGCATTATTAGACTATTTTAAAATCTTTAAGGCTGAAGTTGAAAATTAACTAGAAAGAAAGAAAAATTAACCAACATGTCTTGTTATCACTTATCAGCTTGCAACAAAAAGTAATCGCAAAACATATGAAAACACATGCTAGAATTTATATATGATGAATAGTTCCCTAAAATTCATATGAAGAAATTCCGATAAATCTCAAAGACCCAATATCCAAAACATACAAGATCCAAGTTTACCTTTCTTTAAGAGATGGGTTTAAGGTAGTGTTGGAGTCCAAGAAAGTAGTTATGTCTAAGCACTAACAATTTATTGGAGAAAGGCTATGGTTGCGGAGGTTTGTTTCGCCTAAGTTTGGCGTGATTTTTGTAATAAGTCGCTGAATCGATTTGTGACACAACCAATGATAATTCGAAAGTGTTTGGCATTCTCGCTTTATGTGAAAGTTTGGTGTCACATCTATCTAGCTTGCAAGCTTAATTTAGATGTGAATTTTGGTGAGCTTGCGCTAATTCTAGATTTCACCATTACCAAAGGTTCTAAGTGTCATAATTGTGTGCAATCTAAGCAACCTCGAAAGCCTCATGTTGACGGTAGAAATACCCTCGCTTTTACATAGTCAAACTGGCCAACAAAGTACTCCTTTGGAAGCTAACATACATATAAACAATGATTTCTTATGCAAATAACCTAGTTCCACATGTAGATGTCATTCTTTTGTATACGATGTGAAAACTAGTGAACTCGGGCCGAAAATGACACATTTGGTCACCATCCAAATAACACCCCAAGTATGGCCATTGGACAATTTGACACCACCATCATGATCTCCATGTCCTATGAAGCTTCCACACAAAATTTGAAGTCATTTGGCCACAAGACCTACATCGGCCGATGCATGACCATTTCATCCCGAGACATCCCCGACATGTGGGGACACCTTCTAGAAGAGTTGAGAAGGCCAAGGCCCAATGGACCAGCATCGGGACCATGATACTTTTTGGCCCAAAACCTTCCAATGCGACCGCCACATAATTGGGGGAACAAGAGAAGGCACCATTGGTTGCCCAAACGCCCCACATGGATCGTTGGTACAAAAATGAACGCCACGGCAAGTTCCGCACTCAAGACATAAACCGACAAGTAAATAATGTTCCCAGCGACCGGGTGGCCCATTGTGTCATGGGACCATGGTCGGCCGTAACCATGGCCCATTTGGCCAAGGACGTCCCCTCCCACGCCCATCACATTGTCCACATGCTGAAATTACCTCACACGTGATCTTAAGGCGGTTGCATGGCGGTTTGATCCAACGGGAGGGCAATAGAGGTCACGCGATCGATGACATGGCGCTCGAGTAGCCCCTACTCCACCTTTGGGCTATAAATACCCCTTACCCCCTCACTTCCAAGGCATGACCACAAGGAGAACTCCACTCCAATGTAGTAGGCGAAGCCCCGCTCCTTTAGTGTAGTAGTAGAGTGAGAGGGAAGTCTTCCGAGGAAGCCCTCGGCCCGTTGGGAATCTCCTCCGAGGTGTACCTCTCAAGGGTGTACTTCTTTCTAGTGAGTAATACATCCCAGTTCTTTTTATACTTTGCATATCCGGGTTTAGTATAGTAGCTATTCACTCGCTCTTCATTGGTACATTGCTTTGCTTTAGTAGAGTGTTCTAGCCTAGCTAAGTAATGTGGTTAGAATAGTAAGAGTTAGCGCGAGACGCGGGTGTCTAGGGGCTATACCTTTACAAAGGTATGCCGCTTGCTGCACTGGGATGGATTGTGATAGCCAAGAAGGTAGTGATGTTCTTCCGGGTCTCTCAGATAGATCACCACGTGTTTAGGCAAGTTCTTAAAAGGTAAGGCTCCAAAGAAAAATAATAGTTTGGTAGTGGTGACTTTATTCACCGGGATTATCACCTCCACGCTCCAAGTGTCCGAGGGTCGATAAAGCCACATTTAGCTACCTAGCCTATCCGCATATCATAGCTATAGAAAATCTCTCAACTCAACTACCAAATACACACCTTGTGTCATCATAGGACGAGTCTCCGATTCTTGTTAGTTCACTTCACGCTCCTCGTGGAAATCGATACCTGGAATACTCCCGGTGAAAAGCTACACCAAATGACAAATGCGCGCCGCGGTTTACCGCTGCCATACTTAGGTGTATCAGTCCTTTAGTGGTAACACTCAAAGAATTGTCAACAAGCTTTTCTCCGCGCTGTCAGGAACGGTAGCCGCCTTAACATTGAATTGGGTCAGTCCCGAGTTATCTTTTATTTTTACCTTTCTTTTTTTCTTTTCCACAATGAACCAAACACCCATATCCCATTTCGCCGCTCCAAAGGGCGCTTTTGGTTTGGAGCCTCCACCATCATCACAACTCATCCATACATCTAGCTATGAGTCGCCTGCTTCAGCCATGGTTCAGAAAAAACCTTTCTCCTGGGACAAAGATGAGAACCCCTATGCTCATTTGCGTGAGTTTGAGCAATTGTGTTCATGTCTTCACATTGAGGGCATGACACGAGATATACCTTTCTGAGCTCTTTCCGTTCTCTTTACTGGAAAAGCTAAACAATGGTATGCTCGCTATGTAGAGAGTATAGAGGAGAATGGGAAAAGCTTCAAACCAAATTTTTGTCTTACCTTCTTCCCTATCTCCCGTGTTGTCCATCTCTCGAATAGAGGTCCTATCCTTTAAATAGAAGGAAAAGGAATATCCGGCATAGCCTCGGGCCCGTATCACCGATTCAACATCATGGCCCTGACCTTGGTATTTCTAAACCCGCATTATTGCAACATTTCTATTGCGGCCTTACCAAGGAATCAGCCCAAAACCTTGACATAGCTTCGGGGGGAGCTTTATGCCTCTCCTCGTTAGTGAAGGGAAGAAAGTTCTCTAGGATCTTTGAGAACACCCCTTACACTAACATCACGATGAAGCTTTAGAGGAAAACCCAATCCCCAAGCAAAAGGAGATCTCAATGGCACAAACACCACCATTCCTATCCAAAAGTCCCCGCCATCAATCCTGAACCACAAACACCCCAGATTGCGAAGGAAGAAGAAATTCAACCTTCAAACATCCTTACAAATTTGAAGAGGATCTATTTCCCTGATTTTGCTGATTATGGGAACACCTTGAATCACCATTTCCAAAAAGGGACCTTCAAAGAGACACCATTCTAAAATCCCTAAAATGAAGGATCTCGTCAAAAGTATCCCAAATCATCATCATCTTACCTCTCAAAACCTCAAGTGGGGTATAAGTCGCCGGGAAGAAATGTCGAGTGAGCCCATAGAAGGAGAATCAAAACATCAAGAAGAATCTAGCCTCTTTCCCTTCTATGCCCACAACCGATATATTCTCAAGACCCAATTCTAAACCATCCACGCCTCGAGCACCCCCCATTGTATTTTCCCCTTATGAGTCTTATGACTGATCAATGACTCTAGGGAATGCAAAAGGATGAGCTCAAGTCAATCTTCTATCCCCGTGACTCATCCAAGTCTACTGTGAGGGAAGCAGCATAGTCATGAAGAAGAAATTGCTCATCCTCTTATAAAGCTCTCGCCCGAGACCCCTCTATCCAAGAGAAGTCTTGGATGGAGATGACCATGGAATGTCATAGGCATGGAATGACGTAAACCAAAGTGTTTTCTTCTATGGGAATTCATGAGACATCAACTTTAGAGCTTGAAAACAAAGAAATCAAGGATGATCATGGAAGCTATTTTCTACCCTTCTTTCAAAATTCATGCTTCTTTGATAAATATTCCAAATATATCCTCCACTTTACCACCACCAACCATAAGGGCTACAACCCACCATTGTTCCTCAAGGTCCATAAAATATTTGAAATCATGGTTGTAGATGCTTATGTTTATCATAAGCATTCCAAATCTCATAGTAGTTTGGCGTGACGAAGATTGGTGTTGGAGGGAAACGCTATCACCAATATGAGATTTTAGAGGTTTCCCAAAGACAAGCTTTTGCGTCTTAAAAAACAAGCACTTCCTAAAGACAACCTCGAGATTTCATCACACTAATAAAAGTTGTCAAATGACCCCAGAAAGAAATCTTTGAGACATAATTGTGAAAGTTCCTTCGCATTTTGTCACTAACCCTTCGTGTTTACACAAAAATAATGAAGGATAGAACTACAAGGTAAATCAATTCTAAACATTCCAAGAAAAGCATGTTCGATGGAGGACTCCATCACCTACACTTGGTATTGCTTTTGCATCAAAAAATCCAAGTGTGGGGGATGGAAGTTCTTAAAGAACTCATGACATGCTTCATGTGTTGTTTAGTTGTTTCTACTTTTGCTTTTTGCATAATGTGTCTTGCTCACTTTGCTTAGTCATAAAAAAAATGTATCATTAGTTCACCATTAATGTCTCATCTTAATTATAAATGAATCTTGTTAGACCTTTTTTCTCGCTCTAAACATGTTGGTTTGAGAGTAATGTATACAAGGCTCTCTATAGGTTATTTAAATTAAGCATGGTGCTTAGGTTAAATCCTTCCTTAATCAAACAAGACATGGTGTCAAGTTTGATTATTTGAACTAAAAGATGTTTTGCATAGAATTAGATGCAAAATTTGATTCATGTTCTTAGCGTAGTTCTGAGAATGTTTGGTGAACAATAAATGATTGATACCCAACAAGGGAAAGTTGATCTCTACTAAATACTAAAAACCTATATTTGTAGCATGGAATATCACCCTTAGCTAGGGATAACACTATTACCCCAACTTTGCTTCCTTTGGGCATGTGTTGTCCGCTAATCTCTTTTAGAAAGAATATGGACACGCCATGGCAAGATGATTAAAGGGTTTAACTCCAAAGACAAGACGATCCTCACATCCAACCCAAGACCCAAGCTATTAGACATTGAAGATGCTAGAACATCAAGATGGCTATCCTCATCAACAAGTATGATGACAACTTCTTTTGAGGTAAGTGGCTAGGCAAATTAATTTCTTTGTTCATATGCATAGCCAAAAAGATGACATGACAAAGTACCCTTTCAATAATGATTTAACTAAACCGAAACCACATGTCCTATTTTGTGGTTTGCATATGAAATTTGACTAGCTCTTCTAGATCTACATAGTTGAAGTATCTACTCATGCAAAATTTGAGCATGTTTATTATCAAAGGTGCATCGGCCGATGCACTAAAAAGTGGCCAATAGGGGCCCAACCTTTGGTGAATATGTAGAGGAGAGCGCAGTGTGACTTCGAAAGTCCGCTTCCCAAATCCAAAATATGAGGGTCTACCGACTTAGGAAGTGAGCTCCGAGCTCATTTGACACTTGAGGCATTTTTGGGAGAGTTCAAGGATGATATCCCCACCTGCGTTCACTCCTTGGGTCGAACCCACATCGGGCCGCATCTATCCATTCTAGTCATTTGCTCTGGCCAGTGAGATGAGTATAGGGAAGTCATAGTGATCATGCTTAGACCATTAGATGGGTCAGACACAACCTGCAACATCGGGCCGACTCCCTACTAGAGCCTTTTGCCTCGAGGGCGTGTGGAGGTATGTTCTAGACACACTATAGAACACGCCTAGACCATTGGTTCGACTTCTGTTTTGGGTGCATGAGCCAACCCAGGCACTTTACACCAAATTGGTCACCTAATGATCGAGGCCTCCCTATCATTGATGGAGGAGTCGGCCTCTGAGTCAAACGGGAGTTTGGCACACCTCTCTCCTAAGCCTTTCTAACCCTCACCTCTCTCTTCACCATCACCATACCTACCACCACATTTACGTTTCCATCAATGATCTCGGGTAAGGAACCCAAGGGTCCATCCATAAAACCCATAGCGCCAACATACATCAAAATGACATCATGATCATGGACATCATTGATGTGACTCCACTAGCCATAACCCCTACTAGAGACCAACCTAGGCATCGTGATGTGACGGCTTGACGTGACCTTAGGTTGGGCTAATGCAGTCCACGATGCCAAAACACACATGTGGCATGCCTTGGAGCCCTGGCCTCCACATGTGAGGTGCCCGAGTTACGTCCATCGTATGAAATCTCTAAAAATGAATATTTGAGTTCTCGGGCTAGTGTTTTTCCACCAGCGTAACACCCAAAAGACTTGATGTTTTCTTTGTCGATGTGTCTCGTGCCGCAAAAAGCAGTGGGGGTGATCGCCAACCACTAAACAAGGATATCAACTTGGGACCCCGCCACGCTGATCACCTTCGCATCAAGAACACACTGCGGAAAAATTTGAGCCCAAATGGCCATAAGAGGCACATCGGCCGACCACAACGTATGATCACAATGTTTGGACCCTCGCCACGTTGATCACCTTCGCATCAAGAACACACCGTGAAAAATTTGAGCCCAACGGCCATTAAAAGGTTGGTCGGGCCTAACCAATCAATTTTCAAGAATTGGAAACCACAAGATGATTGATCTATCGATGAGAGGAAGAGCACCACAAGTGGGTCGATTTGTCGTAAGTTTCCAAAGTGGCACCTGCCTGCCACCTTGGACCCTCGTCGAATCTGCAAAGATCCGTGACACTTCCCCACGGGGTTTGCAATTCTCATCCCTCATTTTTCTATTCATTTTGGGATTATATCTATTCGCTTTATCCCTTTTTAATTTATAATTATAAAAACTAGAAGAAGCACCTAAAAATAAAACTTTGAAGAAGTAAATATTTTCATGACATCTTGAAGATAAAAATCTGCCATAAAAGTTTATTTCTTGTGCAAACTTATGTTTGTAAAAAATACATTATTAGGGAAAAGTCATATTGACTAGATGTTTAGACTTGTGATATAGTTCGAGCTTATGCATCAACCTCTTTTACTCAAGGTACTTGGAGATTTGTCTTGATAAAAACATAAACCATAGTGTCACACACCTCAATGACGATGAAAATACCAACCAAAGCCATATGCATTACTCATACATACATGTCCACCCACGCTTACTCTGCGCTTGTATTGAGTTTTGCAAATCTAGTGACCCTTTGTTGAGGATTATATCATGCTCCCAAGATCAAGATCACGTACAATCCACATCTATATGCTACTTCTACACTAGAAGCACGCACTACATCCCTTTTCCCAGCTCCACCATCAAAAATGCTCTATGCTTTTTAAGTTGTGATCTCTATAGATATATAGATGGTGAAAAGAGACATTAGCTTATGCAAAAGTAAAAAAAAAAAAAAGAAAAAAAGAGAGAGAGGAAATAATGGACACAAGTCCGAGGGTGAGAACCCACCTCTCCAAAAAAGTTGGACACATGAAGGTCCAAGTATGTATATTTATGATAGCCATGTCTCAATAATAATAATAATAATAAGGTAGAGAGAGAGATCACATCCAATGAAGGAGCAAACAAAGTTATCCATATTTTCCACACACACATGCACATTCTTGATCTAAGGGCATGATACTTTTTCTTAGGATCCTAGTTTTGCCTTTACAATATATGCAATGCAAGTATGTAATCATGTTTATCCCTACCTCAGCTCCAATATAGACCTTTGTGTAGGATGAAACAAAAGGCACTTTCATGTTATGCCGTGGTGAGGATCTATACACTATTGAGTGACTTATATACCCAATCGAGGAGTATGATCTATGATTTTCTTTTTTAACTTATATATATAAAAACTCCAAGAACTAAGATGTGAATGCGAAGATGACTTGCTTTGAACTATTCCATTTCCCAACTTCCTCAAGGATTTATGATAGACACAACCACATATCCCACTACATAGGAAATGCTTAGAAATAATCTTATGGTAGTTCAATATCCTTACATAAGTGTTATGTCCATGTTTATTTCAATCCTTTCCTCCTTTGCTTGAGGACAAGCAAAGATGTAAGGTGGGGGATCTTGTTGACGGTATAGAAATACCCCCGCTTTTTACATAGTCAAACCACAACAAAGTACCTTTTGGAAGCCAGCATGCCATATAAACAATGATTTCTATGCAAATAACCTAGTTCCACACATGTAGATGCTTCTTTGTATACAGATGTGAAACTAGTAACTCTGGTCAAATGGACATTTGGTCACCATCCACTAACACCCCAAGTATGGCCATATTGACAATTTGACACCACTCATCATGATCCCATGTCCTATGAAGCTTCCACACAAAATTTGAAGTCATTTGGCACAAGACCTACATCGCCGCATGCATGACCATTTCATCCTCGAGACATCCCGGATTACGTGGGGACACCTTCTAGAAGAGTTGGAGAAGGCCAAGGCCCAATGGACCAAAGATTTCCAGCCGAATTATCATGATACTTTGGCCCAAACCTTCCAATGCTTAATTCGCCACATCACTAACCGTGGGGAACAAGAGAAGGCACCCGATTGGTCGGCCAATACGCCCCGCTACGGATCGTGTTGGTACAAAATGAACGCCACGCAAGTTCCGCACTCAAGACACGTAAACCGGGGCGGGGCCGTTCCTGAAGACTGTGGGTGGCCTCATTAAAACATGGACCATGGTCGGCCGTACTCACGGCCGAGTTTGGCCAAGGACGCCCTCCCACGCCCATCACATTTGTCCACATGCTGATTTACCTCACACGCTGATCTTAAGGCGGCCGCACGGGCGCTGATCCAATCGGAAAGGGCCATTAGGAGGGCCACGCGATCGATGACATGGCGCACCGAGTAGCTTACTCCACCTGGCTATAAATACTTACCCTCACTTCCAAGGCATGCACTTACAAGGAGAATCCTTACCTCAATGTAGTAGGCTGAGCGCCTTCTTTAGTGTGTGTAGTGTGAGAGGAGAGGAAGTCTTTCTCGGAGGGAAGCGTGCGCGCTCGTGTTTGAATCTCCTCCCGAGGTGTACTCTCTCAAGGGTGTACTTCTTCTAGTGTAGTGCTACATCCGGAAGTTTCTTTATACTTTTGTGTATCTCGCTTTAGCATAGTAGCTGGTCACTCTGCTCTTCATTGGTACATTGCTTGCTTAGTAGGAGTGTTCCCAGCCTAGCTAAGTGCTGTGGTTAGAATAGTAAAGAGTTAGTGCGAGACGTGCGGTGTCTCAGGCTATACTCTTACTGTATGCCGTGCTTGCCGCACTTTGGATGGATTGTGATAGCCGCAGTGTAGTGACGTACCTTCCGGTTCTCGCCAGATAGATCACCACGCAGCTTTAGGCAAGTTCTTAAAAGGTAAGGCTCCAAGAGAAAATAGTAGTGTGGTAGTGGTGACTTTATCTCACCGATATCAAATTCCACGCTTCCAAGTGTCCCGAGGGTCGATAAAAGCCACGCTTTAGCTACCTAGCCTATCCGCATCATCATAGCTATAGAAAAACCTCTCAACTCTAACTACCAAATACACACCTTTAGTGTCATCGGTAGACTTTCAGCCCTTGATTCTTTGTTATAGTTCACTCTCACGCTCCTCGCGGGAAATCGTGACAATTCTGAATACTCCCTCGTGTAAAGCTATAATCGACAAACCGCGGCGCTATGCGTTTACCGCCATGCTATTTAGGTGTATCGCTTTAGTGG
>JADLZK010009971.1:0-132334 GCA_015847255.1 Hyparrhenia diplandra
TATATTAGTTTGATCAAACTCTACACAGAGGTGTACACTTTCACCGTGAGCCGTGAATTGCCCTTTTGCCCGAGGTGATCGGCCTCTTAACCCACTACCAAGGTACGTTGGCGGGGTTCACTATGAAGCCTTTCACGTTTCCGTCTAACAAGTTAGGGCCGCTAGGTTTCCTCAAGCAGTGATATAGAGAACCCTCTTTCACATGGCACACTCCCTCATGGCTATACACACGTGAACATAAGCATTACTATACCCAAAGTGGCAAGGGCCTTGACGCCTTATTCAGGTGACCTCTAACAAGCTAGACAAGACCACGGATGCGAGCTAAAACCGAGCCATGTAGCCCTCACGGTTGTAACGATAAATCCCAACTTTTGCCCTACTGAGATAAGTCCTTAAGGAGGGCTAAGAGCAACATCGCTCCCTTGCCCTATAGTCCAGTTCTCATTATCATTCTTTATCATCTTTAGCATATCCATAGTCATCAATAAGATCATGTTCATTAAGGTTGAGCACTAGCAACCTACCCATATGCAAGTAACCATAGGTAACAAGGTATAAGTAGCAAAAATTACTAGGATGTCCTTAGGGATATCAAGATTAGACACATGCAACATGTTTAGATGTTTAATAGTGAGTAGGACATCAAGGAGGGTCCATGCTATACTTGCCTTGGTTGAAGAACTCTTGCTGGTCCTGTTGCTCTTCGAAGTACTCCTGGCCACCGATGTACTCCTCGGCCGTCCGGACTCGACCAACAAGACAACAACACGCATTCCAAGTGCAATCATACAAGACAAACATAGCTATAGTTAGAACAGTACACCAACAGCATGGAAACAATATAAAAAGTTTGTAAACAGATCCTACATCTCTCTACGAACACATAGACACGAAAATCACCAAAAACGGATTTAAAACGTACGAGTTATGATAATAAACGAGGTTTCCTATATATGAATGAATATTAAATCTAAACACGAAATTTACCAGATGATAACCTACTGTACAGTAAGACTAACACGTAGAGAATTTCAACACGAATCTAACGCAAGTTGAACGGGTCGATTCGGAGTTAAAATGAGCATTTTATAAGCATTTGAATTCGTGGCGGTTTCATAAATAGATCGAACTCGATTTTGAAATAAAAATAAATCAGAAATCAGATTTTGAATCGGCCAGGGGACTAGATTCGCGATTTCCAGAAAACAGAGAGGGCTCTTTGACAAGTTTGCCCCGCGAAGGGGTATGGGCGCCTCCGGTCCGTTGGATTAGAAGTGGATGGACCAGATTTGATCAAGGGAGGGGAGAGAAGGGATTCCGGCCGGCTACAAGACCGGCCGCGGCGGCGCCGTTTCCCTCCGCTTTCGGGGCGAGCATCGCCGACGAGCGCGGGGGGAACGCCTACGGTGCACCGTTCGAGGAACCGAGGGCACCGGATGGAGAGGGGCCAAGGCGGACTCGATGCGGGGCTCAAAGCGCGGGATGGGCTCCAGCGGCACTAGCCATGGCCGGGCGGCGGCGGAATCTCGCCGTCGCTCGGCGCGTAACGGCCCTAGCGGCCATGCATCGACAAATTGAGAGTATGGGGAGGGACAGGAGAGCAAGGCGGACACGCGACTTGGGTTACAGTGGCCGGGTATAGGATCAAGCGGCCGCTCCATGGCCGGCAGCGGGTGGAGCTTGCCGGCGTGCGGCGGAGCACGCGGTAGAGGTCTCAATTCGTAAAGGTAACCGCATGGAGAGGTAGAGGAAGTGATGGCGATGCTCACCAACTCAACGAAGTGGACGGAGAGGCGGCGGTGTCGACGAATTCCAACAGACGGCGGGGCGGAGACGACAAGACCGGCGCGGCGATGATGACGGCAACCCCGCAATGGTCATCGACGGCGTTCGAGTGTCAAACAGCGAGGAAAAAGGAGTCATACGAGACGGAGATGGACTACGCCGCGCGAGACGAATGTACACCCACCAATTTGGCCGGAGACGGCGAGCGCCGCATTGGTGTAGCCCCGGCGAGCTACCCCTGGCTGGACGGAGGAATCACACAACAAGGCGAAAGAACACTTTGGGACGGGATGTCTAAAGGCGGAGTGCTCTTCTATTAATTCTCCCTCTCTTTACAATGCCCCCTTGGGGGTCTATTTATAGTCCGTAGACTTTTACAATTCCTATTATGCCCTCCTACCAACCCTAACCCTTGGCGCGCCCCACCAAGAACCAGGGGCAATGTGGTCTTCTCCCGCCTTGCGATCTCGCCAACCCCTCGGGGGTCACCTGATGTTGGACCGCGAGTACCTGCGTGACAAAGCTGATGGGGTATCGTCAATCGGACCCTCCTGTCTGGCCGAAGACGACCACTCTCGCCTCTCCGCCGACAGGGCATAAACCAGAGGACGCATCATTCTCGACCAACCGTCAAGACCGGCGTAGCGACTTCCCCGGTGCCCCGGCCGGATGCCTCAAAGATTCGGCTCGACGGGCCGAAAGCCAGCGCGATTCGAGCTATGCGCCCCAAGACACGCGACCTCGTCCGACGAAGGTCGCAAAGCATCGAGACGCGGCCTTTTCACGCCCTCCGTTCGCCGGAGCCGCAGCGATTCGGCCTTCCCGCCGAATGCCATGGCTTTCGCTTTCACGCCGCCGCGCCCGCAGATCAAACCCCGACCGTCGGTGTTCCGCCGCCGTCGCCTCGGCCGAAAGCCTTCGCTATCGCCCGAGGCTTGCTGAAAAAACCTCGTGACTACTCGGGCTCTCGTCACCTTCACCCTTGAGTTCGTAGCGCCCGACCCGAATCTAAAAGCATTCGACCCCTAAAGGCCGAATCCTATTTCTTTCCGTATCATCCCGACCGTGGTTTCGCTGATCGACCATAGGGGTGGGCAGGTTTCGCCCCTCCCCCAACAAAGCCCCTCGAGGCCAAGGATGAGGCCCCTCAGGCCTCCCCTTGGGATCGACCTTTCGGTAATCAAGAAACCCCTCGATGCCGAAAGCCCTGGAGAAAGTTTATTCTCGTGAGGGTGCAAAGATTGTTTACTCGTAATTTTAATTATATCTTTTTTATTGTATTTTTATTTTTATTATTGTTTATGCGAAGTCGAAACGACGCCTTCTCGGGTTACGCGCCCGAGGTGATGGATGGGACGTGGCCTCGGGCTGCGAGCCATTTTTCCTTTATAAAGGGGTGCGGGCCGGGTTGATGAAGCTCCCCGGCTCATTTGTCTCCCGACGCACCGGGCCTTCCAGGTGCTCCCGAGCTTCCGAGCTTTTGGCCACTTCGCTTTCGGTGTTCGAAGGCTTTCGCGGCTAGCTTCTCTTCTCAAGTAAGTCTCTTGTTTTTCTAATTCGGTTGAGTGGGCGCCCATTTTTTATTTTGGGTTTCATCGTTTTTCCATTTTGTATTCTAGGTTTGTTGATTCGGTAGAATGTCGGGTTCGGCCGCTGCCGGTTCCGGCTCTTCATCGAAGAGCTCGGGGTCCACCGCCAGCTCATCGAAGTTCGGATCCGCCGCGAGAAAATGTGATCAACGCGGCCTCTTCAAAGTATCAACCCGCATCTGTTTTCTAGCGACGGTGAAGAGGGGTCCGAATCGATAGTCCGACCAGCCCCCTATTAATGTTGAGGTTGAGACGGATGTTGACATCGAAGGGTCTCCTATTGGAGGAAACGTCTTGGCGAGCCCGAGCGGACCTTTCGGCGCAAGCGCGAGCCCGAGGATTCGTTTGGAGCCCCTAAGGCTCAGGATGATGAAGCTTCTCTATCGCCGGGGGTTCCGCGAGAACAGGGGCCTTCGGCTCGTCGTGAGGTGTATTGGGCCGGAGCCTCGCGTGTCACCGAAGGGGTTTTAGATGAGTATGTTCGAAAGGATTGATGGATCGGAAACGAGGTTGCCGTGCGAGCTCCAACCGGAGAGAGAATCCCGAATCCCAAGTCCGAGAAGCTCTTGTTTTCAAGGATTATTTCAAGGTCGGGTTTCGTCTGCCTTGCGAGGACACGTTTATCGGTGGTGTCCTTCACCGCTTCGGCCCATAGCTCCATCATTTGACACCGAATGCCTTTACGCGTCTTGGGGCTTTCGTTTGGGCCATGAAGATGATGGGAGCCCCTCTCGTGTGTCGACACATTCGATTTCAATACTATGCGCTCCACAAAAAACCGAAACACATCCGGGACGTTAGGACCAAGGAGCACTGCAATGTACAGTTTGGAGGTTACACCTTCATTCCGAAGGGTAGCCTTCAGACGCTCCCTGCGTTCGCAACAAGTGGACGAGATGGACGCAATTCAGGTTCTATGCGCGTGTTAGTGCCAGGAATGAGGTTGAGTCTTCCACATCGGCCTTCCGATGAACAGTGTTCTCGAGAGCCGAATGGTTCCCCTTCGTGCTAAATGCCATGCGCCTTTCTTCGAGAATGCGGATGGTGATGCGGAAGCTACGCTGGCATTCCTTGCGACCTCGCAGAGGCAGAGCACCCGTGACTTGGTTGAAGAATGGGTAGCTATGGGTGTTCGGCCATTAAGTTCTGGAGTTAGATTCGTCATCGATCCTCCGATCTATGGTTATGAAACGAATCCTGTTCGAGCTGTCATGCCTCCACGTTTCCACTCGAAGAAGGTGTTCTTGGAGTATGTGATTGACGAAACCGATGCCGTTTTGGGGACAGTCGGAAAGCGTGAGTACGAAATGGCGCAAGAGATTATCGGGGAGAATGCCCGGATCAATAGGGTTCTTGATGTCATGCAAGTGCCCTATCCCGCTCGGCTGACTCCGGCCGAGGCTAGGGCGAAGAAAGCGCGAAAGGCGACCTTCGCGGGGAAAGCTATCGGTCAAGATTCGGCTCCCCCTCGAGAGGGTGAAGAGGCGAAAAATATCTCATCGAAGCCGAAAAGAGCCCGAGGGACGCCCGGGTAGGTCGAGACCGGCTAAGGTTCCCGGTTTTACGAGCCGTAGGTTACATTCGGCCGAACCCGTCTGTTTGGTGTTGTTACTTCAGCCTCGGTATAACGCGCCTTGTTCTTAGGTTTTTGATACTAGCTTAGGTGATTCGCTTAGTTAGCTTCCAGCATATGAGGTTGACTTGTAAATGTTGTCGCTGATAGATATTCATGTTCCGTGCAGGTCATATCCAGCGACTCGGACGAGATGGTCTGGCAAAATTTGTGAAGGATCCCCTCGCCACCCTTCGGGACTGCGGGGATTCGACCTCGTCCGGCCCTAACTCCGCGGCCGTGAAGCGGCCTCGTGATGGTGCCACAGCTGCGAATGCTTCGGCTGCGAAAAAGCATAAGTCGAACAAGGAGCCCCCTGTTTCGGCTAGCGCTCCCCTTTCTTCTCCGACACCGAAGGCTACCGGGTAAGTCTCGGTTCTACCGGGAGTTCGTCAAGACTTCCGGCCTTTATAAGGATTGCCTATTCGGCCATGGTTTCCTCTCCCTCGGAAGCACTTCTAGTGACTTTAGGGAGCCCGCTGTGTACTCCGGGTTTAGCTCCCCGAGGAGATGCGCCCTCGAAGAGAGAAGACTTACAAGCTTGCTCATTTGTCTAGGAGCGGATTCGGATGCTCAGTGGTGGCCGGCGTGGACCCGCACACTCCGCCCCTTCTTCCCAACGAGGGGGTCGGGTCGGCATGGAGTGCTCCTCCTCCTTCATTGCTCCTCAAACCGAAAAGGAGCTGCTGAAGAGACGAGCCGCACCTGCTCCTTGATGCCCTTAACTTCTATGCTACTGGGGTGGGTTCCAGTTTCGCCCTCTAATCTTCGAATGTATGTTTCGCACTATTTGCTTACTCGTATTGTATTGTTGTTTTCTCTTTTTGCAAGTCTATCTTTGGTGGCTCGAACCCTAGAGAAGAAATTTCACGAGGGGGAGCAAGGCCCTCGAGGCCGAAGGCCAAGACCGAAAGCTTGGCCAAGACTTTGAAGACGGTGAAGGCCGAGTCGAAAGGCCGAGTCTCTGGCCGAAAAAGGCCGAAAAAGAGGTCTTTGAATTGGAGCGAAGGTGCGCGACCGGGAGGCGGGGCTTGACGCCGAAAGGAAGGCCCACCGATCAATTTCTCATGCCTTAGAGCATGAGACGAGCGGCTGGTGTTTCGCTGCGGCGCGGCTATTGGCCTCCTTCGGTGATGAATCCGCCCCGCCACCGGAGCTAGGCCATAGGGAAAGGCTTACGTGGCTTGTGCAGGAGATTCGTGGTCTTTACGGACGAGGGTGGACACCGGCAGAGGGTATGCCGCTTTGGAGACCATCCGGGCGTTTGGCTTCGCCACGCACGAGCTCGGGTGCCCCCATATGGAGGCCGTGGAGCCTAAAGAGGATCCGGCCGCCTATTGGAAGACCCTGCGAGAGGTGCTCCCGTGGCCGGCAAGTTTTACGAAGAGTTCGCGGAAGGGGCGGAACGGGCAACCCATGGCTCCGGGGAGAGGAAGACCCAAAGGCGGCGCCGGCACCAACAAACCGGATCTCTTCCGGCGGATCCTCCGTCGGACCCGCCGGCGGAGATCGTCACTCCGGCGGGTCGGGGCCGGGGGCGAAGCCGAGTAAGATGCGGCCACGGGCCGGGGGCAATAACCGGCCAAGGCCCTTCCAGCGCGGTAGGCGCGAAGCCCAAGAAGAGGAGGAAGACTCGGAAGAAGAGCGGCCTCAAGAACGTGAAACACCGGTGTAATGAGCAGCGGGAGCAACGCTCGGGTTAATACAAGAATTGAGCCTCGGACAAGCGAGGCTCGGAGAGTTGAGAGCCCGGAGGGACGCGAATGATGAAAGGAGAGGCAACTAGGCTAAGAGAAGAATCGACTCGTGAACAGCTAAGGCTCGCCCCGAAATCGAAAAAGAGAATCTGCTCCGAGAAATGGCTCGGATGGAGAAAACGCAAAGACCAACCCAAGGAGGAGCAAGAACCAGTTTCGTCTCGGAGGGGAGGTCGACCCGGTCTCACCCCTAGCGCCGAATTCTGACTAAGCCCATGGCCAATAGGGTACAAGCCCGGATTGCCATCGTTCAACGGGAAGTCGGACCCAAGGAAGTTCATCGCAAGCTATGAAGCCGCTGAGTCCATTCGGGGTGGGGATTCGGTCACCCCGGGCGAAGTCTCTCATAATGGCGGTAGAAGACATCACCCTTCGTCCGCTATCCAGAAGAAACTCGGAAACTTGCTGAAGGAGCAATTGATCATCACCTTTGAGGGCTTAGGGCCCCGAAAAAGGGAACTAGGGATTTCTGAAGCTCAAGCGGGAGGATGGAGAGTTGTTAACGCAGTACCTCGAGAAGATAGTGCAGCCGTGCTCCATTAATCGAATGTATCGAGATGAAGTGGTCATAGCGGCGGCGATTGAAGGAATGGCTATAGGTCGGTGCGCGCCGCACGGCTAGACAGGGAGGAACCCAAAACCTTGATCGAAGTTATATGATCGAGATCAAGAAGTTCGCAAAGTCGAAGAAGGGTTTGAAACGAAGAAAGGCGCAAGAAAAGATGAAAAAAAGCAATCGCCACATCCAAACATGACCAATAACCAAAAAGGGGGGGCAAGACCCCTCGCCCGATCAACAACGTGCAAGACGATTCGGCTCAAACAACCGAACCCAGTCAAGAACCAGGAACCGGGGATGCTCCAAATTCCAAAACAAATCAATCCAACCGAGGTGGCGAAGCTCAAGGGGCGGAGGCCGCTTAAAGAGGCCGGGGATGGTCCGAGAGTACCGTCTTGCTTTGTCGTGCGGGCGAAAACATGGGTCATTTCGGTCGAGGCGTAAGTATGGGCGAGATGGCCAAAGAACGAGAAATCAAAGGACGAAAGTTCACAAGGCGATCAAGCTCCAAAGCATGTATTCAACATGAGAGAAACGGCGGGCACTCAACCGAATGCATATTTCGGTTACCAGAATACTCAGTTGCCACCTCCACCTCCACTAGCGCTGGAGCCGCCTTGCTTCCGGTTCACCATCATCAATAACGCTGGAATTACCTGGGTTATATCCCTCAGCCCCAGCCTCCATCAATGGCGGCGTCTTCTCCGGCAAACCTGGAACAGCCACCGCAAAACGCACACATGAAGCCCGAAAGTAGTCAGGAGAATAGGACTGTAAACTCCGTACTTCCGTCTCAGGGTCACATCTACGCAATCACAGGCGGATCTAACCTCGAGCATGAGAACAAACAAGCCAGAAGGGACTACATGAGAAGAGTGCACACGGTAACACCCAGGTTGCCCCTAAACAGCCAAGCATGGTCAATGGTCCCGATCACTTAAAGCGACTTCCGGCTAAGAGACTACCCACACACGAGATGCATTCGTCGCGACTGCAAATGTGGATAAGTTCACACTTCACAACATCCCGATAGACAATGGAAGTTCAGCCAGACATTCGTTTATCAAGGCTTTCCAAAGCATGAACATGGAGCGGAGGACACTGCATCCAGCGGGTAATGCATTGTACGGTTTCGGAGGAAAAAGGATAGACGCGATTGGGAAAAAGGATATCGCAGTGACTTTCGGTGAAGTGGGCCTATGGCGAACTGAAATCATCACATTCGACATAGTCAACATTGACTATCCTTACACAGCGATCTTCTACAGAGGAGTCATAAGCAAGTTCGAAGCGTTGATCAAACAAAGCTTCTTGTGCATGAAGATTCCATCCCCTTCGGCATCGCGGATTTGTATGGGGAGATCGGGGAAGCAGCTCGAAAGATAGATGCAAGGCCAATACCTAGATATAGCATGATCAATGAGGTAAATAGCGAGGCCGAAGAGAAGTTGACGAGAAAGAAGAGCCGGAACCCAAAACGAAAAGGCCAAAGAGCCGAAAGTAGAGTCACCGAATCCACAAAAAGGGGTCCCAATATCCACCCACAGGTCCCAAAGAGAGATCATAATCGGCTCAGAACTCCAACCGGATGAAGCACCCCAAATTGTCAAGCATTTCTTGACTCCAACTCGAGATGTTTTCGCTTGGTCACCGAGGATCCGAAAGGAGTAAGCCGAAACTTAGCTCAAAGACAACTTAAGTGTAGCGACAACGGTGAAGCCCTAAGAAACAACGGTGAAAACTATCAGGAAAGAAGCGGCTGCAGCGGACCAAGTCCGAGACTTTCGGACGCGAGGAGTAATCGGACCGAGTTCAATATCCCGAATGGTTAGCTAACGTAGTCATGGTTCGAGAAAGAAGACATCCGACCCCAACATCAAGAAATGGCGAATGCGTGGACTTCACCGATCTAAGCGGGGCATGTCCGAAAGACCCATATCCTCTCCCGGAATAGACACCACGATCGACCTGGCCTCGGCGCGAAAGAATGAGTCTACTCGATTTGTTTCTCGGATATCATCGGATACATCCGAACCCGGAGGACGAGGAGAAGACAAGCTTCATCACCCCGGGGGGGACTTATTGTTTCAAGCGAATGCCGGAAGGCCCGAGGAATGCGGATCTACCTTCTCCGAGAATGTCGGACGAAGTGTTTAAATAACGTAAAAAAGAAGAATCTTGTGACATACGTAGATGATATAGTAGTTATCGTCGGCTCGAAGATTCGCACATCGGCGACCTAAAGGAAACCCTTCGCAAATTTAAGGCGGAGCGGGCTCAAGTTAAACCGGGAAAAATGCATTTTTCGGCATCACCAAAGGTAAGATGTTAGGTTGTTTAGTTTCGCCGGAGGCATTGAAGCAAATCCGGATAAGATCGCGGCAATCATAGATATGAAGCCTCCAGACAGTAGAAAAGAAAGTCCGGAGGCTCACCGGCCGACTAGCGACTCTTAGCGATTTATCTCGAGATCGCCGAAAAAGGGCTTACCTTTCTTCAAGGTTTTAAAGGATAGCAATGATTTCGAATGGGGACGGGAAAAACAAAAAGCCTTCCAAGACCGAAAAGATTACCTCACCAACCTAACGACCATGACGGAAGCCATCACCAAAGGCGATATTATTGCTATACTTAGCAAAGATCGCCGATTGCGGTGAGCGCTGTCCTTGTTGAAGAGAAAGAGTTTGACAACAAGCTTAAGCGGGTTTCCTATCTACTATGTATCCAGAAGCCCTCTCGCCAGCTAAAGCTTAACTACTCGAGAACTAGAGAAGATAGCTTACACGGTCCTAATGGCAAGCCGAAAGTTGAGGCATTACTTTCAGCGCACAAGATTCGGGTTGTTTCCTCTCGGCCCTTGGAAGCTCGTTCAAAAACACCGAAGCCGTGGGCGGGGTAGGCAAATGGGCCGCAGAGTTAAATGAGTTCGTAATTGACTTCGAGCATAGGTCGCCATAAAGTCCCAAGCAATCGCGGATTTCATAGCGGCCCCGGACTCCGGCGGACGAAGGGAACCCAATCGTTTTTTGACGAACCTATCCGGACCGCATATTGTGACGAGAGCATGGTGCGACAAAGGGGGGGGGTTTCGCCATACTCACACCTCGGCAAGGTCCATCCGTTAGATATGCAAAAGGACTACGAGTTCACCAAAGACCAACAATACTACCGAATATGAAGCAAGTACTACTAGCACTCCGTAAGCTAAGAGCAATGGGTGTTAAGAGATGCATCATTCGCACCGACTCGCGGTAGTAAGCGCCCCTTTGTGAAAAGGAGTACACGGCCGAGGGAGCCGGTCCTAATCGATACTTACAAGCAAAGAAGAGCAATGGAGAAGCATTTACCTGGTTTCTCCATAAAGTACATACCACGAAAAACGAAAATAGAGAAGCCGACGGTGGCAAAAGCGGCCGCGCTTGGCATTCCGACCCCTTCGGATGTGTTCTTCCAACGACTTTCGACCAAGGCAATCGAGAAGAGGAGGAGGAACCAAGGGCCATCCACGTCATCGCAAGTCATGATTGGAGGAGCCCGATATTCGCATTCCTGACAGGAACATTCGAACCAGACTCCAAGCATGAACAACAACGAATGGAGTCACGAACCAAGCACTACTCCATCATAAGAGGTGAGCTCTACAAAGACGGCATTGTAGCACCAAAGCTCAAGTGCATCAGCACAGAAGAAGGACGAAAGCTCCTAGACGAAATCCATGGAGGAATGTGCGGAGCACATAGAGGGCCTCACGAAATAGCCCATAGAGCAATGAGACAAGGGTTTTACTGGCCATCAGCAGCTGAAGATGCAAAGCAACTGGTGAGGACATGCGAAAGCTGTCAAATGTTCGCCAAGAAGCAAAATGCACCATCCAACCCCACAAAGTCGATAGTACCTACCTGGCCGCTCCAACGATGGGGAGTGGACATAGTAGGGCCACTACCGACAGCTCCAGGTAGCGTGAGATTCGCAGCCGTGGCACTTGAGTACTTCACCAAGTGGATAGAAGCAAGACCTCTGGCCAGAATCACCTCGGCAACCCTGATCAGCTTTGTTTGGCAATAGATAATCTGTCGTTTCGGGGTCCCATCCTACATAACTGTAGATAACGGCAAGCAGTTCGACTCAACCGAGTTTCGGAACTTCTGTGAGGAGCTTTCAATCAAAGTGACTTTCGCATCAGTCTATCACCCACAGAGCAATGGCGCGGTCGAAAAAGCCAACGGTCTAATCTTCTCAGCCGTCTCCAAGTCTCTATGGGACGCAAGTAAAGGAAAGTGGCCAGCCGAAATGACCGTTGCGGTTTGGGGCCACAACATCTCCAAGTCCCGAGCCACCGGATTCACCCCATTTCGCCTCCTTTACGGGGAAGAAGCCATAACGCTTGAAGAGCTCGAGGCTCGGCTCGTTTCGTACACAAATAGCCGACGAATGTAAGTCCAAAGGTTTGTAGATCCGACACATCGAATTCCAAAGTTGCGGCGGCAAAAAAAACCTCGACAACTACCACGAGGAGACCCAAAGCTGGCGGGACAAGAAAGTATCGCAAGAAGAACATCTACCCGGGCGACCTCGTCCTGATTCGACATGCAGACAAGCAAGGCAAGCTACAATCGCAGTGGTACGGACCTTTCGTCGTCGCAAGCATGGTCAAGCCCGGCGTGTTTCGGCTCAAGACAGAAGAAGGCGACGAAACCACTCACACATGGAACGCGGACAACCTCCGTCGGTTCTACGCGTGACGAATGCTCCTTGAACAGGAGTTGTAATTTTCTTTTTCTTTGTCATGATTTGTAAGAATTAAGGTACGAAACAACACCGGGTTGCGCTCTTTTTCCTCACAGGGAAGCCCTTTCGAGGGTGTGAGGTTTTTTAACGAGGCAACCTGGAAGCACTAAGTCATAAACCCCTTATAAAGGTTTCTTTCCCCAAACACTGCTGTTAAGACAAAAGAGCCGAAAGCAAGAAGTGACTAAGTCACACTTGACATATTCGGCAAACCCATGCCCAAAGAGGGTATATGCTGAAGAGATCAGCAAACCAAGGCATAGAAGCCGAAAGACTAAGGTCAGAGAGGACCAAAAGTCGGGAGGAAGTCTGAAAGTGACAACTTCCAGATACTAAAGCCAGGGCAAACAAGCCCGGGGCATCCGAAAATTGACCGTAAAGTCAAAAACGGAAAATAAGCGGTGAAACCCCCGCAAAGGAGCATCTTGGCCCCAAAACAAAGGGCATCTCTTAAAAGCAACTAGTCATTAAAAGTCCATAAAAAGGACAAAGTAGGTGCCTTCGATTAATAAAGGATGCATCACAACACACATCCTCAGGCCATATCCTCGGGCAATCAGGGCAATAAAAGCCCAAGATATGACAAGGACAGTTAAAAACCACTATAAAACAGGACCCCAAGGTCACATACCCCTCAGAAAAACAGCCACAAGTTGTAAAGGGAGTATCCTTAGTTAGCCATCAAGAGCAATGCAAAAGGGCCATAGCCCAAGAAGAGCTCGGGGTCCTTAGGATTGAGAGGGATCGGGACGGGATAGCCAACATTCGGCCACATAGGGGGAAACAAATTGAATAGTGAGTGGTTTGGGCGGCTTTCCCAAGAAGATCTTTGTCATAAAAAGCTTGTCGAAAGACAACTTTACCACGAGGAAACCCTAAGGTCTACCTTAGAAAGAGTTGCTTGTGAAAGCGTTTCGACCACCTCGGGCATATCTATGATTACTCAAGGTGGCCGACAATATCCGAAGTTTCAACAAAAAACGCTAGCTCAACCCATTCGAACATCGAAATCGAAGCGCCGAATGCTGCCGTATAACCTAGAACAGCATTCTCCATTGCACGAGTTCATCCCATTCGACATGACAAGAGCAATATCGAAGATGGTCGAGTATACAAGAAGGTGGGCGGACGAAAGACGAAACACGAGACATTCTGGCCCTAGCGACCACGTAGCAATGTCAAGCCGGCAATTCAATCTCGGACACGTAGGGCTCGAATGTCAACTCTTGGCCGCATGTACCAGCTAGCTAGGAGAAAAGAGAAAGCTGTAGCTCCAAGATGGCCGAATGTACAAGATATGTAAGACCATGTCTATACATACAACCCATGTACAATGCCTAAGTAAAAGAGTTAAAATCACTTTCGGCAAAGCATACTACTTTCGTTTCCTCGCAAAAGGGGAGGGGTTTCTTGATAAGACAATATTTTCATTTTAAACGAAAACAACCCAAGCCGAAAAGCGACCCCATTTATACTCAAAAGAAACAAAGACGTCATGTACATGGCTAGTCCGGCCCAGAGATCCTTAATGAGAACAATACCTATACCTAGGAGCCGAAAGCTCGGTAGGTTCCTCTTTTACCTCGACTTTCGGCTCAAGTGAAACACCACGAACCAAATTCTTACGCCTAGTGGAAGGAACGAAAGTGCTCCAAAAATCAAGCATTCGATGACCGCGACGTATAAGTCTCGGACGATGAGAAGTAAAAAGTCGTTCATCCTACCGAGTAATTGTCCCGAGCCCTAAGCCACGAAGCACCGCTAACGCCAAATCCGTCACGCTCAACATTTAAAGGAAACAAGTCTCCCATAAAACCGAGAGGTCCCCTCCTCGGGAACCCTGCCAAAAGATTTAACATGAGTTTAACCACAAGTCATTACAAATTCTTAGGCCAACACGGCGAATCAAGAATCTCTCAAGCATCATCTACCCTATTGCCGTCGATCCGGCATTGCCTTGCACAGGAGGGCTTCCGTCTGCAGAGGGGCTACCGGCTTCCTCACGAGGGTTCTGGGCATCTCGCTCTCTGATGAACGCATGCACCTTTGCACGAATCTCTTCCTTCTCTTCAGCATTCTGAAAAACAAAACTGAACATTCATCGGTAAAAATGACAAAAGCCAAAAAGATTTTCAATAAGCAAGAAAAAGAATTAAACTGACCGAAGCTCTGGATTCGGCAGCACGGAACAGAGCAAGGTCCCTTCCGCCCTTCTGCCAGAACTCTTCGTAAAACTTGCCGGCCACGGGGAGCACCTCTGCGGGGGTCTTCCAATAGGCGGCCGGATCCTCTTTAGGCTCCACGGCCTCCATATGGGGGCACCCGAGCTCGTGCAGGGCGAAGCTAAACGCCCGGATGGTCTCCAAAGCGGCATACCCCCGCCGGTGTCCACCCGGTCAGAAGACCACGAATCTCCCCGCACAAGCCACGTAAGCCTTTCCCTATGGCCTAGCTCCGGTGGCGGGGGCGGATTCATCACCGAAGGAGGCCAATAGCCGCTGCAGAGCCGAAACACCAGCCTTCGCCTCATGCTCTAAGGCATGAGAAATTGATCAGTGGGCCTTCCTTTCGGCGTCAAGCCCCGCCTCCAGTCGCGCACCTTACTCGCTCCAATTCGCCAGCGGGACCTCTTTTCGGCTCCCGGCCCGAGACTCGACCTTCGACTTCTCGGCCTTCACCGTCTTCAAAGTCTTGGCGGGGGCTTTCGGTCTTGGCCTTCTCGGCCTCGAGGGCCTTGCTCCCCGCCCGTGAAATTTCTTCTCTAGGGTTCGAGCCACAAAGATAGACCGCAAAAAGAGAAAACAACAATACAATACGAGTAAGCAAATAGTGCGAAACATACATTCGAAGATTAGGGGCGAAACGGAACCCACCCCAAAGAGCATAGAAGTTAAGGGCATCAAGGAGCAGCTGCGGCTCTCGTCTTCAGCAGCTCCTTTTCGATTTGAGGAGCAATGAAGGAGGAGGAGCACTCCATGCCGATCCGACCGCCCCCTCGTTGGGAAGAAGGGGCAGAGTGCGCGGGTCCACGCCGGCCACCACTCGAGCATCCGAATCCGCTCCTAGACAAGCGAGCAAGCTTGTAAGTCTTCTCTCTTCGAGGGCGCATCTCCTCGGGAGCTAAACCCGAGTACACAACGGGCTCCCCTAAAGTCACTAGAAGTGCTTCCGAGGGAGAGGAAACCATGGCCGAATAGGCAATCCTTATAAAGGCCGGAAGTCTTGACGAACTCCCGGTAGAACCGAGACTTACCCGGGGTAGCCTTCGGTGTCGGAGAAGAAAGGGGAGCGCTAGCCGAAACAGGGGGCTCCTTGTTCGACTTATGCTTTTTCGCGGCCGCAAAGATTCGCATTTGTGGCACCATCACGAGGCCGCTTCACGCCGCGGTTAGGGCCGGACGAGGTCGAATCCCCGCAGTCCCGAAGGGTGGCGAGGGGATCCTTCACGACCTTGCCGACCATCTCGTCCGAGTCGTCCGGATATGACCTGCACGGAACATGAATATCTATATCGACAACATTTACAAGTCAACCTCATATGCCGGAAGCTAACTAAGCGAATCACCTAAGCTAGTATCGAAAAACCTAAGAACAAGGCGTTATACCGAGGCTGAAGTAACAACACCAAACAGACGGGTTCGGCCGAATGTAACCTTCCGGCTACGTAAACCAGGAACCTTAGCCAGGTCTCGACCTACCTGGACGTCCTCAGGCTCTTTCGGCCTCTGATGAGACATTTTCTGCCTCTTCACCCTCTCGAGGGGAGCCGAATCTTGACTGATAGCTTTCCCGCGGAAGGTCGCCTTTCGCGCAGCTTTCTCTGCCCTAGCCTCGGCCGGAGTCAGCCGAGCGGGATAGGGCACTTGCATGACATCAAGAACCCTATTGATCCGGGCATTCTCCCCGATAATCTCTTGCGCCATTTCGTACTCACGCTTTCCGACTGTCCCCAAAATGGCATCGGTTTCGTCAATCACATACTCCAAGAACACCTTCTTCGAAAGTGGAAACGTGGAGGCATGACAGCTCGAGCAGATTCGTTTCATAACCATAGATCGGAGCATCGATGACGAATCTAACTCGTAACTTAATGGCCGAACACCCATAGCTACCCATTCTTCAACCAAGTCACGGGTACTCTGCCTCTGCGAGGTCGCAAGGAATGCAAGCGTAGCTTCCGCATCACCATCCGCATTCTCGAAGAAAGGCGCATGGCATTTAGCACGAAGGGGAACCATTCGGCTCGAGAACACTTGTTCATCGAAGGCCGGATGTGGAAGACTCAACCTCATTCCCGGCACTAACACGGCGCATAGAACCGCATTGCGTCCATCTCGCCCACTTGTTGCGTAACGCAGAGCGATACGGAAGGCTACCCTTCGGAATGAAGGTGTAACCTCCAAATCGTACATTGCGGTGCTCCTTGGTCCTAACGTCCCGGATCTGTTTCGGTTTTTTGTGGAGCGCATAGTATTGAACGAATGTGTCGACACACAGAGGGGCTCCCATCATCTTCATGGCCCAAACGAAAGCCCCAAGACGCGTAAAGGCATTCGGTGTCAAATGATGGAGCTATGGGCCGAAGCGGTGAAGGACACCACCGATAAACGTGTCCTCGCAAGGCAGACGAAACCCAGCCTTGAAATAATCCTTGAAAACAAGAGCTTCTCCAGACTTGGGATTCGGGATTCTCTCTCCGGTTGGAGCTCCGCACACAACCTCGTTTCCCGATCCATCAATCCTTTCGAACATACTCATCTAAAACCCCTTCGGTGACACGCGAGGCTCCGGCCCAATACACCTCACGACGAGCCGAAGGCCCCGGATTCTCGCCGGAACCCTCGGCGATAGAGAAGCTTTCGTCATCCGACCCTTCCGGGGCTCCAAACGAATCCTCAGGCTCTGCTTGCGCCGAAAGGTCTGGCTCAGGCTCTGCCGAAACGTTTCCTCCAACAGGAGACCCTTCGATGTCAACATCCGTCTCAACCTCAACATTAATAGGGGGGCTGGTCGGACTATCAGATTCGGACCCCTCTTCACTGTCGCTAGAAAACAGATGCGGGTTGATACTTTGAAGAGGCCGCGCGTTGATCACATTTTCTGCGGCCGGATCCGAACTCGATGAGCTGCTGGTGGACCCAGAGCTCTTCGACGAAGAGCCGGACCCCGAAGCAGCCGAACCCGACATTCTACCGAATCAACAAACCTAGAATACAAAAACGGAAAAACGATGAAACCCAAAATAAAAAAATGGGCGCCCAACTCAACCGAATCAGAAAAACAAGAGACTTACTTGGAGAAGAGAAGCTAGCCGCCGAAAGCCTTCGAACACCGAAAGCAGAAGTGGCCAAAAGCTCAGAAGCTCGGGAGCACTGGAAGGCCTGGTGCGTCGGGAGACAAATGAGCCGGGGGAGCTTCATCAACCCGGCCCAGACCCCCTTATAAAGGAAAAAACGGCTCGCAGCCCGAGGCCACGTCCCATCCATCACCTCGGGCGCGTAATCTCGAGAAGGCGTCGTTTCGACTTCGCATAAACAATAATAAAAATAAAAATACAATAAAAAGATATAATTAAAATTACGAGTAAACAATCTTTGCACCCTCACCAGAATAAACTTTCTCCAGGCTTTCGGCATCGAGGGTTTTTCTTGATTACCGAAAGGTCGATCCCAAGGGGAGGCCGGGAGGGGCCTCATCCTTGGCCTCGAGGGGCTCTTGTTGGGGGAGGGCGAAACTTGCCCACCCCTATGGTCGATCCGCGAAACCACGGTCCGGGATGATACGAAAGAAATAGGATTCGGCCTTTAGGGGTCGAATGCTTTAGATTCGGGTCGTGTGGCGCTACGAACTCAAGGGTGAAGGTGTGGCCCGAGTAGTCACGAGGTTTCGCAAGCCTCGGACGATAGCGAAGGCTTTTCGGCCGAGGCACGAGGCGAACCCGACGGTCGGGGGGTTTGGCTGCGGGCGCGGCGGCGTGAAAGCGAAAGCCATGGCATTCGGCGGGGGAAGGCCGAGGATGCCGCGCTCTCGGCGAAGCGGAGGACGTGAAAAGGCCGCGTCTCGATTCCGCGCCTTCGTCGGACAGAGGTCGTGTGCGAGGGCGCATACTCGAATGCACGGCTTTCGGCCCGTCGAGCGAATCGCCGAGGCATCCGGCATCGGGGCACTGGGAAGTCGCGGCCGGTCTGCCGACGGCTGGTCGAGAATGATGCGCCCCTCCGGTTTATGCCCTGTCGGCGAGAGGCGAGAGTGGTCGTCTTCGACCGCAGACGGGAGGGTCCGATTGACGATACCCCATCAGCTTTGTCACAGTACTCGCGGTCCAACATCGGGTGACCCCGAGGGGGTTGGGCGAGATCGCAAGGCGGGAGAAGACCACATTGCCCCTGGTTCTTGGTGGGGGGCGCGCCAAGGGTTAGGGTTGGTAGGAGGGCATAATAGGAATTGTAAAAGTCTACGGACTATAAATAGACCCCCAAGGGGGCATTGTAAAGAGAGGGAGAATTAATAGAAGAGCACTCCAGTTTAGACATCCCGTCCAGTGTGTTCTTTCGCCTTGTTGTGTGATTCGTCCAGCCAGGGGGTAGCCTGCTTCGGGGCTACACCAACACTACTGGAGCTCCTGGTGCTCTACGGCCTCAGCTCTGCCACCTGCCACCGATCGCCATCCTCAACATTGCCGTCTTCATCACGCTTTGTGAGTGTTGCCTCGGCATTCTCCCCCAACCTTAGCTTGTGGAAGTACTTCTTCTATGTTGGGATGAAGGGGGATTCGGGATCACGGGTAGCCGGTGGCGTGTTTGTGAAACTCCGGGGGCAACCGGGCAAGCCGAGTTTCCGTCGGCGACGCCGCTAGCGAATGTGCCTGTGGTATACGTGGTGGTTTTACCCGCCGATCGGATGTGCCAATTCGGCCCGATCCCACCCGTGTCCGGTGGGGCGGGCAAGCGGAATGAAAGAGCGCCGCCGCCGACATCGCCGCGTGTGTGAGGGAGCTGCCGGGCGATGATGAATGACCCGCATGTGGGACGGAATCGACCTTGCTCACGTGTTCGTGGTGGCCGGATCCGACCACTCAAGCGAGGGATCACCCGGGTTTTAGTACACGGGGTGAATGATCCCACCGCGAAGTCGGCGGAGTTCCTGCCGTCGGCCGAGGTCCAAGAGCGGGTAGCGAAGATTCCGCCGACGGCCGGGTACCGCACGATCCGCGCGACGGTGCCCACCTTCTCGCAGGGAACCGCCATCGCTGGTGAGTGTAGTCCAAATTATGTTGTTGTGCAATCGCTATAAATTGCAATTGTCTTTATCGTCGATGATGGCTGCGAGATCCATGGGATGACACGCGGCGGGTACTTCAATTTGTCACCCGAGGAGGCTGCCGTCGTCGCGCGCCAGGCTCGGTGAACGCCGCCCGTCCACCGTGCCCCCGCGCCGGCCGCACTGCAGGCCCGGGGGGTAGCGCGGCGGGGAGTGCTCGGGCTCGCGGCAAGCGTCCTCTCAGAGAGCCCGTCGAACCGGAGGTCGTCCGGCGAAGGTGACGGCGGGACGGCCGCGCGGTCGTGACACGGCTACGTATGATGATGATTTTCTTGCCGATGAAGAACTCCAAGCCTTTGTTGAGTCAACCGCCTTTGTAAGTATTCTTCGAGTGGTATCCAGTCCCCGAGTAAGGGTACATCGACTGATCGTTACGTTGTTGAGTGCAGCAACCTGTGGGAGATAGAACACCGATTGTTCGAATTGACCTACCAAGGGCGCCAGCCGGGCCACACGGTGACGTGTCGGCGCCACGGAGTGGAGGAGGCCGCAGTGGTGGTAGCTCCGGAGGTCGCCTCCGTGGTCTGCGTTTTGCCAATGTGTAAGTACACTTACTGTCGTGCGTGATCGCTAATATTGTCGGTGTATGTATGTGTGAATCATGTTCTTGGTGTAGGGGGCCCGTCGTCGAGCCTGTGCGATGCCGTAGGTGCTGCCGCAGACGCCCCACGGCAAAGACGAGCCGGCCCGCTGCCGGCGCAGCCTCGTGGAGTCCCCGGCGGGACGTGGCGGTCCAAGACGCTCCAAAGCACTAGAGGAGCCGCAAGAGATGGCGGGGCACCGGGGTGCACCGAGAGTCGGTCGAAGACGCGCGAGCCAATGGTGCCGAGACCGAGGGGCGCGCCCGTGGTCATCCGCCTGAATCCCCTCGGGCGACATCCAAATCTTGGATGATGATCAAGAGATGGAGGAGGTGGACGGCTGGTACGAAGCCGTCGAGGCTCCAGCGCCCCAAGTGGAACAGGACTGGCCCGAAGTCGAGGAGGAGGACGAGCCGACCCGCATAGCCCGCCAAGTAGAGGAGGGAGCCAGCCGCCTGCGTGTGAGTACTCGACCACCTTGTTTTGTATGAGTGATCCCGCCATAGACATCCCTGTGATTGCATGTTGTTGTGTAGCAAACCGGAATGAGGAAATCCGCCATCGGCGCAAGAGCTTGAGCGGTGCCGGGCGCCCTTTTTGAGGCCGGGACGGCGCGCGGGATGAGCTCTCCCGTGAGCGACCATCTTTGGCGAGGAGCGGCGGTGCTCGCGGTCGAGAGGGACCGCTGGCTGGCCCGGCAACGGCGATGCCGGCGTCGTGCCTTTGCACAGAAAGGGTGGCAGCCGCCCGGCGTGAAGTCCTTGAGGTTGAGCGAACCCGCCCGGATTGCGAAGCCGCCCGGGTTGCCGGGGAGGGTAAGGCCACGGAAGAGGGACACGCCAGCTTGCCGTCGACCGCAGCGCGCCGGAGGAGGAGCGCGTGGAACTCATCGCTCGGGAGCGCGGGCACGCCATGAGGCCCAAACCCAAATACTCGGTATGTGCAATGATTACTTGAAAGTCGATCCCAAGACATCTTTGCAAGAATGGTTAGTGATAAAATTAATGAAAATGTCGAAACTCGTAATACCTTGCGAGCATGAAGCGTCCATTGAGACCCTCGCGGCCGGTGGTGATGGCGAACCAATCGCGGCCGAAGGCTGCGAGGAGCTTGGAATACCACCGCCCGATCGTGACGGTATACCCTTATGCGATAGAATAATTACCTGCTCAAAAAAGTGTTTGAACAATTTGTGCTAATCTTACCGTATATATCTAGCGGCGGCGTGCAGCCTCCGATTATCGGATTCGCGATATGGAGGCTGAATGTGCTCTATGGAGGAATCGCACACAAAGTCTCCCTGCAAGGTGTCGGGCGAGTCCCCGACGCCATCCATGGCTACAGCGGTTGGCGGGGGCCAATCCGGAAAGGCGCCGCCGGCCGGCGCCCAGAACATGGAGCAACGCGGTGCGGTGGCACAGGCAAACTTCATGGAGTTCACCCGCCCGGGCCACTCGCGACACGGCTCGACATGTTACGGCGTGCTGGCGCTCCCATCATCCCGATGTGCGGTTTTGCCAGCGTCCGCCTAAGCTACGCACTCGGGGACGACGGAGGCTGGTGCGCTAAACCTCGCGCGAGGCGGCCGACGAGGCGGCGACAACACTTGCGATGAGATGAATCCACTCACGTGAGTCGTTCGAAGGTAAAGTCCTGGGTGAAGTTGCCCCAGGCATGATACTTTGCTTCTTTTGGCCGTAGCAAGAAACAGTTAGTGAAAAAACAGTGAAAAACACTTGAGAATTTAGCCAGAGCCACACCCGGATGTGGGTGGCATAATCGGCTTAATACTTTGTTTTTATCTCACAATCGTTTAGCATGCATACGATTATGGTAGACGATGAAGTGTAGACCAGAAGGCGAGAAGAGGGTCACTTATGGTAGACGCCCGGTCCCTAGCCTTACCGCGTCGGTATAGCCGCAACAAAGGAGACGCGATGCTCGAGGGCAAGCTATTGGGTCGTTCGACTACGGTAAGGAGTCATCCGGTCGTCGTCGGTCTATGCGGGGAGTACACCAGTCACACATCTTGCGAAACGACCAAGTACGGAGAGACGGCTCTAGGGGGTCCGGTGACTTAAGAGTGTAGTCGAGCATGGAAGTAAATTAGTATGTTGGTAGAAAGAAAATATAACCATGTCAACATACTCCAATAAACTTTATTAATATGCGACAAAGAGAAAGTAAGAAACGATACAAGGCGGCTTCTGAGTCCCCGAGATTACGAGAAAAATCGTCGCGGTGCCCAATGTTCCGGGAGTTGGGGATGTCGACATCTTCCATGGTCATCAACCGGTATGCTCTGGCCGGGTAACCTCTTTAACTTTGAAAGGGCCTTCCCAATGAGATCCCGACTTGTATGCGCTCTTACGCTTCCTTGAAGGACAGTCGCCAACCGCAAAGGCTCTTCCACGTACATTGCAATTGTAATATCTTGAACGCCCTCAAGGTATTTAGCGTTCCGTGTGTAGCATTGCAGGCGGGTTTCCTCTAGCGCGACAAGCTCATCTTCTCGGGTAGCATCGAAGTTTCTTCATTATAATTCTCGACACGAGGAGAGCGGCGATGTCTAATTGGGGAGGGCGCTTACGAACCAAACACCATGAAGTATGGGGATACACGTACTATGGGTGGGTTGGGTACGTAGTCCCCGCGGCGACGGCGGGTAGCTCTTTAAGCCATCGGCCGGGATATTTCCCATCCGGCCGGAAGAGTCGCTTTCGCAATGCTTCTAATATCATGCCGTTTGCTCTCTCGGCCTGCCCGTTGGCGCGGATGGGCAGACACATATTTCACCCGATGCCTTTGTCTTCGCAATAATCCCAAAAATGACTGCCCAGTAAATGTCTTTGCCCGGATCGGTAATGATGGAGTTGGGGATGCGAAGCGATGGACCACCTCATCCAACATCTCGACGGCTTTGTATTGGTTGGCGTCGACCCGGAGGGAGATATTCGATCCACTTGGAGAACTTGTCGACCATAACGAATATCCACTTGAAACCACGGGGGCTGCTTTGAAAGGCCCGATAGCGTCAAGTCCCTAGCACGAGAAAGGCCATCTTGCTTGGGTATAGTGCGGAGCTCATGTCTGGCGGGGCGTGCGTGCTGCTGCGAAGAATTGACACTTCTCGCAATGCCGTACGTGTGTTACGCATCGGAAGCGCCCGTCGCCAAGTAAAATCCTGCCGGAACGCCTTTCCGGCAAAGGGTTCGAGAAGCCGCATGATTCCCACGGATCCCACCATGGATTTCGTCGAGCAACTTTATACCATCTCGCCGGAGATGCACTGCGAGGACCGGTCTCCGATACTCTTCCGCATGAGGAAACCGTCGACTAGGACACAATTCTTACTTGCCGCTTTGATGAGTCGCTCTTGTACCGATCTGTCTTACGGCACGAGAGCCTCCTGCAGATATTTGATTATCGGGACTCTCCGGTCTTCATCAACGGTATTGGATAGGGTGGCGGCGATGTCCTCACCGTCTCGAGTGGAGGGCCGGGCACGGGATCAGCGAAGGTTGGTTTCCACGGATCTTCGACAAAGACGCCAGCCGGTATCTTTGCCCGAGAAGAGCCGAGCTTGGAAAGTTCATCGGTGGCTTGGTTGTAGTCCCGAACCACGTGATCAAAAGCGAGCCCGTAGAACTTGCCTTCCAACTTTCTTATGGCGCCACATATGCATCCATCTTCTCACTCTTGCAATCCCAATCTTTGTTGACTTGCTTGATTACCAATGCCGAGTCACCGAATACTGCGATCGGCGAATCCCGAGCTGGGCGGCAATACGGAGGCCGTGAAGGGGCAGCCTCATACTCCGCGGGGCGTTGTTGGACGCCTTGAAGTGGATCCGGAGAACATACCGGGCGTATCCCGGAGGGTGATATGATGTAGACGCCGACTCGGGCCCATCGATGTTTAGCGAACCGTCGAAGTACATCGTCCGGCGCGGCGCTGGTGTCTTCGAGAGGAGTCTCGAGATCCGTCCACTCGCAAAGCGAAGTCCGCCAATGCTTGCGACTTGATGGTACTCCTATTCTTGTATTCAATGGTGAACGGGGCCGAGTTCGACGCCCACTTGCATATCGACCATTGGCATCCTTATTGCGCGGGGCGTCACCCAATGGGTAGTCCGACACCACGGTGATCGGGTGAAGGTCGAGTAGTGGCGTAGCTTGCGAGGCGTGATGAGGATCCCATAGAGCGGTTTACGTATGTGAAGGTACCTTTGTTTGGAGTCATTCGATTACCTCGCTTATGAAGTAGACCGGCCCATTTGGGACGGGGTATACGTGCCCTTTCTCTTGGGCTCGACAACCAGGGGGCGTACTAACCACCCGGTTGGTCGCGCCGATGTAGAGCAATATCGTTTCCGCATCGTTCGGGGCCACCAACACTTTGGAGGTGTGGTAAGAAACTTCTTGAAGCCGTTGAAGGCCTCTTGAGCCTCATTAGTCCACTGAGAAGGCTTCCCTGCGCGAAGGAGTTTGAAGAACGGCGGTCCCTTCTCGCCCGAGCCGCAAACGAACGGCTCGGGGCTGCCATGCATCGATCAACCACGGACATCTTTGGCGTTTTGGGGCGGCTTCATCCGCATGATGGCATTGATTTTTCTCGGGTTTGGCTCAATGCCTTGCCTACTAACAATGTTGCCGAGCAAGTTCGGAGGGGACGCCAAAAAACACACTTTCCGGATTGAGTTTCCATTGGTACTCGTTAAGCTTGGCGAAGACCCTTGCAAGATCGTCGACCGGGGAGAGAGCTGCGGGTCTTCACCACGACGTCGTCGACATAAGCTGGGCGAGGTCGGGGATAAGGTTCCCTAAGCGGCCCGTATAGCCCGGTAGGTGGCGCCGGCGTTCTTGAGCCCGAACGACATGGTAGTATAGCAAAAGAGGGCGCCAAAGCGGAGTGATGAAGGAAGTCTTCTCACGGTCTTCAACCGCGAGGGCGATTTGATGATAGCCCGAATAGCAATCCGGGAAGCTAAGGAGCTCGCAACTGCGGTGGAGTTGACAACTGATCGATACGTGGGAGGACCGAAGGGGTCTTTAGGGCAAGCCCTATTGAGATCGGTATAATCAACGCACATCCTCCATTCATTATTCTTCTTTCTTACAAGGACCGGATTAGCTATCCGGTCGAGGATGATACACTTAGCGAATAAAGCCCCGCCTAGCAATCTAGTTACTTTTGCTTTAATGGGCGGATTTTTTTCTTTATTAAAGCGGCGTATTTTACGGGCACACGCTTGGCCGTCGCCGCTTTCACGCGTGGCGGTGCTCGATCCGGCTCCGAGGTACTCCGGGCATATCGGCGGGTTTCCACGCAAAAATGCTCACGTTATCCCTCGGGAACCGGACGGCGCGTCTTCCTATTTCGGGTCAAGATTCACGCCTATCTTCGTCGTCTTGGGCGGCGTCTCCTTCCACCGGTGGATGTCTTTGGTATCCGATGGCTTGGTGGTCTTCTTCGTCCGCTCTTCCTCGGGTATCTCGAGGTCGGAGGGGTTCATCTTCTTTGCGTTCTTGATCACCTCCTCTTGCCGGACCGGCGGAGGATGAACTCCCGCTTGTCGAGGCCCTCCTTCGCGGACATAGGCCATATGTACGTTGGCCTCGCATGTGAGGACCCCTTCTCCGTGGGGATCTTAAGGATGAGGTAGCCGTAGTGCGGGACCGCCATGAGCTTGGTCAACCCCGGCCGTCCGATGATGGCATGGTACGATGACTCAAGTCGGCGACGACGAAATTCATGTCTTGGATGCGATGGTGCTTAGCGTCGCCGAAGCGCACCGAGCGTCCACCGCCCGAGGGGGTTGGCGACTCTCGGGGAGGATCCCCGAGCCGGGTGCTCGTATGGCTTCGTGTCGTCCTTCGTGATGTCCGGGCTTTCATCGAGCTCGAACGGCATGTTCGGGCGCTCCCTCCGTCGATGAGGACCTTCTCGAGCGCCGCCGATCACGGGTCGAGGACTGGGGGAATCGCCGGGTGCGGGTTGTTACACCACCGGTCGTCGCGGATCGAAGGTTATGACCCGCTCGGAGAAGGTAGGCCATATCGGGTCCGTGACCCCCTCGCTGAAGTCTTTGGTGGTCGGGACATTACGAGGCGAGATCTTGCGATCTCGCCCCACCTCGCAGCCATAGTGTCCGCCCATGATTGTGTGAGCGCGGCGTCTTCGGCGCGATAGCGGTGCACGGGGATCGGCGTCCTCGTCCGGCTCCTCTTCCTGGTTGTTGCGGGCAACTTTGGGTGCCTCCTCCGGCTGCTCGTCGGTGATCTTGAGCTTTTTTGCGTTCACTCTCATACTCGGCATTGAAGTGCCTACACTCCGCCGGACTATGGTTCAAGTCAGGGTGTCGGGGCACTTGCCGTGTAAAGCTTTTGGATCGGATCTCGCCCGGTTGCGCCTTCTTCTTGCCACCGGTCTTGGCGTTGTTGACACCGCCTCCCCGACGGTTCCGATCACGGCGGCGCTCGCGATAGTTGCAGCGACCCTCTTTCCCGGCGGCGGCGTCGCGGGAGTCGTCGAGGCGGCGATTATCGTGACGCTTCGTCATGCCGCTTATCGCCACGGGAAGCATCGCGGCGGGGGAATACTCCGTGGGGCGAAGTAACCGTAGTCTTTGTGAAAACGTGATTCGGCCTCATCTTGCCCGGCGAATCTCTGCGCCACATCCAGTAGCTTGGACATGGTTGTGATCTTGGACCTATGGAGCTTCTTCCGCAGCTCCTGGGCTGCGGCGTTACCATTGGAGACAAGACCCTTGGTAAATGCGCCGACACACTCCTCGTCGGTGATATCCGGGATCGTCAGGCGCACCTCGGAGAAGCGGCGGATGTACTCCCGGAGCGGCTCATTGCGGCCGAGGTGCAACCGCTCAGGTCGTACTTTGTACCGCATTGCTTGCACGTGGACTTGTAGGTCTTGATGAAGATATCCTTGACGTCTTGCCACGTGCGTAGCCTCCCTTCGGGAGGGCCGGGGAGCCGCCGATTGGCCGCTGATCAAGGGCGATCGGGAAGTAGTTCGCCATAACGTCTTCCCCGCCTCCGGCCAATCTGATTGCGATCTCATAGATCATGACCCAGGCCTCGGGATCTTGGTCGCCGGAGTACTTCGAGAGGGCATTAGTGCCTTTGAAACCCAGGGGCCACCGGACCCGGCGGAGATCCAGGTGGTAGGGTCGGATTGTGGTGATCGTGAGGTTCCCCGTTGGGTTCCGTACTGAGCATGTTGTACTCTTCACGCCGTTGGATCTCGGTGTCTTTGCGAGCCTGGCGGGCCGGCGGTGATGCGTAGCGAGCATCTCGGGCAATCTTGATGCTGCTACGGAGGGTCGGAGGGACAGGTTTCGATCTGGGCGGGACGCCGGGGTGGTTGCCCACCCGCGCCACCCGGCCGGAGCACCGCGCACTACCCCCCCCGCTTTGCCGGCCGTCTTGGCTGCGTCTTGCCCCCACCGCCGTCTTTGCACCGAGGGTGGCTCCGTCGCCAGCAGGATGGGTTTGCCCCCTTGGCATCGAGGAAGCCTCTTCCTCACCTTGGGTGTTACGACTCCTCGCGATGACGCCGGCGAGGCGCCGGCGCGAAGGCGGCGCGATGAACTCGAGACGGGATTAGGCGGCGTGGGTGGCGTAGATGTAACCCCGGACGTCTTCTATTGTGGCGTTGCGCGCGGGGAGAGCCGCCGCCGTGGCGATGTTACGATTACGGCGTCTTGTGGGACGGGATTCCTGCCACCTCGTCAAATTGAGGCGTAGGGCCCAGGGGAGAGTCCCGGGCAGGGGGAAGCCTCGGGTAGTACCGTCGAATTTGAGCGGCCGGCGGCGTCTGCTCGCGCTGCCGGCGCGCTCGATCGGCGTTGCGTCCCTCCCGGCGGCGCGGAGTTCTTGATTTCCGTCAAGGGGTGCGAATCCTCGGCGACGAAGATTCCCCGCCGGGGTCTCCAGGGGAGCGGTACCTGGTCGAACAACGGGTGGTCGAGAGGCGGTACGGCCATCACGGAGTTCGGTGCCTTCTTCTTCCCCCTCGGCGCCCTCCCGGGATCGGAGAGAGCCTAGCCATGCGATATGTGGTCGCGTGTCGTCGATGGGGCGCCCCTCGCGGTATATTGGGGCGTCGATGAAGTCGTAGGGTCGGGGCGGTCTTCCGACCAGTCGAGCCCGGGCGCCTCGCGGCTGCGGCGATGAGAAGTGGGCGACCCGCCCCTCGGGCGTAGAGGTGACGACCGGACCTTGGCGAGGGGAAGGCGGCCCTCGACCCGGATCTGTTTCTCCCGAAGGAGCGTCGGGCAGCCCGTGTCGTGGTCGGCGTTGTTCCTGTTGGTAGCGGCGTGGCCGATCGACCAAAGGGTAGACTCACTCGTGCCGATCTTGATCTTGTCGAGTCGCCGAGTAGGTTGTCGGCGTCGTGGACGAAGAAGCGCGCGTGTACGGCGACGAAACGGATGAGTGAGCCTTATCGGAGAGTCGGCGGCCCCGGCTCCGGGGGTTGAGTCGGTGCGGCCGTAGAAGCGGATGCCGGCGTAGATTGGATCCGAGTCGGCGCGGGGTTGTCGACGCCCGAGCATGGCGCCGTTGTTCCGCACGGCGTCGGTGGATGTCCTCCATCGGGTCGACCGCCATGGAGTCGGGGAAGATCACCATCTTGTTAGCCATGGCGTCTTCGTGCACACCCCTACTGGCGCGCCAAGCGGCGTCGGTTTACGGCGATAGTCTAGCTGAGGGGGTATACCATTTGGTAGATTGAGCGGTTAGGGATGTGCTAGGCAAACTAGCCAGGCGTTAAGCGAGCGAGCGAAGGACAAAACACACGGGTTTTACCCGGGTTCGGCCGCCTTGATGGCGTAAAACCTACGTCTGCTTAGTTGTATTGATTGATTGAGAATTATCGTCCCTCGGGGATCCACGCTCTCCTTATATAGTCCGGGGAAGCAGGGGGTTACGGGGTCGGATCTGTCCCGACAAGAGCTATCCCGATCGGTTACAATAGGAAAGTGTATAGTGATTACGATTGAACTATACTAGGAAACTATCTTGACGACCAAGTTTAGGCCGTAATCTCCAGATAATCTCGGTCTTCTATCGCCGAGGGCTTCAATCCGCCATCTGGGCGGCCCGAGAGGCCTAACCCAAAGTGACCGGTGAGGGGATAGGGGTTTATCCCCCACACTGTCAGCGCCAATGAGGTGGGCCCGACCACCGGGTCTGGCGGCTTCGGAGTCTTCTAGGGTCTTCTTACGTGGGTTTCAAGTTGGGTTGCTTCACGGTCACGTCCTTTTATCGTATGGGGTGCAAACTTTGGGCTTTTTACCGTGAATCCCTAAAAAATATATAATTCACCAAAACTCGTGGAAATTGTTAGTAAAGCCCCTAGTTCTACATAAATATTCATTTATACCCTTATTTCAGTTTTTAATTGAGCTATAAAAATATACTATAAGATGTGTCAACAAGCTCCCCCACACTTAGGCTTTTACTCGTCTCGAGAAAAGGATGGATATAGCTAAGCTGTAAGTTAAGACATCAGACATAAAACAATCTCATGGTCTTATTTATTTGCAGGATTCATTGTATCTACCAAGAATTTTGAGGAGTTGGAGAACAGAATAGTTGATATAGAGTACCTTTTTCTCTCAATCGAGCCAACTGGAGATTTTGCAATGATTTTTGAAAAAGAAACATAACTTACCATCCTCCTTTGTGGTACTCTCGAATCACTCAGTATATTTATATGTGGTATTTTTGGATCCTCACAAAGCATTTATAATCAATGCCCTTAAGAACATCCTACTTCTAATAAAGCTTTATCTGGAGTTTCAGGTATGTCAAGGATGTAGCATACTTATCTTGCATATATTTGCAATGTCAAGGAAATTTGGATCCAGGAGAGACATTCTCTTTGATCAAGATGTGCAAATGTGTTTAGTTTTCTAATTCTACTATGCTCTTGTAGATTTCTCTCTTTTTGAAAGATGGATACTATGCAAGTAAGGTCATGGGCTATCTTTATTTGTTCTTTCTCTTTCTTTCTCTTTTTTTTTTGGAGAGGTGGGCTCTGCTCGCCCCAGACTTTTGTCTTTTATTTCCTCTCTTAAGAGATGTGGGTTCTACTCACCCTTGGACACTTGTCCATTCTTCATCTCTTATTTTATTATATATATTTTTTCAATACTTTTGCATAGCCCATGCCTTGTCTTACATTTGTATCAACACTTTTAATATGGAGAGATCAAAACTTGGAGCATATAATGAGATAAAGCAACATATATAAGTGTACATGTTCTTGATAGCTAGTCTCTCAACTTGGATCACGGGACTTGACAAAGCTCAATGCAAAACAAGTAGCTTATGGCTAGTTTTTTTTTTTTTAAAGCAAGCATGGCTTTGGTAGGATAATTACCACAAAGAAGAGGTATAGCTATCATTTTTAATATTTTCGAAATAAATTCTCCAAAGAGACACGATATCAAGAATCAGGCTCTCACCAATCTTCTATCTCATGTTCTACAACAACTCTAAGCATCTTGGGATATTATTTTACTTTTAGTTTTCAACAATTTAGTTAGACCATGAAAAAGAATTATGTGAGTCCAACTTAAACCAAGCATATCAATCTCTTTTTTTTTATATTTATTTATTAGATATCAAAGAGCTTTCGGTACTTTATAAACGGGAAACAAAAAGTCACGTAATTAAAAAGATCGGGAGAACAAACCAACACGTGGGACGAAGGGAAGGCCGAGGTGGTGACGCGGCACGGCGGCCGCTAGGGGCCCACCGCGATCTTCGTCGTGCGTGATCTCGCTCTGTATCTTTCGGTTTCTCGGTATTTTCAAGTTCATTACGTTCGTTTTTGACGTTCGTCTTTGTCTCCCCACACTTTTTCCTTGTCACCTTTTATTCACAACATGGTGGAGACAAAGAAGCTTTGCACGAAAATAAATGATAAATAAGAAAGATCAACGAGAGAAAAAAATAGAGTGCTCCTTTATTTATTCGACCAAGATATTACACAATATTTTATCTAAGCAAGCAAACCGATCTAGCAAACTTCTAAACGAACTAAATTAACTAAGCAAACTAATCAAACTAGCTAATTGAAACACTCTATTTATTACTAGGGCTCCTTCCTAGTTGCGCGGCGATTCTCAAGAGATGCAACTCTCTTGACTAACGCTGCGATCTCAGCTCTAGCGTCTTCTACGCGCCTATCTAGGCGCCACGCTTCTCGTCGTGGCACTCCGATTCACGATGCTCCGTCAAGGTGAAGCTCCTCAATCCGCGACTTCTTCGCGGAGGTCAGCCATCGTGCACTTGCTAAAACGACGCTTTGAAGCGCGTTCGGCCTCTGCGGTGGGGATGAACTTCACTTCAGACGGCGTAGCGCGCACTCCATCAATGGAGACGCGAGGATGTGTGTAGTTCAGCCAGCGGATGTTGTTGAACCTGTCCCGTTTGACGCCCGTAAGCGTCTCGTTAGGACGAGGCGGCAACAATTTGGTGCCCTCGGCACGGGAACTTCTTCATAGCATCATCACGGCGAGCATTCAAGATTGTTCTCGCCATGAGAACAGCGAGGGGATGGTTGAGGTGATGGTGGCTGAGGTGGTGGAATAATGGCAAGAGGTGTAGGTTGTGGTGGCACGACGCGACGGGGGCGAGGAAGATGGTGGCGGCGATGGGGCGGTGGCGTGGTGATCTTGGTGGGATCGTACACCACCATTCTCATCTCCGGGTTGGCCATGGCGGCAAAAAAGGCGGTCTTGGGTCGTTGGTCTTGGTGGAAGTAGATGGGAATAGATATGAGGTGGAATGGGTCGGTTTATATATCGGGAATGCCTTGGAAGGGGAGTTAGAATGACGGTTATCGGGACGTCGACGCGGAGAATCGCACCAAAAGGTTCGGTATTCGGTAGGATATCCTAGGGAAGGTGCGTGGGAAGATGCGGGACGGCGTGGCGGCCACGTGGCAGGGCGACGCCGCGCCGGCGGGGAAGGCGGCCGCGTGGGCCCCACCGGGTCCACGGCCCGGCTTTCGTCTGCGGTCTTCTAAGGTCTATTCCGGTCTATTACTCGTGCTTTGGGGGAAAAAAAAACACCGACACTGCGCGATCAAGGCCTAATGGTTAGGTAAAATAAAGAATTCTAAAACATCTAATTCCTCGGGTTCTTTATTGGGCTCATAAAATATTTTAAGGCGTTGGCCATTTACCTTGAATAACTTACCTTCGGTATCTTGAAGAGTGACGGCTCCATGTGATGATGAGTTTACCACCTTGAAGGGTCCTTCCCATTTGCTCGAAGTTTTCCATGCCCGAACAATTTAACCACGGAATTAAAAAGTAATACCTGATCACTTTGGTGTGAAGTTCTTCTTTTTAATTCTCTTATCATGCCACCTTTTTGTTCTTTCTTTATAGATCTTGGCACTGTGATAAGCTTTCTCTCGCCATTCGTTGAGTTCTGATAATTGCATCTTTCTTTTTACTCCCGCAGCTTCTAAACCCATGTTCCATCTCTTGATTGCCCAGTGAGCCTTAAACTCTAGCTCAACAGGCAAGTGGCGGTGTTTTGCCATAAACAAGTTGGTATGGTGACATTCCAATCGGTGTTTTGTAGGCTGTCTGTATGCCCATAATGCTTCTAGAAGTCTATCCTTCCACTTTGTTCCCATCTCTTCTACTTGTTTTTCGCAAGATATTCTTAATTTGCTTGTTTGATGTTTTACGCTTGCCCACTTGTTTGAGGGTGATAAGGCGTAGCAATGTTGTGGCGAACTCCGTGCTTCGCTAAGTATCTCTTGAATCTGCTATCAATGAAATGGGATCCTCCGTCACTGATTACCATCCTTGGCACTCCAAACCTTGGAAATATTATTTCTTCAAACATGTTCACCGAGCTTACGTTATCTATGCAGATCCGCATGGCATAGCTTCTACCCATTTTGATACATAGTCAATCGCCACTAGTATGTGTTCATAATTTCGGATTTTGGAAATGGTCCCATGTAATCAATTCCCCATACATCAAAGAGCTCTATCGGAGGTTGGTTGTAAGAGGCATGGCATCTCTTGCATTAATATTCCCATGCCTTTGACAAGCTCCACATCTTCGAATAAAATCTTTGGTATCTTGATACATGGTTGGCCAGAAAAATCACGCTTGCCAAATCTTTGCGTGTGTTACGAATGCCCCATAATGTCCTCCGTATGGTGATGAGTGACATCTTTCAATGATCCGGATTCCTTCTTACGTAGGCACACATCTTACGAGTAACCCATCCGAGAATACCCCACGAAGAGGTATGGTTCATCCCAAAGGTGATAACGACTATCATAAATAAGTTTCCTCTTATCAACCCCCGGTGGTACATAACCCGCAACCATAAAATTAACAATATCTGCGCGCACGGGGATCGGTACGGGTTATCCGATAAAAGTATCATCCTGAGTGAGTCATTAATGGGCAAATCATTGGGTTTCTCGAAATGCATTCTAGATAAATGATCGCAAACAGAATTTTCTACTCCCTTTTTATCTTTTATTTCTAAATCAAATTCTTGGAGTAACAAAATCCATCTTATTAAACGAGGTTTAGCATCCTTCTTGGTGAGCAAGTATTTTAAAAGCGGCATGATCAGTGTAAACAATTACTTTAGCTCCTGCCAAGTAAGATCTGAACTTATCAATGGCATAAACAATGACTAGCAATTCTTTTTCAGTAGTAGCATAATTAAGGCGTGGCCCGATCAAAGTTTTCTTTGGCATATGCAATGGCATGATGCTTTCTATCTTTAGTTTGCCCTAACACCGCCCCACAAAGATAATCGCTGGCATCACACATGATTTCAAAAGGTAAAGACTAATCAGGGGGTTGAATGATAGGTGCAGAAATGAGGGGCTTTTTTTTCAAAGTTTCGAAAGCTTTCAAGCAAGCATCATCAAATTCAAAAGGGACATCCTTGGCTAACAAGCCTGGTGAGTGGTCTAGCAATATGTGAAAAATCTTTTTATAAATCTACGGTAAAAACCAGCATGACCAAGAAAGCTTCTAATCCTTTGACATTTATAGGGGAGGCAATTGTTCTATTACTTCTAGTTTGGCTTTATCTACCTCTATTCCCCTTTCTCGAGACTAGGTGTCCAAGCACTATTCCTTCTCTAACCATAAAATGACATTTCTCCCAATTTAGAACTAAGTGCTTCTCTTCACATCTTTGCAAAACCCTATCCAAGTTTCTAAGACAATCATCAAAAGTTTTTCCATATACGAGAGAAATCATCCATAAAAACTTCCACAATTTCTTTCAATCATATCGGAGAATATAGACATCATACATCTCTGAAAAGAAGCTGGAGCATTACATAACCCAAAAGACATTCTTCTATAAGCATAAGTTCCATATGGGCATGTAAAAGTGGTTTTGCTTTTGATCACTTAGGGATGGATCGGGATTTGGTGATATCCACGAATATCCATCAAGAAAGCAAAAGAAAGAGTGGTTTGCCAATCGCTCTAACATCTCATCAATGAAGGGCAATGGAAAATGATCTTTTCTTGTGGCTTTGTTTAACTTTCTATAATCTATGCACATCCGCCATCCCGTGATCGTTCTTTGAGGGATTAATTCATTTTATCATTTTTAACAACTACCATGCCTCCCTTTTTTAGGCACAACTTGCAATGGGGCTTACCCACTCGCTATGTGGCACATGATAAATAATCCCGGCGTGTAATAATTTCAGCACACCTCTTTCTTAACTACCTCTTTCATCGCATTATTAAGTCTACGTTGGGGTTCTCTAGAAGGTGGAATATCCGGATCCGTTGGAATACGATGAGTGCGAGAGAGCGGGGTTAATACCCTTGAGGTCTTCGAGTGAATAGGGCAAAACCGATTGATGATGTTCTAAGACGTTATCAATCTAAAAGTCTCCTCCGGAGTGAGTTTATCACTTATAATCACATGGGACTCGGATCATTATGGAGGAAAGCATAAGTAAGACCGGGTGGTAGAGGTTTAAGCTCTATTGGAGGTCTAGGAGGGTTTTCAAATTCATTCAAAGGTTCTTTGTGGTGGGATTTTCATCTTCTTCTTCTAACGAAGAATTGATTATAATCCTCGTGAACCGGATTCTACAAAATGTTCTCCGATGCTTCCTTAATTTCTTCCATAGGACACTACGTAGTTTTTCGGTCAATAGCAACCCACAAATTGTGTTGTAATATGCCGTTTTTGGGTGCAATATCTGAAATTTCAACCAAACGATTTGGTAAACTTGAGATGCGCAAAAAGTCCGTGGTATTAACCTTCAACCACGATGGCCATTTGGGTGTTGCAATTTTTTGTATTGCAACCCAATGAGGTGTTGAAACAAGACTATATTGCCACGCTCTAGTTGGTGCTATAGTATCCTATTGCAACATTTCAGGTGATGCTAGAGGTCTCAATGGCATCTAACACCAAGCGTTGCAATTCCAAAAAGAGGCGTTGCAAAGGATTGTATTGCTACGCTCTAGTTGTGGTTGCTACACGTTTTTTGTCACAAACTTGCATTGGGTGCTATAGGTGATCCCCTCTATTACTACTTAACCGTGTTTGGATGCTATACTTGTCAATCCATGTTGCCACCAAAGGTTGTTGGGTGCTATATGTGTTCCTTTCTATTGCTAAGAAATTAATTTGGATGCTATACTTGATGATCAATATTGCCACCAAAGGTTTTTTGGGTGCTATATGTGTTCCTCTGTTTATTACTATGAAATTTATTTGGATGCTATACTTGATGACCAATATTGCCACCAAAGTTTTTTGGGTGCTATATGTGTTCCCATTTATTACTATGAATTGTGTTTGGATGCTATACTTGTTGACCGATATTGCCTCCAAAGTTTGCTTGGGTGCTATATGTATTTCCATTTATTACTACTTTAATTGTATTTGGATGCTATAGTTGTTTACTAATATTGCCACCAAAGGTTTTGTGGGTGCTATAAAATAACCACCACAATTGCCACCAACTAGGATTGGTTGTTATAGATTGGCCATTATATTACTACCAAAACCACACAGTTTGAATGGTGGTTACATATGTCCACTCATTTATTTGGACCACCAATAATTTAAAACAATTTAATATAGGATCAATAATAATTATGCATTTATCATCCATCAAACACATATATCACAATAGATCAATACATAAACATTCAATTTGTCTTTTACAGTTGTACATACATCCCTAAGTCATACATCTCAGTATGATGGTACTATACTATCTCCGTAAGTCATGCATCCAAACACATACACTGGAGCAAGCAATTAATTTGGCAAGTTGCACAACAAACATAGGCTACATTGTAGATGGCAATAACTAGATAACTTTCTATAATAATCTGTGCTGCTGCACAACCAAGACAGCCACACAAGCCTTCTATAATAATCTAGACAAATATGTCTTCTGATCTATGTACAATTGATGGTCAAGCATGCCTTCTGTTGTAGCGGAAATCATAGTAAGGGCTATCCTTCTCCACTTGTTTGCACTCCTGAGAGATCAAGAAATAAAAAAAAAAAAACAGATTGTAAGGAGCTGGATAAGTTACATTTCAATAAAAGATTGAATAGTGTTGCATTGAATGACACTGAGAATGCATGTATGAGTTTCAGCATAAATCATTTCAGTTGCACAGATGAAACCTAATAGAACAGTAAATCTATCTATCCATCTGATGCCCAAAATTTGCATGGCGCCAAAGGGGTGGTCATCGAGATCCATGAAAGAAGATTCACACAAGAAGGAGAGGCTTCAAGGTAGGGCCGAGGACATGGAATACATAGCTGAAACTAAATTGAGTTGGCTGTACTGCTACTCACCACCAATGTTGTTTTGCTTACCTGAGATAGACACCTCCATAGAAAAGGAAAATGTGGACGCTAGGTAATTTTATGAATAAAAAATGAAGAGTCATCGCACCAATTAATAAAAAATAGTGATATGGATTGATCACCAATGTTTAGGTGCCAGAAACAGAACAAAGGAACAATTAATAAAAAATACACATGTTCTTAACAATAAAAAGGCCGTCCAATTTAAATAGCAATGTTCCAGTTTCATGTGGAGATATATATAAGAGTGTACAGAGCATCTTAAAGATGTGTCCTTTTTTTCTATGTATGTACTCTTAGTCTATTAGATGCAGATAAGTCCATAATATTCTATCTGAAATCAAAACCGAAGACGCATGTTCTCCCACTTATGTTGCAACAATGGAAGCATTGACTGAGACATAGCAAGAACTGACAGTGATCTCGAAACTATCAAAAAAGAGAAATATGAAGAACATAGCTTCATAGCATAGTAACCTGAGGTTCTTATTTCTTAACAAACTACAAAGTATCAGGAAGTGCATCCAATGGACAAAGAAGAAATGATCACAACGTCATCGCAATGAAAACACTCCAATAGTACGAGGGTACCATGTTCAGTTTTACTCACCTCCATTGCATCAGTGGTCCACTTCTTTGGATCCAAACTTCATTACATATGCGTTCAGTGCTAGCCTTCTCGGGAGCCAAACATACATATATATATTCCTACATGAAGACCACAATAATCACTAAATCTTTTGAATGGCTATAGATTCTGAAAAATAATTGAATCTCAGACTAGAAAAAAAAAAATCAGTAATAGAGCTACCACAAGAATTTCACCAATAACCAAGCAAGCAACATGCAGGCTGAAACTTGTATTCTAAAACCTTAAGTATTCTGAACAACCAGCCTGCAGAGCAGTAAAGAGTATATGCCAAAATTTGAAAAATATAAATTTTTCACATAGACTCAGATGCATCTTTTACCTTTGACATTCCTTTTATCTACAGATATGGAGAGTTAGCCACTCTTCAAACTCAATTCTTCTGATTCGTATCTTGTGCTCTAGCTACTGCTTACCATGTCCTTTGCCTGCTATTTAAGAGATAAACTAGTAGCTGCAATTTTCACATGAGAATTCAAGCCTCGCACCTTCCTACCCTGCATTGCAAAGATTCATGTAGAGTACTCATATAGTTTTGTGATTTCTCTTTTAATCTTGCCACTCTGGAGAACTCCCTTCATAGCAAGTGACGTACTAGTGTAAGGTATCAGGCAAGGCTACTCTAATGGCCTTGCTTTCTTAACAGACTCAACAAAGATTTTCCTTACTGCAATAAAATAGCTAACATACACTGAATTGAAGACAGTGACATTATCAAGAACATGGCAAAGAGTACGTTTAGACTTTCCTACACTAAAAATGTTATTCACAATATAGTAGATGACAAGAAATGAAACCAATAGAGCACATCTTGACTGCACAGATAAGCTCCTAATGTCTTCAGAATTTATTTTTTGGCTCAAAAGAATTATGTATTTAAATTAAATAGCTCTATACATAATCAGTATGTGAAAAATTATTATAATTTGCTTACATATATACTAACATGACTCAGAATGCGACAAGAAACTAGGTTGCAATCATAAAACATATTGACATGGTCACAATTTTAACTATATGTTTAGGCATGTGTTTCATAACCACAGCAAAATCGAGCATGTGTCTCATAACCACAGCAAAATCAAGCATGTGTCAGTTTGTCAGGGATAACAGTTTTTGAAAAAAAAAAAAAAAAAGTCTGATCGTTCTCTGAATAAGTTTAGGGATTCCTCCTAAAAGGATCATATCAATGTACAGAGTAGACTATTAGTGTACAAATAAAAGATTGGCAGCTCCTTGTCATGGTACGTGCTTTAGCAATTCCTCCTCAAACAAAATCAGTAGTCCATTCCAAACAAACTTGAATAAATATTGAATTCAGTGGAAGGAGATATGATTCAAAGCTAAAATTTAACTACACTGATGCCCCCAAAAAAAGATATTACAGTAAAGTTAATGAAATGCTTAGAAAAGGTCTTTGAAGATGGGTGCAGCTATAACGGATCTAGACATTTCAGCATGTTCAAATGAACGACATCTATAGTGGCTCCAAGCACACTGTTTTTCCATGCATCTAAAAACAATAGGCATTGAAAAATCGGTTCAAAATAGCCTAGTAATGAATAGATCGTTCATACTCACTGGAATCTAGTAATGAACAGATCTTTCATACTCACTGGAATCTGTCTATAACATATAGTTCAGAGGAACTGTGAACTCAAGCGTAGGAAATATAGGAGAGCCATTACAGTGCATAGAAATACAGTAAGAAACACAAGAGCTAATAATAGGCAGCAAACAAGAATGTTGTCCAGCAATTCAATGCTAATAATAGACATGATGGAGTAACACATGCCTAGGTTAGAACTACAAATACTTACACCGACAAAGAATAATGCTAATATGTAGTCATAAAGAACATGAGACATGCATGGGAAAAATGTACGAGCACTATATATAATATGGGCCACTTTATAGCTGAAACACATTTAGGGCGTTGCACTTGCTGCTGAAACGAACTAACTGCTGCTTAAAATCTGTAATAGAAAATTGTGAGCACTAAACTTAATTTCTGCAACTCAAAACAGCAGTACATGAATTAGAAAACTAGAGCAGTTGCGCTTTTACTGAACTGCAGCTTGGGCACACCTAATGAGCTGTCGTTGCTTACTGCATTGCAGGATAAATAAAACTGATTGAACAGCTTGGGTTGCTAACAAGCAAGAAAACAGACCACATATTCTGCACAATTACTAGGCAAGAACATGGACATATATTGCATTTACCAATCAAGCTAGAGTAAATACGTTGAAGCTTAAATCATTAGATAATGATTTTAAGAAAAGATATTCATTATTTCAGTTATTGTATGCTACATGGAAATGATTAGAGCAACACTAGAAATTTAATAATTTAACTCAGTAGAATCTAACTGATCCTAACAAGCATATTTGGTTCTTTGGAACGTTATACATGTTTACATGGTACAGACTTGGCACTATGGCCCATGTGCATAAAAAAGTGAAAGCATGTCCAAGGAGAAAATGGAGTTCTTAAAGAAGTAGGAGCTATATATTCTGAACATGAAGATTGAAGAGGCACCCGACAACAAGGTCAAGATAATAAGTTCAGCTATGCTAGTACCTAAAAATGTAGGAGCTGCAATTTTGTGCAACTAGAGGTGCAGCAAAGTGAAAAGGCAGAAAAAAAATAGAGTAAAACACCTGTAGGCTTGAATGGAGTTACTATGGAACTCATGGTAGTCAGTTGTCAGTACACTAACCTTGAAGGCAACTGAAACTGCACTCGTTCAGAAGAATATAACAGTCAAAGAGCAAAATAATAGAACAGGCAACAACACTGTAGATTTATATTATGGTGAACTATGGGCCGTAACCAAGGGTGGAGCCAGTGTGCAACAACCAAGCTAACTACCGAAAATTATTGTTGAGGTTAATACTCATCTATCAATCACAATAACCTAAGTTGGCTTGTTATTTTGATAAGGCTATAAGCATGAATATAGAACTGTTACAGACTTGTTTATGAACAAAACATGTACTAATCACCGGCCCTTACGAGCACTCCGTGCAAAGTTGGAATACGTAACAGCCATTGTCTCAACAGTAGTGTTTAGCTTCATTGTGCAAGAACCAAGAGGAATCATAAACAATTTAGAATGCATAAATAGGTAGAGTGCAGTGGCCTTGCAGGATTGAGGAAAAAAATCAGGGATCAGGAATGGAAGCTCACAGTGCCACAGATCCGTCAGGCTTCCGTTGACCTCCATCAGGCTGATTGGATGTGAAGGAGGGAGGTGCCGCTGCAGCCTCCCGTTGCTCCAGGCTCCGTCGTGCGCAGGGGCAGCAGCCCTATGCCGTGGTGGGGAGGAGCGTCGGGGAACTGACGAGTCTTGGCTTCCTGCTGCCCTGCGCGTCCGTGTGCCGGGGCGCACATGGCGAGCGGGTCCGTCACGCGACGGCTGCCGCGGTGGCGAGCGCGAACCCGGCCGTGGCCGCCAGGAGGGCGAGGTGGTGGCCGCGCAGGAGCAGCGCGGCGAGCGCGAGGACCGGGAGGAGCAGGAGCAGAGCGGGTAGAAGGGCGAGCGCCTGGCCCAGCGTGCCCAGGCTGCAAGCTCCCTTTGCCTAGATCTGGGGCTCCATGTGCTGTGAGACGGAGCGCGCAGTGCTGGGAGGAGGACTGGGTCGCACCGCCAGTCAGAGACGGAGCGCGCAGTGCCGGGTCGGGGACGGAGAGCGGCGCCGCCGGGTAGGAGAGGTGGTGCTCGTCAGGGGGCTGTGGCGCAGCACACGGTGCGGGCCGGGCCGCCGACAGTGAGCACGTTGCGGATCTCCCGCGACAGTTGCCGCTGCTCGACGAAGAAGGCAGTGAGGGCTGCCGCTGCTTCTGTGGGAGGGAGCGACGGGCTTCTTTGGGAGGGAGAGGAGGGCGAGGGCGGCGGAAAATGGTTTGGTTTGGATTTGGACTAGGGTTTGGCAGTGTCAAATTATCATACTACCCTTGCCTATGTGAAGAGATTCTAGAATTTGTATGGACAAAACTGTCATTTCCCATTCAAAATTTAGTTTTGAGCGCGGCGGGAGATGCACGCGCGCGTAGGTCACCGGCAGTTTCGGCGGAGGGAGCTCATACGGGAAAATTACATATAAGACCTTAAATATTTTAGTAATTTTATTAAATTTTTTTGTCTCTTACAATACTTCACTTGACCCCCTGTATACAAGTTTATATATTTATATGTGCCCTTATATTCTTATTTAGATCGTTTAAAAGTAGTTTTTACATTCTAGATGGTTTAAACTTTAAAAGTCATGAATTCGTGTTTTATAGAGCTCTTTAAGATCTACATTTGGTATTAGAGTCAACTTTTCATATTTGAAGTTTTGGCGCCTCGAATTTTGAATTTTGAATTTTTACGACTTCCGGACGAGTTTTCGAGGCCCTAGACGGTCTTGAATTTAAAACTCATGAATATCAAATATTCGTAACTCATCGAGATCTACAATTGTTATTTAGGTCATTTTTGAATTGGAGAAAGTGTTAGGAAAGTGTAGTTCAAATTGGACAACTCTCTCACGAGTTTCATAATCTATGTGAGATATATTGTTTTTTGCGACTAGTGTTTTCTAACACTTTCTCAAATAGAAAAATGACCCATACAAAAAGTATAGATCTTGATGAGTTCTAACACCATTGTATTCAAAATATTTTCAGCGGACATTGTTTAGTGCTCCGTTTGACGGGGTTTGACCAAGTCAAACTTTCATCATTTAAAAATGGCACCTTCGAGCGGTTTTCGAGACCCTAGCTGGTTTCAAATTGAAAATTCATGAATATGAGTTTTGTAGAGCTCCTCAAGATGTACATTTGGTATTAGAGTCAACTTTTCATTTTTTGAAATTTTGACACCTCAAAATTTGAATTTTGAATTTTTTTTTTGGCTCGAAGCGGGGTTTTGAAGCCCTAGACGGTCTCTGCTTGAAAAGTCATGAATACTAAAAGTTCATAACTCATCGAGATCTACAATTGTTATTTAGGTCATTTTTGCATTGGAGAAAGTGTTAGGAAAGTGTAGTTCAAAATGGACAACTCTCTCCAGAGTTTCATAGACTACGTGTGAGAACCATAGTTTTGTGAGTAGTGTTTATTAACACTTTCTCCAAATCATTTCAAAATTTAATGTGATGCTTATGAATTCACACAATGATGTTGTGTGCATTTTTGTAATTTTTAGATCAAGTTTTTCTATTACTATAATTATTTCTTGACTTAAAAAGAATAAATGTAAAAACTACTCTAATATAGCTAAAAAACTAAAAAGTCGCATGGACACCTCTTTTTTGGTGTATAATGTTAATAAAAAAAGTTTCAATTGATTCCGAGAAAGTAGTGATGCACATCCTTTAGAAGCATGAATGTCACATCCTTGTCACTTAGTGAGAGATATTCATGCTTGTGTGGGATGTATAGTACCACTTTCTCCAAATCATTTTAAATTTAATGGGATGCTCATGTGGACATGCGTTCTGGCACTAGATGGCAAGAAATTGTGTTGTAAAACGAAAAAATGACATATTTAAGCGTAAAGAACAAACAATAGCACAAACACCTAAGTAGTGTAGTGGTGTCAATTCAACTTCTGTTTGCAAAGGTTGTAGGTTCAAACCCTACGTGTAAAATCTTTTTTTTTGTTATTTTCTCTCTTCTTGTTTTTTTAAAAAAACCAAAATATAATATTTCAAAGCATCAAATATAATATAAAAATTGCTCAAATACATGTGTATCTTGGTTCGGTGGTTTTTTTATTTTCTATTTTCTCGTTTTTGGGATGTGCAATAAATTGCACAATAAATCATGTAAAACAATCTTCAAAAAACATGTAAAGAGTGGGGATTGAAATTGGGACCTCTCAAAGAAGAAAGCTAAGTCACACCACCGCACCATTCATCCACTTGCGTTAAGAATAGTTCTTCTTCCCTTTTCAGATACATCACGTACGTATTCCAAGCCAAGACCTGAGCCACGTAGAAAAATCAAGAATATGAACACAAGTTTTTTTTTTCTTTTTTGATCTCTACTTAAATCTTGTAATTGGTTTTTCTCCCTCATTTTAACTCCAAATTTGGTGATTCTTTTTCCAAAAAATTTTCTAAAATCATGGTCTATCAAATAATTGTGTTCACTTGAGTCATCCATACTTTCCGAACACTTTCTTAAATACAAAAATGATCTAAATAACAATTATGAATCTTGATGAGTTATGAATTTTTGGTAGTCGCTTTTTAAAGTCGAGGCCGTCTAGGGCTTGAAAAAAAACCGATTTGGAGCCGTAAAAAATTCAAATTTCAAATTTCGAGATGTCAAAAGTTCGAAAAATAAAAAGTTAACTCTAATACCAAATGTAGATCTTAAAGAGTTCTACAAAACTTCGTATTCATGACTTTTCAATTTGAAATCGGATAGGGCATGAAACCCCGTTCGAGCCAAAAAAAATTTGAAATTTCAAATTTCGATTTAGAATGTGGGAGAAATACTTGTTACAAGTTTTAACTAGAGATTAAAAAAAAAAAAAATGTATTCATGTTCTTGATTTTCCATGTATGATCAATTCGGGATTTTATACTTGGAACATGTACGTTAGTAACGTTAAAAAAGGAAAATATAACCACTTCAATCGCAAATGTGGAATGGTCTGGTGGTAGGATTGATTCAAGAGACCTGAAGGTCTTAGGTTCGAATCGTGCATGTGATAGGATTTTTGCTATTTTCTTTTTTTTCCTTAGTAAAATGAGCAATACAACGTTAAATTTGCTAAATAAGCAAAGTGTAACACAAAAGTGTCAATAGTCTGGTGGTAGGCCTTCTCACTCTAGACCAGGAGGTCTATGGTTCGATCCTAGCACAAGACCATTTTTGTTTCGGTTCAATGAGGAATAAAATGTTAAATAGATAACATAATTGAAAATTGACACAAAAACATTTGTATCCTAGTGGTTAAGGCACCACTTTTTTTGTTCCGAACGTCCTAGGTTCAAACCCCATGTGCCACACAGGTTTAACTCCGACTTGTATAAGTTTTTTTTTTTTCTAATTTTCTCTCTTTTGTTAAAAAATCAAAAATAGAATATTTCAAAATTTGATGGGATGTTTATGGAGCCATACTATGATGTTGTTTGTATTTTTACAATTTCGGACCAAGTTTTTCTATTAAGTAATTATTTCTTGATTTAATAAAGAATAGGCGTATATTTTCAACATAGGGATGAACATCTCTCACCTAGTGATTAGGACACAACATCATAGTTTGGCTCCATAAATATCGCATTAAAGTTTGAGATAGTGTGAAGAAAGTTGTACTATACATCCCACGTAGGGATGAACATCTCTCACCCAATGACTAGGACATCTCGTGAGAGGTGTTTGTGCCTTCTCGAGGATGTGCATCACCACTTTATTTGAATCGACTCAAACTTTTTTGCCAACATGCTACACCAAAAGGAGTGTCCATGCAAGTTTCTAGTTTTTTTAGCAATATTATGTTATTTTAACATTTTTTCTTCTATATAAATCAACAAATAATTATAGTAATAGGTAAACTTGGTGCGAAAATTACAATGGATGCACACAACATTGTAGTTTGGTTCCATAAACATACCATTAAAGTTTGAGATGATTTGGAGAAAGTTGTACTATACATCCCACACAAGAATGAACATCTCTCACCTAAAGTGACTAGGACATCTGTGAGAGGTGTGTGAGCCTTTTGAGGATGTGCATCACCACTTTTACGAATCGACTCAAACTTCTTTTGTCAACATGCTACACCAAAAGAAGGTGACCATGTAAGTTTCTAGATTTTTTAGCAACATTAGGGCATTTTAACATTTTTTCTTTAGTAAATCAACAATAATAGGTAAACTTGGTCTCGATTCCACCGCCTCGCTATTCCACCACGCCTTCTTTCCCCCAATTTCTCCCATCGACTCCCCGCTCCCCACCACGCTCTTCCACTGCCTCCATTGACCGGTGACATGGTCATGCCACCTGCAGGCGCAACTACACCCACCGACTCTCCTCCTACGGCCACCATTGTTGCGCTGCCTAAGGCACCGCACCACTAGGCCCAGCAGAGCGGGATAGCTAAAATTATATTGATTTAAATAATAAATGTAAAAAGACTTTAATCTAGCTAAATTTTTTATATTTTTTTTGACCAATGCTAAAATTTTTATATACAATAAATAAATAAATATTTATCACAATTCTCAGCAGCGTGCTTTTTTTGAAAGGACTGGCCCACACACCAGAGACCAAGCTGAAAGGAAAGCCTGAGGCTGTGAGCGCGCGCACACATGGCGCGCGATGAAAATTTCGGTGGCGCGCGATGGAAATTTCGCTTTGGCCGGCACTAATTTTAGCTTCCCCAATCCCTCCGACGCTGCCCGCCTTCCCACCTCGCGCTGCCCCCAGTTCCCTCCCACCCCACGCCGCTCATCCCTGGCCCTCCTAGTCACGCCCTCCCATCGTCTTCCTGGAGGATTTGGACGAAGGAAGCCCCGCCCGCCTCTGCTCCGTTCCTTGTGACGGCTGCAGGTCCTGCTCGATTGAGGAAGCGCCCCACTTCCTGGCTGGTGGATTGGACGGAGGAAGCCCCGCCGACCCCTGCCCTCTTCCTGCGTTGCCTGGCGACGACCCCCGTCGGCAGCGCGAGCGCCCGTCCCCAGCCACCTTGTGGTGCCAGCGGGCTCACCGGTGGCCGCCGGCTGTGCCTCCTCCGTCCTACCTCCGCTCCGTGCGCTGATGTACTACAGGAAAACCCTAGCTGTTGGCCTGTGCTACAGGAAACCCTAGGTCCTGTACGGTGAAGACAGCGACGAGTGACTTGGTGGCTGGATGTTGCAAGCTCATCACCCACGAGGTACAACACACCCCCCTTCTCTTCCATGACTAGATCGAAGTTCAGAAATTAGGGCCACACAAGATGACTATGGTTCTCTGTCTTTTCAGTTAGGGAAGGAATCCTAAATTGTATTCTTATTCTAGGAAAGATATTATCTTTGGTAGGAGAAATTCTTGCCATACATGACTGTTTACTCATAGTAGAAAATTACTGTTCTTAATTGCTTGGAATTCTTGGGCTCAAACAAATGTTTACTTCGAGTCATCATTAGATCTGAATTGGTAGTAAACATTGTGCAGAGACGTGCCTCTGCTCCTCCTGTGTATGACCGAAGGTGTAGGAGTGCTCCTTGCCCACGATGGCGACGGGTTGTCATCCGTCATGTGTTCATGGCTGTTGATGGTTTCAGCCAAATGCTGAAATGGTAGGTATGCCACTATCCTACAGTTTGAAATTTCAATTTACAGACTGTATCTATATTTGTTATGTTACTCTCCTTCTCATTTTACATGTGTTTCGTTCAATTAGTACCAGAAAAACCATGCGGATTACATTTATTTAGTGCATGATGATAGTTTGCATTACATGCTGCCTGCATTTGATAGATCTCGATTGGAGGCAATGGAAAAAACTATTTGTTCCTCCATTGACCCAGTAGTTAAAAGGAGCCGCGTTAATTGTTTGAATTTTTATGGGTAACTTCATGCTTTGAGCAATTTTCTAAGTGCATCTGCAATATCCTGTAATACATTTCACAACATCTTTTAATGCTGCAGAGATTGTTCTTTCGTCATCACAAACTGAAAAGGTACTGTGTCAAGGTTAACTTGAGTCAAAGCAACCCCTTGCCGCATCATATACATGTAAATACAGGTAAGCAGCTTGAGCAAACACTGTGCTACATATTCTTGTGCCCAAATAGCTATGGTTTTCACCACTGGTTAGATAATTAATATGATAGTTTTGATTGTAGCACACATATTTTCACTTATATTCAGAAACAAAAGCAGAGTTGGTCATCTCTAGGCTTAAGTTATTTTAAAGCATTTGGGCGCGAGTTTTGCAATGCAATGCTCTAAGATGTCATATCGGCTTCAGGGCTTCATATCAACATCAAACCATAAACCTACTGTTCTTGAGAAAACCTTAAACCTACTGTTCTGGGTAAAAAAAAACAAGAAAAGGGACTGAATGTAATTGATGTATGCCCGTTCCTTGTCTGAAAGAAATTGGACTATAGGTTCAAAACATGGAACCATGAATAGACTCCCAATGCCCGGCGATGATGCAGGTTTGGAAACAATCGCCCTGATCCTGACTTTAGTTTATTTCTTTCCTTACTAATAGTGGCAACTTGCTATCTATAATACTATACATTAGACGCATTAGAGAACATCAACATGTTGGATGGGTGTTTTGCTGTGCCAATATTTTTAAGCTTGACTGAACTAAAAAGCAATTTATGGAAGCAGTAAGTTCTTTTCTTTGCACCCATAGTGTTAATTAATCATGCATTTCAGATCTTGTGCCTAATTGGAAGCAATAAAAATCAATAGAGATGACCTTTTTAAGCTGCAATACATTTTTTTTTCTAATTAATTTATGGTCAGTGTCTGTAAGGCTAGTGTACTGTATGTTTACAAAGACAGTTAAACACAGACAATTTTTTGTTTCTTTGTATTTACTCTTGATGTTTCAATACCGGTCAACCTTATTTCAATTATGTTGGAGTTCATATTTTTTTGCTTCACTGTAAATTCCAGTTCAAAGGGGTCAACCTTATTTTTTGCTTCACTGTAAATTCCAGTTCATATTTTTTCAGAAGTAGGAGCTGGGTTAAGTTATACGTCCCTAAATAGATGTCATTCGAGAAGTCAACGTTTTCAAACTACCGGCAATTATATATTAAAATATATAAATATTTATGTAAAGTAATTAGTATCATCGGAAAGATTTTTAAGTCTAGTTTTTTAATAAATTTATTTGGAGATATAAATGTTGCACGTATTTTCTACAAACGCAGATCAAAAGATGAAAAAGTTTGACTGGCACGCACCCCATAGTGACATCTAAAAGGGACAGAGGGAGTAGATAAGTCCCGTGGAATGTTCTCTTACAAGTTTATTAACTTATTGTGCTCTGTTGTTGTCTGCATCAAATAACTTTAGCTCATTCAGGTGATATGCAGTACCGAGTAAGGCTGAAAGTTTCTGTTCTAGGCTTCTTGCAGCCAGAGTGTTCTTCTCTTTTCTCTCCTTGAACAAGACTCCATTACCAATATAGACATTTTATTTGAACTTCCAAGCTCATTTTCCATCACCTAATCTGTTGGCTACTTTGTTTCTGGTGCCCTTTGACTGAAAAAGAAAGGATCCGTCTCTAATTTCAAAGTTATTCAAAATCAATAGCCTGCCTTCCCAAGCTTTCAGGTTTTCTCTGGTTCATAGATTGTGCTCGATAGCCATTTATACCTGATTTAATAGTTTGTTTGAGCTATATGCTATAGAGAAATTCCTATGACTTTGAAAGATCTGGTGAATTCCTTCCTGAACTTCACTTTGGATTGAAAAATTCCTCTAATAAAAAAATCTACTGCTCTAATTGATGTTTCTCTGCAGAGGATGTTGCATGCTCTCTTTTTTGTCTCCAAATTTATCCAGAATGCTCAGGACAGTGGACCTAAGGGACTCATGCATGGTGGGAAATTCCTGCAGAGCTCACACAAGCCTATTTGCAACATTTTCTACAAAGCATTGCAACAAGCCTATGTAATAATTATTTTTGTAATGCTCTGCCATATATATGTCCATGAATTTGTGTCATATGTAGTATCTGCTATTCTCATTTTTTTACAATCCACAAGTTAAACATGCTTCCGTACAACCTTTGGGTCATTCTGTTTTTTTTACCGAATTTTGGGTCATTGTATCTTTATATACATCATCTAAAACCACCTTCCAATTGGGCGTGCAAAGGTGCCCCAATCTACTAGTGCATACGTATGTTGGCGAGGATGCAAACCACTCCCTCCAATGAGCTATTTTACCTAATCGAATTAATTATGATTTTATAATCTGACTAATAAAGATATACAAAATGGCCCACAAGCCATGGCTGTTTCCTACCATCGCCGAAACACATTACACCACCAGGCTGCTGGTTGCTGTTAACCATTGCCCAAAGCACAACCTCGTCAAAAGCAAATCAAACACATGTTTACAAGTTAGCCATTGCCCAAAGCACAACCTCTCGTTAAAAGCAAATCAAACACATGTTTACAAGTTATCAAATATAGAAACTTTCATACGTTCACCAAGAAAGTCTGAGTAGCCTAGTGGTAGTGCTATTACTTGTATAGCATAGCACTCGGTCCCAAGTTTGAATCTCCTCTAGAGCAGTTTTTTTTTGGCCAAAATAATTAAGTGTCAAGGCTGAGCGGGGGCCTATTGTGGGCCTTGTCGAGTTCGTGGGCTGTTTGTAAAAATAGTTATGGGCCAAGGCAAAGTGGAGCATGACTGGTTGTGGGTCACGTTGAATTGGTGGGCCATAGCGCCAGGTTGGGCCATGTCGAGTTGTTGGGCCGCAGTGCCATGTACTCAGGTGGGACTTTGTTGTTAGGTTGGATCCGGCGTGGCGATAGACAAACATAAGTGCAACCAAGTAAAAAGTTCATTGCAATAGGTGTGTTACAGGTTGCAACGCCACATGGATAGTATTACAACAATACAAAATGGTGGCAATACATACATGTTATTGCATCTCGTGACAACAAAGGATGCAATAGCCACCTATCTATTGCCACAAGGTACAAAAAAATATTGCAACCTAAATAAGTGGTTGTGATACTTTGCCGTTCATAAGCAACCAACACTAATATGGATGCCATAGTTCATTTTATTGCAACACACGACATGCTAATGCAACATAAAATTGTTGTTGCAATACTTTCCACCAATTGCCACGAAATCCTTAAAATGGGTGCAACAACGCCATCATTTTGCAACAAAAAAAAAATATCGCAAACACAATTTTTGTGTGGCAATATGGACACATATTACTACCGTTCACCGGTTGGGTGCCATAGTACCCCTATTGCACCCAAATGAGTGGTGTTACTCTAAGTGTCCAGGTTGCAATTGATCGGAAACTACGTAGTGGGATGCGGTTACGGACAAGATTACGTTTTTTGAATTGATGGCTTGGGCAATAGGCAATGAGAATTTTAATCCCTTACCTACGCGTATGCCTAATTCTCTGTTTGTCCTTCCGAAATAAGCCTTTCAATAGGTTGTCCTATCAACATGTCAAATTCCATGATGTCAAAGATATGAAAGCTTAAGTGTACCATGGTACCCTTAACATGGATTGGTAGGACATAAAGAATTCGAACTTTGGACAATTTGTCCTAATGGGCTTTGTAGCAATTTGTTTGTGGGACTTAATGGTATGCTTATGAGAAGATCATTAGCAAAAGATAATGACATGATGTTTATCCCAACAACTGGATTATAAAGGGCGTCGAAAGAGTCTCTATGAATTTGGCAATGAATAGGTATAGAAGGTGAATCCAAGCGGACTACATCGAGGAAAGCTTTGATTCTTCTAACCATTCGGCCGCTACGATGGAAACAAGCTCTTTAGTGGTCCTTCGTAAAAGTGTTTTTATCGAAGGGTCTACAAGTGAATGTTTAGCCTTCGAAATATCTTTTCAGTTTTGTATTTCGAGGTATCCCCATAATTGGAAAATAAATCATCCTCGATATCAAGTAGGAAATCGATATTGGAGTGTCCTCCGTTTCGATGATTCGATGGCTCGATTAGTCGGTGGATTGGCTAAAGGTTGCAATGAATTTGGTATGAAATCGTCCTCAACTAATCCTATCTCTTCTTCTTCTTCTTCTAAGGAGTTCTCTACGCAATAGGATCCTTATTATTCTCCATAATTATGGTCAAGAGTTTTCTAGCTTGTATAGGTGGGAGATGGATAAAAAGATCCATTTCTTCGAGGTATTCAATTCTTTTCTGGATTTTCTGTTTTAGACCAACATAAAAATGTTGAAGTAAAACCGGGTCCGGCATGGCTAAGTCCGGTCGGATTTGGAAAGAAGTTCAAGACGCTCCCGGAAGGCACTCAAGGATTCATTATCTGCTGTGTAGAGGATAGGATCGAGAGCCTAAAGTTGACTACTTTGGACATGGGGTAAAAATCTAGGCAAAATTCAACTAGTAACTTTCCCCGCCGCCTTCCATCTTCTCCTTGTTAGGTGTCGTACCCTTTGGCGAGCCTTCCCTTTCAAAGAGAATGGAAAGAGCTTCCGGCGGATAATTTCATTGGACATGCCTTTTATGTGAAGGGTCACATGTTTCTTCGAAGGTCCGGAGATGGTGATAAGGGTTTTCGTCTATTGTACCTGAGAACATATGATTTTGGACCATCTCTATTAACCTAGGACGCAACTCGTAGTCATCGGTAGTGATTGGTTTAGATGATGGCAAAGGGCTACGAGAGTGTTCCGTGAGTGCCATGTATTTATAAAGAGGGATGGTATCTATTTGGACAGTGGAAAAAGATAAAATATAAAAGAAAGGAAAAGATAAATTCTACGCTACGATAGTTTACAAGACTTAGTTATACTCACGTTTTCTTAAACAACCGTTCTCCCAAGAGCGTGTGCGAAATGCTTGTTGGTAAAAGTTAAGCCCATAGAAATATTTATGATTTCTATAATCCGTAAGCGCTTACGGATACCCGGTGAGCACTTCACCCGAAATGGGTTTTAAATATCGAATCCACAAGGAGAAAGGTTTACGAATAGTGAAGATATAACTAAGACCTGAGAATCTTAACAAGGAAGGAAGTTGATAAATCTTTAAGAAGACGGCTATGGTTGTCTAATTGATATCTTTGTAAAGCTTGTGAATATTTCTTATGGGAACATTATTCAAGGAGAAAGACACTAGCAAAGAGTGCAAACTCCTAGCAAAAAGATTCTACCGAGGCCTATGCAACGGGATGCGGAATACAAAGAGTTAACATAGCTATAAGTCACCTACGTTAGTTACCACAATCCGGAAGGTAGGGTGCATCTACGAGCTATCTAGTCTAAGCACCACGCTCACACTAGGGGTAGCAACCTCAATCCAAGAGCGACAAGAATTGAAGTACTCTAAAAGAGTCGCAAAACCACAAGAATAATATAAACAAGTAAACTTACTCAAATAAGAAGTTGATCCACCGTAGTTGTCTTAGGATCAAGCTCCAATGGAGGCTTGATCTCTGAGGTACAAGCGAAGAGGAGACACCGACAGGTTCGGAGCTTCTTCCCCTTAACTTCTCCTTCCACTCAATCTCTATCTTTCGAATAAGACTAGATTTAGCTACTCTCGCAGGGAGCTATGAACTAGTCTCTCAACTTGATAATCTTCTCTCTCAACTAGATCTAGAGCTCTTCTAATTAGAGGCTAGGGCATAGGTACATTGATCAGGTTGAGTTGATGGAGTAATGAACTAATGAACCATCATTGCCACGGCAAGGGCCGGGGGCATGCTTATATAGTCGGGGTCGATGAACCGTAGCCCTTGGATGAAACCGACCTTGATGGATGGATAAGATTGATCCTCAATGGCGGTTGTGAACCGACATTGAACAGAGAGGCGGATGGGGGCCCCATAGGGGCCGCCGGGGCCCAAAGGCGGCCGCCCGCTGTCGCGGCAGTGGGCCCCGCCCGGGTCCCTGGCGGCTTACGGAGTCTTCTAGGTCTTCTTACGTGGGTTTCAAGTTGGGTTGCTTCACGGTCACGTCCTTTATCGTATGGGGTGCAAACTTTGGGCTTTTACGTGAATCCACGAAAAATATATAATTCACCAAAACTCATGGAAATTGTTAGTGAAGCCTCTAGTTCTACATAAATATTCATTTATACCCTTATTTCAGTTTTTAATTGAGCTATAAAAATATACTATAAGATGTGTCAACAGTCGGCATAACTCTTCTGTCTAGACTGTGCTACTCTCAGGTTATCTCTAATCACTCTTACTTGTTCCTCAGCATCTCTCAAGACATACGGTCCGAACACTTGTGTTTCACATGCGATTCGAGAATACTAACGGTGTTCTACACTTTTCGCCCATACAAGGCTTCAAAAGGTGCCATTTTGAGACTTTTACGGACTATCTTTGTTGTATGAGAATTCAGCATAAGGCAGGCTCTTGTCCCAACTAGTGCCATATTGTAGAGCACAAGCTCTCAACATGTCTTCCAAAATCTGGTTGGTCCTTTCAGTTTGTCCATCAGTTTGAGGATGATAAGCAGAACTAAAATTCAACTTTGTTCCCAAAGATTCATGTACTTGATGCCAAAAATGTGATGTGAACTAAGCACCTCTATCTGATACAATCTTCTTGGGAACCCCATGTAGACTTACTATCCTTTCCATGTACAACTCTGCTAACCTTGCACCTGAATATGTGGTCTTGACAGGCAGAAAATGAGCGACCTTAGTGAGTCGGTCCACTATTACCCAAATTGAATCATAACCCCTTTGAGTGCGAGGTAATCCGACAATGAAATCCATACCAACTTCTTCCCATTTCCATTCGGGTATCTTCATTGGTTGTAACAACCCTGCAGGTCTCTGATGCTCTGCCTTCACTCTTTGACAGGTGTCACATATGGCTACATACTCTGCTACATCTCTTTTCATCCCACACCACCAATACTTCTCTTTCAGATCCAAATACATTTTGGTACTTCCAGGGTGTATGGAATAAGCAGACTCATGTGCTTCTTGCAGAATTGCGTCATGGAGAGCCTTCACTTCTGGCACACATATCCTCTTTCCATACCATAGAGTACCATTCTCATCTAGTCTGAATCCTGGTGCCTTACCAAGCACAAGGTTCTCTGCAATCTCTTTGAGCTTCTCATCTGCTAGTTGTCCTTTACGTATCTCTTGCTCCAAGGTAGGCTCAATGGTCAACTCCATGGTGTTATTAACAAATCCCAAATTAAGATGCTCCATTTCAAAGACACAACTTCGGTGACATAAGACTCATCGATAACCCATTGGCATAGCTCTTCCTACTAAGTGCATCGGCCACTACATTGGCCTTACCGGGATGATAATGCACTTCTAGATCATAGTCCTTAATCAACTCTAGCCAACGGCGTTATGCGAGATTAAGATCGTGAGTGAAGACATACTTTAAACTCTTGTGGTCAGGTGTAAATATCACTCTTGTGTCCAATCGGATAATGTCTCGGATCTTGAGAGCATGAACAAGCGTAGCTAACTCTAAATCATGTGTAGGATAGTTCAACTCATGCTTCCTCAACTGTCTGGATGCATACGCCACTACTTTTCCCTCTTGCATAAGTACACATCCAAGACCCAGGCGAGATGCATCACAGTAAATAGAGAAACTCTTACTCGGATCGGGCAATGTCGGCCTTTGGAGTGTAGTCAATCTCTTCTTTAGCTCCTCAAAGTTCTTGGTAGTTATCGGACCACTCAAACTTAGCACTCTTTTCTAACATGGTGTCATAGGTTTAGCAAGCTTAGAGAACCCTTCAATGAATCTTCTATAGTACCCGACCAAACCTAAGAAGCTACGGATCTCGATCACATTAGTTGGTGGCTTCCAATTCAAGACATCCCTCACTTTACTCGGATCCTTTGTTATTCCTCCATTGGAGACGATGTGACCCAAGAAAGAGACTTCCTTCAACCAAAACTCACACTTGCTTCTCTTCGCATACAACTTGTGCTCTCTAAGCTTACGCAAGACTAATCTTAGGTGTTCGGCGTGCTCTTCTTACGTCTTGGAAAATACTAGTATATCATCAATAAATACTACCACAAACTTATCCAAGAATTCCATGAACACCTTGTTCATCATGTACATAAAGTAAGCGAGGTGCATTGGTCAATCCAAAAGACATCTTTGTATACTCATATAGACCATATCTAGTAGTAAAGGCTATCTTAGGTATATTAGATGCTCTAATCTTCAATTGGTGATAACCAGAACGAAGATCAATTTTAGAGAACACACAAGCACCTCTCAACTGATCAAACAAGTCATCAATTCTAGGCAAAGGGTACTTGTTCTTGATGGTTACTTCATTAAGTGATCTATAATCCACACACATTCTTGAGTACCATCCTTTTTGTCAACAAAGATAACTGGTGCACCCCATGGTGATGAACTAGGGGCGAATAAAACCTTTCTCTTGCAATTCCTTAATTTGTTTCTTAAGTTCATCTAGTTCATTTACCCCCATCCTATATGGTCTTTTAGCTATGGGTGCGGTTCTAGGTAAAAGCTCAATAAGGAATTCAATGTCTCGGTCGGGTGGCATACCCGGCAAATCATCGAGGAACACATCGGGGAAATTCTTCCACTTGGGTCCTCTTGTTTGTTGCCATCCTTCAACCGATTCACGGCGGCTATCTCGAGATCTTTGCGATTGCAACATCAATACTAACTTTGTCCCCTTTGGTGTATTCAACTCCACAACTTTCTCAAAGACACTTGATATTAACTTGGTATTTCTTCATAAAGTTTATCCCCAAAATGAGATCGATTCCAGAGGTTTTCAACACTATAGGTTCCGGCTCAAACACTACCCCCTTAAAGAGAGCTGAAGGGAGGGGCAATAGAGGTTTGCTTGCATTTCCCCACCAGGTGAACTGACTAACATGGTGTTTCTAAGTGCACAAAGGGGTGTACTATGTTGTCTAATGAAGGTTTGTGAAATAAAAGTATGTGATGCACCCAAATCAAAAAGAACATTAGCGAGGACTGAGTTGATGTTGAACATACCAAGCATGACCCCTGGTGACTCCTATGCAACATCAGCTGACATCTGGTTGACCTTAGTAGTGTGGGAAGGGCGAGCATTGTTCTTCGGAGGGACTGACTGGTTCTGCTTCTTGGGACAATGATAAGAGTAGTGTCCAACCTCTCCACATTCAAAGGCATTGCTCTTGTTGGGGGCGCCACTCTTCACGAAGCATTGTTGGGTGCTCCCCGACGTGGTGCTTGATAGCTAGGCTGGCTCTTTGAAAGGTGGGCGCCGGAAGTTCGATTCTTCCGGAAGTTCGACCCACGATTCCATTGGCCGGGCTGTCCTTGGCTCCTCTGGCCGATAACCCCTGGCTGCTGGTTGAAGCGAGGACGAGAACCACCGCCTCGAAGCCCTATCCTAAAACTTCCTCTTCTTCGCTTCAATACTCTTGCGCTCATTGTGCGTCACAATGGCGCGGTTCACTAGGGCTTGGAAGTTAGGGTAGGTGTTGGAGACTAACTGCGAGGGCGAAGATCATCATGCGGACCCTTCAAGAAGCGGCGTTGCTTGTCGAGTGCGGGCCACATCTCCCGGAGAATAACGTGACAGCTTGAATGAACTTGTCCGTACTCAGCTCTCGACATAGATCTCTCGGCTGCGGCGATCCGAACTCATCTTGTTTTAGTTCCATGATACCTTGAGGTATGTGGTTGGACTGAAGTTATCGTGAGAACTCCCGCCGGGTAATTGGGGGTGCATCATCGGGACGGCTAGCCATGTAGGAATCCCACCAATCTTGAGCGGGTCCCGAAGTTGACCGAGAACCATAAAGGACTTTCTCCATATCATTGCATTGCGCGATGTTCAGCTGTTTTTCTCTGTTGTCCTCAACCGCCGTCGGCATCAAGCGGATCAGCAGCGTGTGTGAACACCGGAGGGTGTCCCTTCATGAATTCACCACGTTTGTCCCTCACATGGACTGGTGGTGGTCCTCCTGCAGGTTCATTGTCCATGCGCTGCATCATGGCTTGCATGAGTTGTGCTTGCATGCCCATCAGCTGCTCCACAGTCACGTGTGGGGGCGGTGGCGGATTCTCTGGTGCACCGCGACCACGTCCACGGCCTCTTCCTCTTGCAGGCATCTGTTATCCAACAAATGTGCAAAAAGTTTAGAGAGTAATCCAAAGTTATTTACCTCATACAAGATATAGAACGTTGCTGAAATTTTCTGGGCAAGTTTCAGTAACAGCAGCTCTGTATTTCGAACATAATTCGAGCTACAGGTATCCAAATTATGCATAGCTTACATGAATGGAAAGCTTATGAAATTCTCTGCAACTCTTATGTACAAAATTTTGACAGATTCAGTTGTTATCTTAGACAAAAACAAGGTTGAACAGATTCTGTCCAGGATTCCAGACTGCACAGTAACGTCATATTGTAACATCTTGTATCTCTCAATTGTAAGTTGATAAAATGGTGATTGTAGACTTGTTGGAAACCTACAGCAGTGTAGATACTCCCATAAAAATTTCAGAATTTTTGACTGTACGAGTTCAGAGATATTCAACAAAAGGTACAGGTGGTTCCAGATTCAGCACAGCAGTGATATAACAGTGACGAACTTAATAAGCAAACCCGACTATAACCGATTCATATGCAAATATAGGTTTTAAACAAGAGATATGTGGACATCCCCACAATATCCCAGCAAATCAAACAAAGACCCAACTCAAACAAGTTCATCATAACAAACAACTAGCAAAGAGGTTCACATAAGATCACAAATCGACATGACTCCGATCTAACGAAACTTATTAGTAACACTGGGGCAAGATGGCATCTATGGAGCTGAATCTTTCATGGTAATCTTCCTGGCCTTCTTCTTGTAGATGGAGGGCTCTCCAAGTCTAGAATGCAGCTCGTCAATTGTCTTCTGGAGACGCCTTTGTGCCTTCTGTGCAGCACGAAGCTCCACCTTCATGTCCACCTTCTTCTCATGCTGTGCAAAAACATCACGTGCGGTGGCAGCAAGAGTGGGATCTTCCTCTGGAGGGGTAAGGGCCCGCCAATCTCCCTCGGTGTTGACATGGGGAAGGAACCCGTGTTGATCTTCCTTACGGGCCTCGAAACGACGACCGTGGTAGTAGAGATAGGCTTCCTCAATTTGCATCCTCCATCTTTGTCAAATGCACCGGCCCTCTTGGTAGGGTGACCATGAATGGTCTCAATCTCATACCCATTGAGGTCATCATTCCAAAAGCTAATAGCGATGTTGGACTTCCAGTATTCCTCCTCCTCTGGATGCTGGTACACAATGCACTGGTACCTTGTGGTGGAGTGAAACTCTGCATAGTAACGGTCCAAAGACATCGTTAACTTTGTGGTAGTAGGGCTGTTTCGGGAGGTTGCTTGGTGACGATCTTGTGGGTCCATCCCTTCTCTTCATTCACGACTGGCCCAGTGGGAGCTAGCTCAGCCGAAGGCATCAGTGAGGATGTGAATGGGGAAGTGTTCTTAGACAAGGACACCACCACCGGAGGTGAGACGGGGCGGTGGTGCGGGGGGTAGGAGTAGGCAGTTCACTAGGCTCTTCTTCGCTGGGTTCTTCATCAGATGCCTCCATGGGTTCTTCCTCAGATTCTTCCATGGGTTCTTCCTCTTCGGCATCATCAGAAAGAACGATGTCGTCGGGCTTGACCGCACCTCGGGCTCTTCTCCCGGCTGCAAGCGGGGCATGTACACGAATGCTACATTCTTGCCGAATGGGCTACCTGCCGAATGATATCTTACCGAATACTTCTATTAGCATCTTGCACTATATTTTCTATCATCCGGGCTTACCAAATTTCAATGTTAATGTCACACCCGATTTTAAGGATAAAATGGGATGCAATAACCTCATGTGTGCCCAGGGAACCGTCACACACATAAGTCGACAAATTACAAGAAATAGTATCATCACAGTGTATTTTACATAACGAACAATAAAGATAAACTTAGTCTTTACACAAATAAACATAGTCTGGACACAATGACAACATAAGATAGCAATCTCTCGCTAGCAGGGCTCCATCACAGGGACATCAACTGGTGAACTCAAGCCTAGAAGTCCTCCGGGTAGTCCTGATATCCTCCAACATCTGTTCCGCAGTCCAAGGTTTTCCCAAAAATAGAAAGTAAAGCAAGGGTGAGTACTTAACGTACTCAACAAGTATATCATGGGTTATGAAGCTCAAAAAGGCTGACACTGGCTTACTGCATTTAGCATTTTAGTAGGTCAAGTTTTAGCATTTAAAGTATATCAAGTTATGCTTAGGCTCCCTAATCCCACATGATCATTATTGTTATGTCATCCTCATCATAGTCCATCATCACCATCATCTTGATTCCACGTCTCATCATCATGTCCATCACCATAGAAATCAGCTATTCTGTGAGTTTTTCGGGCCGCTCATGACCGTGAGCACGGCTGATATATCAGTTTGATCAAACTCTGCGCAGAGGTGTACACCTTCACTGTGAGCCGTGAATTGCCCTTTTGCCCGAGGTGATCGGCCTCTTAACCCACTACCAAGGTAGGTTGGCAGGGTTCACTATGAAGCCTTTCACAGTTTCCGTCTAACAAGTTAGGGCCGCTAGGTTTCCTCGGCAGGCAGATATAGAGAACCCTCTTTCACATGGCACACTCCCTCATGGCTATACACACATGAACAGAAGCATTACTATACCCAAAGTGGCAAGGGCCTTGACGCCTTATTCAGGTAACCTCTAACAAGCTAGACAAGACCACGGATCTTGAGCTAAAACCCGAGCCATGTAGCCCTCACGGTTGTAACGATAAATCCCGACTTTTGCCCTGAGATAAGTCCTTAAGGAGGGCTAAAGAGCAACATCGCTCCCTTGCCCTATAGTCCAGTTCTCATTATCATTCTTTATCATCTTTAGCATATCCATAGTCATCAATAAGATCATGTTCATTAAGGTTGAGCACTAGCAACCTACCCATATGCAAGTAACCATAGGTAACAAGGTATAAGTAGCAAAAATTACTAGGATGTCCTTAGGGATATCAAGATTAGACACATGCAACATGTTTAGATGTTTAATAGTGAGTTGGACATTAAGGAGGGTCCATGCTATACTTGCCTTGGTCGGTGAACTCTTGCTGGTCCTGCTGCTCTTCGAAGTACTCCCGGCCACCGACGTACTCCTCACCGTGCGGACTCGACCAACAAGACAACAACACGCATTCCAAGTGCAATCATACAAGACAAACATAGCTATAGTTAGAACAGTACACCAACAACATGGAAACAATATAAAAAGTTTGTAAACAGATCCTACATCTCTCTACGAACACATAGACACGAAAATCACCGAAAAACGGATTTAAACGCAGACGAGTTATGATAATAAAACGAGGTTTCCTATATATGAATGAATACTAAATCTAAACTCGAAATTTACCAGATGATAACCTACTGTACAGTAAGACTAACATGTAGAGAATTTCAACACGAATCTAACACAAGTTGAACGGGTCGATTCGGAGTTAAAATGAGCATTTTATAAGCATTTGAATTCAGTGGCAGTTTCGTAAATAGACTGAACTCGATTTTCAAAATAAAAATAAATCGGAAATCAGATTTTGAATCGGCCGGGGACTACGGTTTCAGGAAGCGAGAGGGGCTCTTTGACAAGTTTGCCCCGCGAAGGGGTATGGGCGCCTCTCCGGTCCGTTGGATTAGAAGTGGATGGACGGATTTGATCAAGGGAGGGAGAGAAGGGGTTCCGACCGGCTACAGGACGGCGGCTGGCGGACTCGCCCTACCGCTCGAGGCGGAGCATCGCCGGCGAGCGGGAACGGCCTACGGTTCACCGTTCGAGGAACCGAGGGCACCAGGATGGAGAGGGGGCCAAGGCGGGGTTCACGACTGCGGGGCTCGGCCAAGGAGGGGATGGGCTCCGGCGGCACCACATGGCCGGCGCGGGTTAATCTCGCCGCCGGCAAGCGGAGCGGCCCTAGCGGCCATGCATCGACAAATTGAGAGTATGGGGGGGACGGGAGAGCAAGGCGGACACGACTCGGGTTCCACAAGGGCCGGGGTATAGGCTCAGCGGCCGCGCCATGGCCTGCCAGCCGGTGGAGCTTGCCGGCAAGATGCGCTGAAAGCACGCCGCTAGAGGTCTCAATTCGAAAGGTAACCACATGGGGAGGTAGAGGAAGTGATGGCGGTGCTCACCGACTCAACGGTGGACGGAGAGGCGGTGTCGACGGCAATTCCATCAGACGGTGGGGGGCGGAGACGACAAGCATCGCGTGCGGCGGATGACGGCAACCCGCAATGGTCGCCGACGGCGCTCGAAAGTGTCAAACAACGAGGAAAAAAGGAGTCATACGAGATGGAGATGGACTACGTCGCAAAAGACGAATGAGCACCCACCAATTTGGCCGGGAGACGGCGAAGAATGGCGTTGGTGGCTCCGGGGCGCGGTTGCTGCGTGTTTAGCCGCGAGTATGCGAGAAGGTAGGGCGAGGAGGACTGGGCGGAGTGGGGATGAGTGGAGGCCGGTTGCGGCTCCTACTTCAAGGCCGAGGAGCGGGGACGCTCCCACGCCGGGGAGGGCGTGGGCGCGGGAAAGAGAGAGGAAGGGGATGGAGGCGCCCGACGGGTGGGCCCTCCCGTCACCGCGGAGAGAGATGGCTCGCGGCGCCAGTAGCCGTCCTGGGCGCGAGATGGGCCGGCCCAAAGAACAAAGACGAAATGAGTTGGGCCAACAAGGACAAAAGAGAGAATAGGGAGGTAGAGAAAAAGAATAGGCTTTTCCATTTAAATTATCCAGAATTTCTAAATCAATTCAAAATAGAATTTGAACTCATTTCCAAGTTTGAATAAAACCAGTCATCACATTAAAATAAATGCAAAGCAAAGCATGTATGCATCAACATGTATCAAACTTATATTTGATTTTAATTCACAAAAATTATTATTTTCTATTAATTGAATGCACACATAAATGCATAAATAAATCAAATTTAATTATTTAAAAACAATGCAAATTTAGGGTGTTACAGGTTAACACATGCCACCTCAATTTTGGGATAAAAGTATCTTTGTTCCAAAATTGATTGTAGCTTTGTAGGCACAAAAAGCGACTCCTCGCCGCACACACCGACAAGCCGAATAGCTGGCTTTACTGCTGCCCGAAAGTGTCTTGAATCGAAGGCGTGCCGATCAATTTGACCTGTTAATTGACAAGGAGGTAAACGTGAGATCTAGAACATGCCCGGTGAGACCAAGACAGTTCGCATGTATGGCTCTAAGGCTAGATGTAAAGACATATAGCTATGAGAGCTATCTCGTCGACAAATAATGAATGCATTCGGTAAACATGTATAAAGATGTAATGTAATAACAGATTTTAGAATGATCATAGAAGACATGTTTGAGCAAGTAAAGTCGATCATCATGGTATGACATCATAAAGCTATATAGCATGGATCGAATTAAATGACAACATGGAACAAAAAGCAGGTAACTCATAAATATAAACCTAATCTAAATAACACATGCATAGGTTTCATCCAACTAGTACGCCGCCGACGCCTAGCCTTCCTAAACCCGTCGAGCTTAAACCCTTGCAAGCTAATCCACCGCATGATACCACTTGCTCTGCAGATCTAAACCACTTACCACAACTAGATCAATCCACCGCATGATACAATCTAACCATGACAAGCTAAAAGCATGCATTCATCTAAACAGATCTATAAATACTCATTACTCGTTGAAGCGTATGCAAAGACAAGTAAAATACATATGCAATCTAATCTAAAGCAAAGCCGAGATTTATCCCGATTAGTCCTAACAAACAATCCACCGCATGATACAACCGCAACAAGCTAATCCACCGCATGATACGGCTTGCGAGACTTAACCGTTCTAAACCCTCTTTGTCCTAACAGCTATCCACCGCATGATACACCGCAACAAGCTAATCCACCGCATGATACGGCCTGCCAGACTAGACTCTAACGATAGGTAGACTTACACATATAAAATACGAGTAAACACATAACTATATTCGGCAAGCTTGCCGAACCAGTGGTCCATGAAGAAGGAACTCACACGCAAAACCTTAGCTGCCGCCGCACAACTCATGACTAAACGGCGCAAGAACCGCAAGAACACATGACAACCTAGATTGATCTAGGCTCGGCTATGAAAGAACAGATAGATCTAATGACAAGCTAATGATGAACATTGGAAGAATTGATGACATCTAGATCTAACATAAGATAAAGCCGAGCCACGTCAATCTAAATTGGGCAAAAAGTGTGTGCAATCATAATTAAATAAATAAATAAATCAATAAGAAGCATGCACCACTTGGTAACTTAATGAATTCATTAGATTGCCAAATCTAATGAAGCCGATAACTAGCTCTAAGCTAGACCTTAGCCCACCGGATGGCTCATGATCGACAAAGAACCATCTTGTCCCCGATAGCTTAAATCCTACCGACGATACTAAGCGTGAACAAGACTACTTGCAATAATCTAAATCCGGCTTGACGATACTAGACATGGTGCAAGGTTGCGGTACTACGGAGGTCAACGGTCGATGATTCCTCTCGATAGATCGATGACACGGCCCCGGACTCGAAGGGTGGCACGCGGGCGGGTTTGTTGTATTGATTTGGTAGCTCCTTTACGGTTGTCGGGGTCTCATATTTATACCTCGGGCTTGACGAGTCCTAACTAATTACGAATAGACATAACGAAAATACCTAGCTAAGATACATTGCCCTCCAAGTCTTCTGAGTCGTGAGATTGCACGTGACGTGGGCCCTTGTCCTCGAATATTTTCCTTGACGCTCCACGCTTGCGAACCATCTCATGCTCGACCCTTCTCGGACTCGGGCTTCTAGCCGAATAACAGCGTCTTCGAATGCCATAGTACCATGATTTTTGCATCGCTAGCCGAATGACTTCTTACCGAATCATCATGTCTTTGGTCTACTTGTCATTCGAGCCTTACCAAATTTTGGTGTTAACATATGCCCCTCAATTTCGAGTAAAAAGATGCCTTTTGCTCGAAATTGACCACGACCGCTAAAAATTCGGGCCAAGCCTTTAAGCGGGCTAAAAACTAACAAGGCCCATTTTCGGAAGTTTCTGCGACCTTTGTTTAACCCTTTGGGACTCGTGCGCCCGGAATTTCCACCAATGTGAATCGGCAAACCAGGTCGCTTCAGTTCTCAAGATAAGCACGAATAGATTTTTTGCTCCCTTACGGTCATCTCAAATCTGCTCCTTGGTCTTCTTCTTTGTATATATAAACGCAGGTGAACCCCCTCAGCTAATAGCAGCTTTCCAGATCTCTCTCATATTCCAGACTTTCCTTCCTCCTTTTCCTCAAGATCTGAAGCGTTCGGCTAGCCCTAGCCTCTGCAATGGAGTAAGTTCTTCTTTCACTTGCATCTTATGCATCCCTTCCTTGCCGAATCTGACTCCTTCTCTCTTCTTGACAACTTTTGCAAGTCCTCGTGATGCCGAGATTGCTGAGCTCCGTCGCCAACTTGCAGCAGTGCGGGAGGCACTTAGGTTAGAGCGCGAGGCACACGAGCAAACTGTCGAAGACATGGGAGACATCGAGGAGGATCTGGACATATTTGCAAGAAATCAGAACCTCTACGAGGTGGAACTTCAACCGTAAGTCTTAAATCAACTCCCTCATCATTCCATTTTCGTAATTGCCTGCGCTTATCATCCCTGTTAAATTTTCTTGAAGGCTTGTTGAGAAGGTTCGCTCTCCCGATTGGCGCTTCTCGTTGGATGATTGAGATGGTAGAAACACTAGGCCCTGACCGCCCAATGAGGATGCAGACCGCATTCGAGCGCTGAAACATGTCTACAATAGTCTCTTTGATTAGGAAGACATGTATAAACGATATGTAATCCTGTATGCAGTGGCTCTTCTTTTGTTAAATAAATCAGTTTTAGCCCCAACTTTCTATGGCTTGTCTTTATGAATTGATTTTCACGCCTTCCAATTCGGCTGTCTTAGTACTGAACTGAATTGTGCCGAATTGCCTTTTTACCGTGCGATTGGAAAAGCCCAAATAGCCTGGAATTTGCTTTGGCCCACTTACCATCGGCCTAGTACATTCTTAAGCCCATGTAGCGGTCTTTTCATGGCTATGCAATCGACTTATAAAATATCTCTCATGATTATCTCCAAAACCAAAACCGCTCTTGCTTTCCAATCTGTCCAACTCCTCATCCGCCGAACAGAAAAAACCCTCATTCTCAACGAACATCCATGGCGAGCAGTGGTGACGATCGCGGTAAGCGCCCGGGGGGCGAAGCGGCGGAAGCCGAGCTCCTCAACGGCAACGCCTTGAGTAAGAATCTTCTTCAACGATACCCGGATGTTTCTTGTTTACTTTCTTTCTTTTCAATCGACTAATCCCCTTCTTATATCTATCATTCTTTCTTGGCTATCTTGATTCTTACTCTTGCTTTCTCAATACCCACTCCAAGCTCTCCTCCTTTCCAACCAGATCCTTCCTCTCCAATCTTTGGAGTACCTCTCGATTCGAGGAAGATGCGTGGTACCGGCGAGGAGAAGAAAAAAGAAGGATGAGATCATCAAGGAATTTGGCGAGTATTCCATGAAGGCTGCGTCAAGAATCGTCGATCAAGAGGATTCCATCAAACAGCTTCTGCGGCCAACACCGGGTCGAGTTCGGATCTTAACTCTTTTCCCCTGCATCGTTTCCTTCTCCAGTTGACATTACGTTTTGCCCATCACAGCCCCTGTTTGATGAAAACCGGCGACTTCTAGCGAAATCACTCTTTCTACCGCAAGGCGAAAATGCGCGGCGTTTGGCGACGGCCGCCATCCGTGCTGCCAACAAAGTGAAGGCCCGAGGTGAGGCGATGAGCGTAACGCCTCGAGGATGTGGCGGATAATCGCATCAACGGCGCCGCCATTGAGGGGATGCATGCGGGAGCGACCATGAGTCGGCGGCTTTGTCAACTCGGCCGGTGAAGATTACTCCATCTTCCGGTCGGTTTCCGTGAAGCTCCGGAGGACATCGACAATATTGAAGAATCCATGGATGTATATGAAGATCATGCCATCGCTGTAGCTTTATCCAATGATCCTCAAGCTGTTTTTAACCTCTTGGAGGATTAGTTTGTATCTAAGATGAACAATAAAACCCTTTTTTCTGTTGGATCTTTTAATTCCTTTGTTGTGCAACCGGAATCCTTGTCGAATCAATGCAGACGAACAGGACTATTGCGAATAGATGACGTCATTACTAGCCGGATATTAAAATCTTGCTTCTAGACAAATCGTAGCACTGTGTTCTGTGGCATTGAATACGCTTCCACTTTTCCTTTTCCCAATAAACCAACCAAGGGTAAAAATGTCGGTCAGGGAAGGTGAAAGAAACAATGCTAGCTTCTCCAATAAGCAACTTCTAAAAGAATATTTTATCGGCCAATCAATCGCTTTCTGCCCAGGACACTTGGCCTTATTGAGGTGGTGGTAAATCGACATGTCGGTGAACCCACCGATGCCATTTAATCACGATAGATCCTTGACAAAATCAAGAAAACCATGAAAAAGAAATGAAGATCCGCAATCGGGATTGTCTTTGAATAGTAGTTAAGATTAGAATTAAGTAGGAATCCCTTGCGATGTATTCGGCAATGCTTTTGTAATAAACTCTTGAAGTTCTTGAAAAAGATCCTTTTGGCTCCAAGCTGACGTTTTTATCTTTTATATATTTTTGCACTAAAGGCGACATTACAATATTTATGCCGGCTCTCCTCCAATTCTCGTGGAGTATTTTTACGCTAAAGGCTATGGTTTACACATCACCTATCTCTTATAAATAGAACAAATATCTTTGCTTAAAACCATTGAATTCTTCGTGTCGGCCAATCATATTTATAACAATTGATCTTCAAAGCCGACCACGAAAACTCTCTTCGCCCTTAGAAATTACTATGAGAGCCGGCGATTTCGATCGTCGTTGGTGTTTTTGTAACGATCTTGGCGGGACCTTCTTCCCATTCTCTTCTGAAAAGCATTCCACGCCTTCATACTCCCGAGCGATGGCTCGATAGCGCAACGCTTACCGAATCGTCAGCTTGCACTATCTCAATATCATCACCGTTCCATTGGATGAGGACTTGATGCATGGTGGATGGAACGCATAGCGATTAGCATGGATCCAATCTCTTCCAAGTAGTAAAATTTGTAGGACCCCTTGCGTCAACCACGAAAAAGGTAGTGATCAAAGTCTTTGAGCCGATCATCAACTCAACGTGAACGGCTCCATAGGTATCGAAGGATTTCCGGCAAAGTCCCCGAGCACAATGTACGTCTTGAGCAAATCCTCCTTGGTCATCCCCGACTTTTCGAAAGTTGTATATGGCATGATATTGATCGCAGCTCCTCCATCGACGAACATATGAGTAAGAGGTTTTCCATTAACGTATCCCTTCGGGTAAAGAGGTTTCAAATGATTATGCTTCCTAGGCACATCAAAACACGACTGTCTTGATAGAGCCAACTGTCCTAGGAGATCAATCATCTCTTTGTTATCAAAATCGAGAATAGGCCTCTTCATCTGAATAAGCATCCTCTCCTCCGGATCCCAGGGGGGCTTGTTACGTAGGAGCCGCAAACTCTATAGGGATGTAGAACGGCATGCTAACATCTGCCGAACGCCCACTTGCCGAATACTCCCTGCGCAGAATGACTAGCTTCTTGAGTTTTCTTCTTTGGGCGCCATACCTGTTTGCGTTCGGCCGTTGCTTCCTTAAGCTCTCTATTTCTGAGGCGTTGGACTCTTCTCTTCGGCTCTTCCTTAGACCGGGGAGGGCACCATTGTCCTTTTTGCCACACATACTCTTGAGGAGAGTCCGGATCATCATCGAATCCTCAACATCAGCCCAAGCTTGATGCGCAATTCTTTTCTTGGCGTGAGGTTTCTTTGTCTTCATTTTTAAGCGCCGATCATCCTGCGGGAAGCGTGCCCCGAGTCTTTCTTGGATGGGGCGGTGGTTGACTCGTGCCTGTCTGTACCCGTGGTATTGCTCACCGCATTGAGGGGCAATTATTCCTAGCGGGCAACTTCAAGCCTTCATTCGGCAATGCCTAAAGAAAGGGCGGTCCCAATGAGACTCCTCTCGTTCTTTTATGTACTCCTCCTATTCTCGGTGATACATCTCCTCTTCATACCTTCGCTACTCTCGCAAGCTGGCCGATCTCTACGATATTGCTTTTCTTCTTTGTCTTTGCCATTTATTCAAAGGTATATGAGATGTCACCCTTGGTTTGGAGGTTTCTCCTTTTTTACGTTTGGCTATTTGGAAACCGAACATGGCCTTTTTGGAGCTGTACATCATACACTTGCCGACTAGGGTCAACTAAACCACTTTGCTTTGCCCTCTCGAAGTCGGCACTTTCATTGGGCCTTTGCCTTTAGGGATTTGGCGAAATCATGCATGTATCAAAAGTGACCATGCTGGGGGAAGGGCTCCTTGTCCACCTTCATGTTGTTGTTAAACTTGAGGAGACCTGTTTGTATAGCTCTCGAATCTGCGCACCGAAGATTCGGCAAGTCATTGATGTTGTGAGTGATCATGTCATGGAAGCCACAATATTTCGATCTTGACCCAATACGGGACGTCTCATAGAATGATTCTACGGTAGCTTGATACGTCCTTCCTTAACCAAGAACTCAAAGAGCTTGTCCGACTTGGAGATGTCGAAGTCATATGCCCCCTTGAGTGTCTTCATCCGGCGCCCGATTAACCTGGGCCGGGCTCCTTGCTAAGCGGTCGCGGTTTGCCACCTCTTCTTGGCCATCATCTTCATCTTCTCCTTCGGAAAGTGGTGATATGCCCGATAAGACACATTGCCCCCTTTTTCGAAAAACGGGTGTCCTTCTTGATGCTCTAGAACTGATTGGCCATGAGTGACAAGCGCCTTGAGAGTTGTCCAAGGTCGTCAAACTCCATGCCGGCTAGCTTTTTTCCACGATGGCCGGATGCATACCCGAATGGCTACAAATAGAAGCAGCGATGGTCCAGCAAATTCAAAGAGTAGCATGAATTCTTTGTTTCTCACGAACCTCGCGCGTAAGAACTCTTGTCATGACTCATTATATTTACGTGTTAACCCCATCAAGTCAACGAGTTCTTTCTCATTGGAACCATGTAGAAGTATGAATGGAATTTGTCCTCCAGCTCAGACCATGTTCCAATAGAATTGGCCGGCAACGTAGCAAACCATGTGAAAGCCGGCCCTGTGAGGGATGATGGGAAGAAGTGAATCCTCCATGCTTCATCATTGGCAAGCTCTCCCAACTGGATCGGATCACGACCGCGTGTTCGGTAGTAGAGGTGTCATCTTGTCGAGAACTTGGTCAAGTCGGTTGGAGGCTTCAATCTAGAAGGAAGCGTCACTCTGTTGTACCAATCAGGATAGGTTGACTGATACACATAGGGCCGATTCTTGGGCTTAATCCCAAATTGGTGTTGCATCATAGTGGCCATCTTCGCTAGGAGTATATCCACATTTGAGTCCCGAGATCCATGGAATTGTCCATTTGTCCAGGTGGCCTATATCTAGGATTTGGCATAGCATGAATGGTGGAATAGTCAGTGAACTCTGTATAACCAGGGCCAAAGGGCTTTCTCTTCAACCCACTGGCCATTGGAGCTATTGAGTAAGTATTGTATCTTTGGAGGATTCCGGATGCACGAACGCCGCTTCTCCATGTGTCTTGGCTCCGGATTCCTTTGGCTTCTACGGTGTCTTGTTCTCTCCGCCTTGATTCTCGATTTGTAGCTCCCTTCTTTGGTGGTGGCTTTGGCACATGTATGCATCTTATTACGAAAGCTCACCAAGCCGCCTTTCAAAGTGCTCATCAAACTTCGGGTCCAAAGCTGCCCTTCATGATATCACGGAAAGTATTGAAGAACACCGTGTTATGATTAGTCATTGCTCTTCCAACGGCGGTGCAACAATCTCTTCCATCCGGCAATTTCTTCAGAGTCGGTTCTTCACCTTCCTTCTCGCCCCCTCTTCGTGTCGAAACTCGTTGAGCATATTCCTTATCATAGGGCATCACAATCTTGGGAAGATCTGTTTTACGGATGATTGCACCGCTCTTATTCTTGGAGAAGCATGACATGCACTTTTGCGAGAAGGCTTCGCACATATCTCTCACCATGGTTTCAGTGTCGATTAATGTGTCACTCAACCGAACCTCGAATGACATTGTTCTTGTTGACTTCTTCAAGCATCTTGTCTTGACCTTGAGTTGTCCCACCGTGCGTGCCAAAAAGTGTGTAGGCACAAAAAAGCGACTCTGCGCCGCACACCGACAAGCGGAATAGGCTGGCTTTTCTACTTTGCCCGAGTGTCTTGAATCGAAGGCGTGCGATCAATTTGACTGTTAATTGACAAGGAGGTAAGCGTGAGATCTAGAACATGCACGGTGAGACCAAGGCGATTCCGCATGTATGGCTCTAAGGCGGATGTAAAGACATATAGCTATGAGAGCTATGCGTCGACAAAATAATGAATGCATTCGGTAAGCATGTATAAAGATGTAATGTAATAACGATTTGCGAATGATCATAGAAGACATGTTTGAGCAAGTAAAGTCGATCATCATGGTATGACATCATAAAGCTATATAGCATGGATCGAATTAAATGACAACATCGAACAAAAAGCGGGTAACTCATAAATATAAACCTAATCTAAATAACACATGCATAGGTTTCATCCAACTAGTTTGCCACACGTCTAGCCTTCCTAAACCCGTCGAGCTTAAACCCTTGCAAGCTAATCCACCGCATGATACCACTTGCTACAGATCTAAACCACTTACCACAACTAGATCAATCCACCGCATGATACAATCTAACCATGACAATCTAAAAGCATGCATTCATCTAAACAGATCTATAAATACTCATTACTCGTTGAAGTGCGTATGCATGGACAAGTAAAATACATATGCAAGCCTAATCTAAAGCAAAGCGGAGATTTATCCCGATCGGTCCCTAACGACAATCCACCGCATGATACACCGCAACAAGCTAATCCACCGCATGATACGGCTTGCCGGACTTAACCGTTCTAAACCCTCTTCGTCCCTAACAGCTATCCACCGCATGATACAACGCAACAAGCTAATCCACCGCATGATACGACTGCCGGACTAGACTCTAACGATAGGTAGACTTACACATATAAAATACGGTAAACATATAGCGTATTTCGGCAAGCTTGCCGAACGAGTGGTCCATGAAGAAGGAACTCACACGCAAAACCTTAGCACGCCGCACGACTCATGACTAAACGCGCAAGAACCCATAACACGTGACAACCTAGATTGATCTAGGCTCGGCTATGAAAGAACGAGATAGATCTAATGACAAGCTAATGATGAGCATTTGGAAGAATTGATGACATCTAGATCTAACATAAGATAAAGCCGAGCCACATCAATCTAAATTGGGCAAAAAAGTGTGTGCAATCATAATTAAATAAATAAATAAATCAATAAGAAGCATGCACCACTTGGTAACTTAATGAATTCATTAGATTGCCAAATCTAATGAAGCCGATAACTAGCTCTAAGCGGACCTTAGCCCACCGGATGGCTCATGATCGACAAAAGAACCATCTTGTCCCCGATAGCTTAAATCCGCTGACGATACTAAGCGTGAATAAGACTACTTGCAATAATCTTGCTTACGGGGTACTACGGACGGTCGGACGGTCGATGATTCCTCGTAGTAGATCGGCGACACGACCGGACTTGAAGGGTGGCACGGAGCCAAGGCACGGAGCCGGGTTTGTTGTATTGATTTGGTAGCTCCTTTACGGTTTGTCGAGGGGGTCTCATATTTATACCACGGGCTTGACGAGTCCTAACTAATTACGAATAGACATAACGAAAATACCTAGCTAAGATACATTGCCCTCCAAGTCTTCTCCGAGTCGTGAGATTGCACGTGGCGTGGGCCCTTGTCCTTGAATATTTTCCTTGGCGCTCCACGCTTGCGAACCATCTCATGCTTAGCCCTTCGGACTCGGGCTTCTAGCGAATACTTGGCGACTTCGAATGCCATAGTACCATGATTGCTGTCTTCGCTAGCGAATGACTTCTTACCGAATCATCATATGCTGGTCTACTTGTCATTCGAGCCTTACCAAATTTTCGTGTTAACGGCTTTCTTCAATTGGAGTCAAAACCGCTCAATACTTTGTTTGTTGCCACCCAAATTTCATTGCGAGCGGGAGTTTGAATCAAACCCCACAACCTTTCATGGGTCAAGGCCTTTTTAAGAATTAGGCCCATTTGAATGGCAGTTCAGGAAGCTTCCTTGCTACCGTTCAGCATTCCAATCTGTTTTCGGGGATACGTGCCACGATCCCATCCATGGTTTCCCACGATCTCTTATCTTTGGCTTATAAAACAAACCATATTCGGCCCCGTTCGATTTACCTCGGTCCAGCATATTTCACGCCTCCACCTCCTTGCCTTCCTCATCGTCGAAATTAATCCAAGAAGAAAACCGTTGAGATCGTCAATGGCGGTCCGGTCGCGCCAACCTTGGCAAGCGTGCGGCGGTTGATGATGAGGCGGGAGGGAGCCGTGCTCCTCGGCGCCCGAGTCGGGTGTGCTTTGTAATTCAATCGTCCTCTTACATTTCACCGCTCATCCCTTTTCTCTTGGTGTAACTTCGTTTTGCTTCTTGTTCATGGACTCCTCGGCCGGGGGTAGGGGACATGCGCTCCCTCCCTTGAGGCTTGGCTCTGCTGTAGGCTACTCCAATGACGAGGTGCAAGCTCGGCGTCCTCCAACTCCTCTTCTTCTTCCTCGGGATCGGAGTTGGAGTATTCATGCTCCTACGTCGACGACATCCGCAATGAGATGAAGTGGATCCAAAATGAGTACAGCAGGTACTCTAGAAGATGTCCCAAAAAGAGTTGGAGTGGGAGGACCGGCGGCGACAATTCCTCTAGACCATCGGCGGTCTGCTCAAAAACCACGGTTTATTTTCAACTTCGTTCATTACCATGTTCCGCCTCTAACAAGATTTGATTTCTTGATTGCAGAGCTCTCCCGAGAACGCTCGGGTGAAGGCCTCGGCCACCACCCCGTGATCGTGGACATGGTGAAGGCCCCGGCCGCGATCTTTGGGGAACCGCCTCGACCGCGTCAATGACGGCGATCGATGAAGTTGCCATTCACGACCTCTTCCTCGGCCGGGTGCGGGCGTGGTGGCAATGGCAATGCGGGCGAGGCGGATCTCTCCCACTACCCGACCGGGCTTCGGCACCAACTCCGGCGAATTTCGACATCGATCCGAGTCGCTGTTCGCCGGATATGACCAAAGACGCCGCCATCTCCGTAGCCACCCCTCTCGAGAAGGTCTTCAAAAGGCTTGGTTAAAGCCTTTAGTTTGTACCTAGGGGCGACTATTAATAAAATACTTCTTTTGTTGTTCATCTTTGTATGAATCTCTTTTTCCTTTGCAAGTGCCGATCAATTTTGAATCAATTTCCAAATCAAATTAACCGAATAGTCCTTGCCAAATAGCATGACGTCATCATAGCCGAACAAATCCATCCTTCACATAAAATCCAAACTTTACGGAGAATTCCAATTCAGCGTTAAATGTCTCATTTAATGAAACTCACTCTTCACCCTTTCCAAGACATCTACCACTAGGAAAACACTAAAGGCACCCGAGGAGAAGTCATACGATCATCTTGCCGAGTGGTTGTTATTATTTTTAACATTTATTCGGCAAAGATCTCGAATGATAAGGACATGATCGGCTCATATATGGCCTTGTTAACCACTCCAAAATTAAAGGCGACTCAACTCTATTTTAACTTTATATTTGATACATTTGGACAATTGTTCTTTGCACCATGATCTTTGTGTGTTTTCATTTTCAGAATTACTTACATGGATCAAGGGAAGGTTTGACTTCATATGTAAAGCATGGAAGACCAAAGAAGTTGATTGGGGACCGGTCAAGTCTACCTAAAGTTTCCTACAAGGCCACCACGTCACTTTTGGGTCAAGAGATGAAAGAGTCTTAGTCCAATACGTTTTGGAGTTTGATTCGACTCGAATAGCGGCACCAACTTGTGGCGATCACCACGGCCGCACCGTAGTCGAATTGTGGTGGTTCAAGACTCTATGAAAAGCTTATCAAGTCTACTTTCAAATAGATCCAACCACATGATCATATCTATTCTGAGTTGGGCGCGGTCATCATTTTCCCCGGACAACCATTCCTGCTCGTCCATGAAATGTTGCAACAACTATCCATGCATCATGCAAAGCCCCCAATAAGCGTGTCTTGGGGATCACAAAACACGACCGGGAAGCCAATGACTAAATACTTGTGAGAAGGTCATGCAAGGTCCGAGCGCCAAGTTTAGCACATGGAGACCATGCACCCGCATGCCACCTAACAATCGTGATATGGGGTTCACATAGAACGACCACACCTCCTTGTTCATCTATTTAATAATCCTAGAATAGCAATTCTTACTTGGGTTTTGTTTTGTTGAAGTTTTAGCCATTGCTACTTCCATGTAGATGTGTGTGTCGACTAGACCATCCACTCTACTTGATTCAGAACCCCACATTTGTAATTTCAGATTGAGTATCATCTCCATATTTGCAATTGAGTTGCTTGTTCTACCAGTTCTTGCATGTTGTTCGATTGCTTGCAGGAATTACCCTAGTGGTTTGGTTGGTCGTGCATCGACAAGATCGTGATCAACCGCTGGAATTGGTGTATCGATCGCTAAGGCGCAACATCCTTGGATGGTTGTAGTCGGGTCGTGAACGTCGCTCGGTGAAATCGAAGTTATCCATCTCCACCGAAAGATCGGGACACCCACACTCTTATCATCGAATCCTCGATGGTCTTCGGCATTAGTTCTTGATTACTCTTGATAACCATAGTGTCATAGCTGAACTTTGTGATTTTTATGCTAAAGGCGACACGCTTTGTCGGCTATCCTCCAACTTGGGTATTTTTTTACGCTAAAGGCGATGGTTATGCATCGGCTATTTTGAGATTGACCTTCAATCTTCGGGTTCCAACTTCGACACTAGGATAAAATTTCTTGAGAAATCTTCCATTAATAGTGACTGAATTCTTCTCCCAAATAGAGATTTGAATGTACGCGTTACTAGGCACACATCTCAACACTCGAAAAGGTCCTTCCCAATTGGGAGACCACTTTCTTGTTGTAGTACTTGGCAACACACATTCTATTTTTCTCAAAATTTTCCAAGGCTTTTACACTAATACGGGGAAAATCTTCCAATCCATCTATCATTAAATTCTTATAATCCTCTTTTTTCAAATCCTTTTGTAACATAACACGTCTAGATCTTGATCAGCATCTCCCAAGGCAACACAAAATGATGCCCATACACTAGCTCATAAGGAGAGTCTGAAGTTGATCCATGACAAGCCATTCGGTAAGCCCATAAGGCTTCATTAAGAACCAAATGCCACCTCTTAGATTTTTTCATCAATCTTCTTGTGAATGATTTTGATCATAATCTTGTTTGATGCTTCCGCTTGGCCATTGGCTTGTGCATAATAAGGAGATGAATTATACAACTTGATCCCCATCTCTTGACAAAGTCACAAAATTAGAAGAAGTGAACTGAGTTCCTAGTCAGTTGTAATAGTTTCAGGAATTCCAAACACGTAAAATTATATGTTCTTTAACGAAGTTGACCATATTTTCCAATGTGACTTTCTTCAAAGGAATGGCCTCAACCCACTTGGTAAAATAATCGGTAGCCAACAACACAAACTTATGGCCTTTCTTGGATGGAGGATGAATCGACCAATTAAATCTATACCCCAACCCTCGAATGGCCAAGGCTTAACAATGGGATTTAGTGCATATCTGCCGGAGCTCTCTCGAATATTACCAAATTTCGACAATCTTGACATCCCTTGTAATACTCAAAGCAATCCTCCAACATAGTCGGCGGAAGTAACGTTTGTTCTTCCGATAATCCACTTCATTCGGTAAGGCGACGGGTGTGCACCACATAATCCCTCATGTACTTCATACATCATTTCTTGGCCTCCTCTTGATCCGGGCACTTGAGCATCTTTGCATCTGTAGATTTGTAATATAATTGATCATCAAGGAGTACAAACTTGAGGGCTTTATACCTGAGCTTTCGGGAAACCTTCTCTTATGGATTTTTAAGGTATTCGGCAATCTCGGTTCTCGGTCATCATCTACGGTCTTTGCCGAATGCGTATACATCCACAATAAAAACTTCTTGATTTTCTTTGTATCCGAAGCACTTTGGGCCAATCTATTTGCTTCTTCGTTGTGCTCCCTTGGAATATGATGTAAAGTCAATTCTTGAAAAGTTTTCGAGCAATCTTTGACACTCTTCATAGTAATTCCTTAAAATGTCATTCTTGCATTCATATTCACCGGTCAGGTTGTTTGATCACCAATTCGAATCCCCACGGATCTCAACCGCAATGGCCTCTACTTCCATAAGAAGTTCTCAATCGCAACGGCCTCTACTTCCATAAGAAGTTGAAGTCCTTTGAGTAATGCTTCATACTCTGCCTGATTATTAGTTACAGTAGCACTAATAGGAATAGCAAATGCAAAGGTTGCCCCCTTGGGTGAGATTAGCAAGACACCGACACCACCACCTTTATCACGAGATGATCCATCAAAGAATAAGGCCCAAGGCGTGATGCTAATCATGTCGTGAAAGGTCGCGATGTTGGGTAACAAAATCGGCAATAATTTGACCCATAGCGACTTTTGCCGATTCATACCTCAAATCAAATTCAAATAATGCTAAAACCCACTTACCGATTCTTCCATTTAAAATCCGCATTGACAACATGTGCTTAATTACATAGAACTTGGATACTATCACACATTAGGCATTCAACAAATAGTCTTTGAAATTTATTGCATGAGAAGTAAATACATAAGCACAACTTTTCTATAGCCGAATACCGTGTCGTAGGATCTATGGCCCGAGGTAAGCTACTACTTGCTCTTTCCCATCCTCTTCTTGAATGAGGGCCAATCCTATTGTCGCTATTGGTCGCTACATACAACTTGAAAGGCTTGTCAAGTCTTGGAGGAACTAGCACGGGAGGTGCCTTCATGTACTCCTTAATTTCATCCAAAGCCTTTTGTTGTACATCACCCCATACAAATTTCGATTCTTCTTGAGCTTCAATAGTGGAGAAAACGACAAGAATTTTTCTGATAGATTAGATATGAATCTTCTCACAAAGTTGACCTTACCGAGTAATGATAGTAACTCTCGTGAGATGGGTTGGAGGAGCAATCTTTTCTATAGCTTCCATGCTTTTCTTTTCCAACTTCGATCCCACCTTTATGAACTAAGAATCCCATGAATTTACCGGTAGAGACCCCAAAGGCACACTTGTTTGGATTCATCTTTAGACCATGTTTCCTTGTGCACTCCAAGGTTTTTCTGAGATAGGCTAAATGTTTCTCATAATTTTTGGACTTGACCACCACGTCATCGATGTAGATCTCCACTATCTTGCCAATCAACTCGTGAAAAATATAATTCATGGCTCTCTAGTAAGTTGCACCGGCATTTTTCAAACCAAATGTCATGATGATCCATTCAAACAAAACCGATATGGCCTGGGCATCGAAAGCTGTCTTGAAATATCTTCAATGGCCATAAAGATTTGGTTGTAACCAGCATTCCCATAAATAAAGTTGATAACCACATATCCGGCAGCTAAAGCATCCACTAGCGGTCGAAGAAGCGGCATAGGATATCGGTCCATAGGTGTGGCTTTGTTAAGATCTCTGAAATCTATACAAACCCTCGTCTTTCCATTCTTCTTATAGACAGGAACAATGCTCGAAATCCACTCTGCATATCTACATGGCCGAATGAAGTCTGCTTCTAATAGTCTTTCAATTTCTTTCTTCACATCGGCCAATACCTGCTCTTCATATATCTTCCGAGGAGGTTGTTTATAAGGACAATAGCCTGGCTTGATGGGCAATCGATGTTTAACAATTGAGTGATCTAATCTAGGCGTCTGTGGGGGGATAAACCCCACCCCCTCAGGGACCGCTTTGGGCTAAGCCCTATGGGCCGGCCCAGGACGACGGACTGAAGCCCTTGGCGATAGAAAGACGGCGGTCGTCGGAGATCACGGCGTAAACGTGGTCGTCAAGATAGTTCCCTTGTATAGCCCTGTTGTAATCACTACAAACTTACCTATTGTAACCGATCGGGATAGATCTTGTTGGGATAGATCCGACTGTAACCCCGCTCACCGGACTATATAAGGTGAGCGAGGATCCCGAGGGACGGCTAATCCTCAATCAATCAATACAATCTAGGGCAGGATGTAGGTTTTACGCCATCAAGGCGTCGAACTCCGGGTAAAACCCGTGTGTTTTGTCCTTCGCCGGATTCGCTTAACGTCTTGTTAGTCGCCTAGCGCACCTCTACCGCTCAATCTACTAGCTGTGGGTAACCCCTTGCTAGACTATCGCCGATAAACCGACGATAGTTGGCGTGCGGTAGGGGTGTGCACGAAGACTCCATGGCTAACAAGATGGTGATCTTCCTCGAATACATGGCGGTCGACCCGATGGAGGACATCCAATCGGGACGCTCGTTCGGGAACATTTGGCGCCATGCTCGGCGTCAACAACCCGCCCGGCCAGATCCAATGCGCGCCGTGCGCTGACAACACCGCACCGCTCCAGCCACGAGGCGGGCCGCTAGGACTTCCGATCGGGCTCACCCACCCGTTCGTACCGTACACACGGCGCCGTCCACGACGTCGACACCGCTTTCGGCTGCGACAAGCTCATGTTTGGTATGGGTGAGTCTTCCTTCATTGACTTCGACTACTCGCTGTCGTCAGGACCGGCCTCGTCGACAACACGACCTACTCGATGCGTCTTCGAGGAGAAACCGATCTGGAGGGCCACACTTCCCTCGGCCGAACCCGGTCGCCACCGCTTCCTCGAAGGCCGGTCGTCCACTTAGGCCATCATCGGATGATGGCGGTGTCCGGACGTCTGGGCTGGGACTCGGTCGGAAGGCCGCCTCGGGCCCTACGACTTCATCGTCGATGCCCCGACGTACGCGAAGGCGCTCGCCATCAACGCCAATCAGATCCGCATGGCCAAACTCTCCCCGATTCTCGAGGAGGGGAGGAGGACACCGAGCTCCACGACCGGACGTCTTCCCCTTCTCCCCATCCGAGACCACCACCGTCCTCCGTGAGTTGGTCGAGATGGAGCTCCGGCTACGACCCCCCGCTATTCGACCGGGGGTACCCCGCTCCCCGGGGGTTGTATGGCGGAGGGATCTTCGCCGTCGGCCGATGATCTCGGTGGTGGCCGAGGGCGAAACCGACGAACAACATGCCGAGCGAGAGGCTCGCAACGCCGACCGGGCATGTCGCCGCAAGCCGAGCAAGATTAGCGGAACACGGCAGCCTCCCGCCACCCGGGAGACCAGGCTCAACCGGCGGCAAGGGGTCCCGAATCGCCTCGGGGGGCTCTCCCGGAATTTGATGGCTCAATTCGACAACGCCGACGGGCGGCGTCGCGGTCCACAAAACCGAGCACAGAAAGCCGCCATGGCTCCGACTCGCATCTGCGTGAGAACGCCACCGTGGATGAGATCCGCGATGCGTCTACTCCACTGCGCGGCCTCACTCATCCTCGCCCGGGCTCATCCGCACCCTCGCGCGGATCGTCTCGTCGGCATCACCGCCAGGAGCCAGTAAATGAGGCGAAGAAGAGTCCTCCTCCATGCCTGAGAAGGGAACCAATCGCGTTTGTCGCGACGTCACCGCCCGGGCGGGGGGGCGGCGCAGCGAGGGCGGAGCGCGGTCCAAGGTGGTCGGCGGTCGAACAAGGTGGCGGAGGTGCGGGTGGTCAACCACCGGCGTCGGCCAAAGGGTACCGTCGTCCCGACCTCGTAGCGACCTCGACGCCGCCGAGATGTTCGCTATCGCATCCTTTGCCCACCCGACAAGCTCGTGAGGACGCCCGAAATTCAGCGGCGTGAGGAGTACAACATGATGTACGGCACCCGACCGGAACCTCACGATCACTACTATCCGGCCTTACCATCCGGATCTTCGGCGGGTTCGGTGGCCTTTGGGCTTTAAGGGTACTAATGCCCTCTCGAGTACTCCGGCGATCGGGACCCCGCGGCAGGTCATGCTCTACGAGATAGCGATCCGATCGGCCGGAGGAGGGGAGGATGTTATGGCTAACTACTTCCCGATTAGCCTCGACCGGGCGGCCAATCGGCGGCTCCCGGCTCTCCAGTAAAGGGTGCGCGACGTGGGGGCGATGTCAAGGAAATCTTCATCGGCACCTACAAATCCACGTGCAAGCGGTCGGGCACAAAGAAATACGACTGGAGAGGCTGCGGCTTCGCCGTAATGAACCTCTCCGGGAATATATCTGCTGGTTCTCCAAGGTCCGCTTGACGATCCCGGATAATACCGACGAGGAGTGCGTCGGCGCGTTCACCAAAGGCCTCGTCTCCAACAGAACTCCGCGGCCGAAGAAGCTGCCAAAAGAAGCTCCACAGGACCAAGGTCACGACCATGTCCAAGTTACTAGACGTGGCATAGAAATTCGCCGGGCAGGGACGGCCGAAGCACGTTTTCCGCAAGGATTATAGCTACTCTGCCCGTCGGGAGAGCCCTCCCCGGCATAACGCCCCTCGCGACGACAAGAGGCACGACGAGCGTCACGATAGCCACCGCCCAGACGACTCCCGAGACATTAATCGCCGTGACGAGGGACGCAACACCTATCGCGAGCGCCGCCGTGGACCGGAATCGCCGTGGAGGCGTGTCAACAACGTCAAGGCGGCGGGAAGAAAAAGCCCCCTCAACCGGCAAGACCCGATCAAGAAGCTCCTTCACGGCAAATGCCCCGGCACCGACCTGAATCATACTACGGCCGAATGCCGGCATTTCAACGCCGAGTACGAAACAGAGAGAAAGAAGCTCAAGCTCAACGATGAGCCACCAGAGGAGGCTCCTAAGGTTGCACGGCATCAGCCAGATGATGACCATGATGATGACGTCGACCCCAAACATCGCTATCATGCGGAAGACGGTGTCATACACATGATCATGGGCGGCCATTATGGTTGCGAGGTGGGGCGTGATCGCAAGGTTTCCTCCCGCAATGTCCTGACGGTCAGGGACTTCAGCGAAGGGGTTATCGACCCGATTTGGCCCGAGTTTTCCAAATGGGTCATTACCTTCAGCCGCGACGACCAGTGGTGCAATAACCCGTACCTCGGGCGTTTCCCACTTGTCCCGGATCCGGTAATTGGGCGCTGGCGCTTGACAAAGTCCTCATCGACGGAGGGAGTGCCCTCAACATGCTTTCCGGAGCTCCATGAAGGCCCCGGACATCACGGGGCGACCTCGCCGTGACGACCACCCCCTTCACGGGGGAATCATGCCCGAGAGTCATCAATTCCCTCGGGCGGGTTACTCTTCGCGTGCGATTCGGTAACGCCAAGCACCACCGCATCTAGTACATGAATTTTGTCATTGCCGACTTTGATTCATCGTATCATGCCATCATCGGCCTGGACTAACCAAGCTTATGGCGTCCCGCACTAAGGCTACCTCAACCTCAAGATCCCCACGGAGAAGGGGGTCCTTACATGCGAGCCAACGTACACATGGCATTTATCGCGAGAAGGAGGGCCTCAACAAGCGGGAGTTCATCCTCCCGGTCGATTCAACGGGGGAGGAGGTCATCAAGAACGCCAAGAAGATGAACCCCTCCGACCTCGAGATACCCGAGGAGGAGCGGGCGAAGAAGACCACCAAGCCGCTTTGGACACCAAAGACATCCATTTGGTGGAAGGTGATGCGAGCAAGACGACCAAGATCGGGGGTGAACCTTGACCCGAAATAGGAAGACGCACTCATCCGGTCCTCGAGGGAGAACGTGAGCATCTTCGCGTGGAAACCCGCGGACATGCCCGAGTACCTCGGAGCTGGATCGAGCACCGCCACGAAGTCAAGGTGGCGACGGCCGCCGCCGTGCACCCAAAAAGCTGGGCCGCTTCAATAAAGAAAAATCAGCTGCTATTAAACAAAAGTAACGAGGCTATTAGCCGGTTTTATTCGAGAAGTGTATCATCCCGACCGGATAGCTAATCGGTCCTTGTAAAAAGAAGAATAAAGAATGGAGGATGTGCGTTGATTATACCGATCTCAATAGGGCTTGCCCTAAAGACCCTTTTGGTCTCCCGCAGATCGACAAGGTTGTAGACTCTACCGTAGGTTGCGAGCTCCTTAGCTTCTCGGATCATTACTCGGGCTATCATCGATTGCCCTCGCGGTCGAAGACCGGGAGAAGACCTCCTTCATTACTCCGTTTGGCGCCTCTTTGCTACAATACCATGTCGTTCGGGGCCAAGAACGCCGGAGCTACCTACCCGGAGGGCTATTCAAGGCTGCTTAGGAGATCTTATCCCGACCTCGCTTAGGGCTTATGTCGACGATGTTGTGGTGAAGACCCAGAGCGCCTTCTCCCCGGTGGACGATCTTACGAGGGTGTTTGCTAAACTCAACGCAGTACCGGTGGAAACTTAACCCGGGAAAGTGCGTTTTTTGGCGCCCCTCCCAGAACTTGCTCGGTAATATCGTTAGCGAGGCGCAGGCATCGAGCCAAACCCGGAGAAGCTCAATGCCATTATGCATGATGAAACCGCCCAAAACGCCAAGGATGTCCAAAAATTAATCGGGTGCATGGCGGCCCCGAGCCGCTTGTCGCGCGGCTCGGTGAAAAGGATCGCCGTTCTTCAAGCTCCTTCGAAAGCAGAGAAGCTTTCAGTGGACCAACGAGGCTCAAGAGGCCTTTGACAGACTTCAAAAAGTTCCTCACCACACCACGGTGTTGGTGGCCCCAAACGACGATGAGGAAATCCTCGCTCTACATCGCGGCGACCAACCGGGTGGTTAGCACCGCCCCTTGTTGTCGAGCCGCAGAGGTAGGGCATGTGTACCCCGTCCAGCGGCTGGTCTACTTTGTCAGCGAGTGTTGGCATTTGTTAAGTGCTAAAAGAATATGAAGGATTCTGCAAGCGGACAGAACACCTACCATTGTAGCTTTTCCCTAGGATGAGTATTCTAGAGTATCGTATCCACAGGAAGCTTTGGCTAAAGAATCTAATAAGTCACAATCATGCATCTACTAACTTAGCAAACCACTAGACTATAGTGAGGGGGTAATTGTTAGAGGATAAGTAAATATCAAAGCTTAAAATACTAACCTACCTAAGATATCAATTTATAGTCCATGAGCAAGACTTTCTCACCTTTTAATCATACTTACCATGATGTGCCTTTTATGTACGTCACTTGAGATGTGTGCATTAAATTCTTGTGACGGCGACGTCTTCTTCAATCTATACATGGTTAGAATAATAATATATAAATAAATGCATACCTTGAGATAGCGGGGTTCCAATGGTGATGAATCTTGATTGATCGGGCACCTCGGGTTCTTCAATTTTTCTTCTTTTCTTTTCTTGTGGAATCTTGTGGGAAGATCGCTAACGACATCTTTTGTCCCGTCTATTCCACAACTCAACGTAACAAGGGTAATCCTACTAAAGCTAGTAATACACTAAATTAGCGTGACATCATGATCATCATTAGAATCTTTAGGCCAATTGCTTTCCTCGGCAACGGCGCCAAAAAGCTTGTTGGCATTTGTTAAGTGCTAAAAGAATATGAAGGATTCTCGCAAGCGCCACGTAACACCTACCATTGTAACTTTTCCCTAGGATGAGTATTCTAGAGTATCAGATCCACAGGAAGCTTTGGCTAAAGAATCTAATAAGTCACAATCATGCATCTACTAACTTAGCAAAACCACTAGACTATAGTGAGGGGGTAATTGTTAGAGGATAAGTAAATATCAAAGCTTAAAATACTAACCTACCTAAGATATCAAGGAGTAACTAAACTAATCAAGAGGTCAAAAGGGAGAGATCAAGGTTCTGGGTAATTCTCTATTACTTAGGTTCTATAATAGCAATTATATTAATGCACTTTGGAGCAAAGCAGATCCGGCCCCAACTCTCGAGAAAGACCGGGAAGAAGGTAGTTGGGAGAAGGCTACCGTAAGCTCTACGAAAAACACCAATCCGAACGTGGTGGACTACAAAGGCCTTACAGAGTTGTCACCCCCCAGGGCTACCACAACTATCCGTGGGATTGGGCGCAACCTCGGGTAACCTATAGCCTAGACACCATGTCTACACTATCGATTACTACTCTAGCTACCTTGCATAACTAGAGCCCCTCAATACGAAGCGGAGATCCCATGCAATAGCATAACAACTATACTAACCATATATGAAATACATGGAAGTAAATAGAGAAGATAAATATATGAATCTTAAGTCTTGTAGAGAAGATACAAAGACATACCATACAATCGAAGACATCTCTGCAACAGGAGCATAGCTCCTCTCTCCTTTACTCCCCTGATTAGATCTAAGTTAGATCTAATCTAGTTCTAATTACATTGCTAATCTATCTCTAATTACATGACTAATCTTCTTCTAATCTACTTCTAATCCACTAATCCTAGAGAGAGGTTATCCTTACATTGGGACACCTCTACAACTGAGAGATAATGAAGTAGAATGAGATAGAATGAATTAGGGTTTAGCCCTGGGGTCAGGGGGTCTTCTTATATAGGCCTTGGCGATGAACGATAGCCCTTGGATCAAACCGACCTTGGCAACGGTGTAGATACAACCTCAAAGTCGATTTACAAACCGACCTACGAAGATGGGCCTGTTTGGCTATCAGAGTTCGGGGTGGCGGCCCAAATCCCTCCGGCGCCGCCAGTGGTCTTGTGGTCCAACCGAGCCATGTTTCTCCCTGGTGTCTTCGGTACCTTCTAGAGTGTTTTAGTCCACATTTTGGGTTAAGTTACTTCACGGTCAAGGCTTGCCATTGTATGAGATGTATATTCCTAACTTTCTCTATTCTTCTCTGCATTTATCTGTTAAGTCCCTGAAAAGATATAAATCACCAAAGCTCATGGAATTATGTTAGTTAGACCCCTAGTCTATGTTGATATTCATTTTAAGCCCTTATCCATGTTTAGTTGACTAGTAATATTATGCTATAACAGGTGTCAACAAGTTCCCCCAAGCTTACCCTTTGCTAGTCCCTAGCAAAGCCAATCTTAACAACGGATCAGGAGTTGCTACAATGCTTTCACACCTTTAAAGTACACATGCTTTCAAACAAAAATTTCTCTCCAGATAAAGATAAACTTTTCAAATCTTCAACTTACCCATATTACATCTTACCTTTTTGGGGCTTATATTTTTTCTTTAATCTTGGGTAATTGAAAGATAGAAAGTCAAGTCGAACACTATATCTCAAACTCTTTTGATGAACTGTCCTTTTGGAGTTTTTGCTGATTTTCAAATAAAACTCAAAGTTCCTCAGTATGACTCTCTCTAATCTCTCATTTGTAGTATTTGTGGATCCTCTCTAAGACAATAAGGTAGTATTGCCTTTCTCTCGTAATATGTAGTATTTTTGGCTAAGGCAAGTGGCACACTATGCCTTCTCGCTTCTCTCTCACCCTATATCTAAGGCTTATATGTGGAGTTCATAGGTGGGAGAAAATTAAACTTACTTACTAAACATATATTGTAAATTCAAGCAATGGATCCAAAGTTACAAGTCACACTGATCAAGTGGTGCATGTGTATGGTGGATAGGATATATATGGTAGAGAATGTAGTAAAGCATGTAGTGAAGTGAATAGAATAGATGATGGGAAATCTTACTTTTGCTCCTTGAGGAATCTTCTCTCTTTTGAATTTGGAAACTTTGGCAGATTTTGGGTTGTATCTTTTTCTTTCTTTATTTTTTTTTTAGAGAGGTGGGCTCTGCTCACCCTAGACTTTTTGTCTTTTATTTCCTCTCTTTAAAGATGTGGGTTCTACTCACCCTCGGACACTTGTCCATTTTTCATCTTTATTATTATTATTTTTTTTTTCTTTTTCTTAGGGAGGTAGGCTCTACTCGCCCGTAGGACTTTTGTCCATTTTTCATCTCCTTTTTTTTCTTATTTTTCTTAGGGAGGTAGGCTCTACTCGCCCGTAGGACACTTGTCCATTTTTCATCTCCCTTTTTTTTTTTTAAATACAACCCAAATCTCTTTTGAAATAACTTTTGAGAGATAGACAAATGTAATGGAGCTTTTGTAAGATATTGGCTAGCAATGTGTGAGTGAATGGGTGTAGGGAATATTTTTGGTTGTTCTCTCCCAGGGTAGGAATAGAACATTTTTTTGTGGATATTTGGTGGATGCTTTGTGGATGCGTACTTCTAGAGTAGAAGTAGCATAAATGCAAGTGGATAGAGTGGAGTGGAATAAAGTGTGCATGATCAGTATGACAAGTTTCTAAGGGTCGACAAAGATTGAACAAACTCAATGCAAAGCAAGTAGCCTATATATATGTCAAAAGGTTTTCCTAATCTAGGGAGCATGTATATATAGCTTGTGGTAGGAGGTTCAACACTCTTGTCACACAGAACTTATCATGTGCACTTTAATTTTCAAAAGATAAATCTCCGTAAATCTAGTATCACTAGGAGTAAGATAAATAGCAGCTCGGACTCTCATATATCATATCCGTCAATCACCTAGACTTTAGAGCAAGCATTTGCTACCCATGTGTTTCGTGTTCAAAGCAAATCTCAAGTCAAAGCAGTTGCATTTAAAAGCTCGAGAGAAATTAAGCTTGAAAGGTAGGTACTTGAAAGGAATTACGATGGAGCAACTATTCATCATCTCCAAGGCTAGAGATTATCTTCGTAGTTTATTTTATTCTCACACTCTAATTAAGACTCTTTAATAAAAACTATATAGACTCTATTTATTTGGTTTCCTTAATTATGCATCTTTTTAAATCTTTCTAATAAAGCAAACAAATCTAGCTAAAATTAAATAAGATAGAAGGATACTTATTCGATACATGGGGGTTGCACTCCCCTAAGCCGGATGTTGACATAGTCTTCGATGTTCTTGATAGTTGGGAAGTAGAGATAGATAGTGATGGTGGTCGATTGATCTTCTTTAACGCTAGACACCATGTGTGTCATGTCTCCCTTCCTTGGGATCCCGTTGAACTCAAATAGACAACAAAGCTAGTGGAACTTGATTGCGTTAGGGTTAGCCACATTGCTTTTTTGTCCGTCTGAAATCTTTCAAAAGAAAGATTAAATATTTTTGGGGTTTTCTATTCAAATATAAAGAATGATGATGCATGCAAATTTATTTTATTTTTATGCCACCACAGTAAATATCCTTGTGGGTTGTTACACCACAAAATTACTCACATGGGGCTTAGAGTTTTTCAATGTATATGCAAATCTAACAAATATTTATTTTCTTTTCTAATGCAAGGCTAGGCTATAATGTAAATATGCTAAAGGAAATAATTATGCAATGCAAGGAAGTAAATATGCTATGCATATTGATAACTACCGATCTTACCTTTTTCGGCGAGGATTACGTGTTTTAAGTCCTCCGAACGAGACTTCTTACCTTGTCATTTCCTTTGAGTGTATTATCCGATCTTGACAGCTTATGCTCCTTGAGATGGTGAAGGACGTCGTCACCCATGTTTTTAGCTGGTCTTATGAGTTGGAGTGAAGCGTAAGCAGCTTCTTGTTTAGTGTGCATGCTTGTAGGACATTCACTTGTTGAAGTCCGAGAGACCGGTAGGCTTCTCCACCATTTTGCTCAAAGTGTGTCCTCGCTTGCAAAGTCATGGTAGAGATCAAGTGCATGGGGCTGTTGGTGGAAAACACCAACAGAACCAAAACTTCATTTATTCTTCTCTAACCATAGGCACATCAAACAAGATAGAGTTGATTTATTATACACTTTTCTTAAACCTAGCTTGGGTGACAAGATCGTAAGATTGAGCATGATTGTTTGTGATTAAAACATTGGCAAATCGAATCAAGCTCGTTGACTCTTGGAAGGGTTTTCTTATCTAAACATGATGTATCAAAGGCATGATATTGATTATGTTCTTCCAAAGCAAGGTAAGCAACATTCCGCTTATAAGATTAGGACTATGAAATCAAGAGAGTGGTGGTAGGAACACTTAAAGAAATAAAACATGTTGAGCTAATGAAGTTGGATCGGGCAAGGTTGTTACTCTAACATGTTTGATTATTTATTTATGAACAAACCATACTTTAGATAAAGCTTAAGTAATGACAACTTACCTCAAGATGTTACCTTATTATTGAGTGTGACAACAGAACACCTTGTGGTGGTCCTTTTCTTCCTTTCGAAGCTTTCCTTCTTTGGCTTCTTGTGTATCTTGCCCCTCACTTGTCTCCTTTATTACATTGTCCTTTCTTTCTTGTTCTTTAAATTGCACTTGGACCTTTTTGCTCCTCTCATGATTTTATTCCAAAGATGTCAGAGTGACGGGAGCTTGAGTAAAGGAGGCATAATGTCGGATGATTTTTAGAGGAATCGACCTTCCTCCCCCATGCTCGAGCCTTCCTGTCACTCGACACTTTAAGTGTGAATGCTGAACCGTCCCTAATCGTGTGTTGCAATCACCATGTCCTTAGATGTTGTTCATCCTTTGCTCCTCGCAAATTTAGTGACCAAGAATACCCAAGGGAACTTGTCCTAGGAACATGTTTCTTTTACCATGAGCCTTCATGTGCTCGAGATATTATTATTATTTTCATAAGACGAAGTTGTATACAAATATGTGATTTATATTTACTTACCTGTCTTTGTTGTTCGTGGTGGCCTGTAGCTTTTGTCCATCCACTTCTTTTAGAGTGATTACTTTTCTAGATCGTGTTATATGACACTCTTCTTCATCGAATGGACATAGCATAGACCTTTCCTGCAAAATGTTAGTGGACACACACCCGAAGGAATATACAACATGGTTGAAGTAGGGGTTGTTGTCCAAAGTTTGTATGATTTCTTCTATGCTAATGAAAAGGTGGTTCTTTGTTTACTCTTAGCACGAGGATCTTATTTATCTCATCTTATACCAAAATTATTTATTTATTTATATATTGTTATTTTTTATGGCTGCACTCTAATATATGGATCAAGGCAAAGGTAACTTGTGGCAAAAGATAAAGTGAATGATATTTGATACTTACAATTCTTCCATGAATGAGTCGTGTCTTTTGCACAAGGTTGGAGTTCATCATATGCCTTGCTTCATCTCTGTTCGAAGTTCATCTCTTGACTTACCCGAATTGGAATTTGAGAATTTTCTGCAGGGGTTAGTCCAACAAAATATCCAATGTCTACACAAGCAATTTTTAGTTCAATAACCAAACTAGACTCCATGTCTAATTCAATTAAGGAAGGTTATTTAACCTAAGCACCACGCTTTAATTTAAAAACCTTTGGAAGTATGTACAGTACTTCCAAACCAAAGCATTCTATAGCAAACAAAGGTAGTATGATAGCACCATAGAGATTTATCTAATTAGAGATGAAAAAAGCATGATCAAGGTGAGGATTTTTTTTAGATGCAAATGACATGAATGTATGCAAAGGAATAAACATGCAATGGATCTACTATAATAAAACATAATCTAAGTAGAGTGAATGCATGAGTTGATCAAGTAAACATGCAATGCAATGCAAGAAATTAAATGATAACTACTCAATCAATTTATAGTCCATGAGCAAGACTTTCTCACCTTTTAATCATACTTACCATGATGTGCAGCTTTTATGTATGTCACTTGAGATGTGTGCATTAAATTCTTGTGACGGCGACTTCTTCTTCAATCTATACATGGTTAGAATAATAATATATAAATAAATGCATACCTTGAGATAACAGGGTTCCAATGGTGATGAATCTTGATTGATCAGGCACCCTAGGTTCTTCAATTTTTCTTCTTTTATTTTCTTGTGGAATCTTGTCGGAAGATCGCAACGACATCTTTTGTCATGTCTATTCCACAACTCAACAGAATAAGGGTAATCCTACTAAAGCTAGTAATACACTAAATTAGCGAGACATCATGATCATCATTAGAATCTTTTAGGCCAATTGCTTCCCCAAGCAACGACGCCAAAAAGCTTGTTGGCATTTGTTAAGTGCTAAAAGAATATGAAGGATTCTAAAAGCGCCTTAACACCTACCATTGTAGCTTTTCCCTAGGATGAGTATTCTAGAGTATCGTATCCACAGGGAAGCTTTGGCTAAAGAATCTAATAAGTCACAATCATGCATCTACTAACTTAGCAAACCACTAGACTATAGTGAGGGGGTAATTGTTAGAGGATAAGTAAATATCAAAGCTTAAAATACTAACCTACCTAAGATATCAATTTATAGTCCATGAGCAAGACTTTCTCACCTTTTAATCATACTTACCATGATGTGCGGCTTTTTATGTACGTCACTTGAGATGTGTGCATTAAATTCTTGTGACGGCGACGTCTTCTTCAATCTATACATGGTTAGAATAATAATATATAAATAAATGCATACCTTGAGAGATAGCAGGGTTCCAATGGTGATGAATCTTGATTGATCGGGCACCCACAGGTTCTTCAATTTTTTCTTCTTTTCTTTTTCTTGTGGAATCTTGTGGGAAGATCATAGCGACATCTTTTTGTCCTGTCTATTCCACAACTCAACGTAACAAGGGTAATCCTACTAAAGCTAGTAATACACTAAATTAGCGTACATCATGATCATCATTAGAATCTTTAGGCCAATTGCTTCCCTCGCAACGGCGCCAAAAAGCTTGTTGGCATTTGTTAAGTGCTAAAAGAATATGAAGGATTACGCAGCGCAAAGAACACCTACCATTGTAACTTTTCCCTAGGATGAGTATTCTAGAGTATCGTATCCACAGGGAAGCTTTGGCTAAAAGAATCTAATAAGTCACAATCATGCATCTACTAACTTAGCAAACCACTAGACTATAGTGAGGGGGTAATTGTTAGAGGATAAGTAAATATCAAAGCTTAAAATACTAACCTACCTAAGATATCAAGGAGTAACTAAACTAATCAAGAGGTCAAAAGGGAGAGATCAAGGTTCTGGGTAATTCTCTATTACTTAGGTTCTATAATAGCAATTATATTAATGCACTTTGGAGCAGCAGATCCGGTCCCAACTCGAGAAAGACTGGGAAGAAGGTAGTTGGGAGAAGGCTACCGAAGCTCTCTGAAACACCAATCCGAACGTGGTGGACTACAAAGGCCTTACAGAATTGTCACCCCCGGGGCTACCACAACTATCCGTGGGATTGAAAGCAACCTCGGGTAACCTATAGCCCTAGACACCATGTCTACACTATCGATTACTACTCTAGCTACCTTGCATAACTAGAGCCCTCAATACGAGCGGAGATCCCATGCAATAGCATAACAACTATACTAACCATATATGAAATACATGGAAGTAAATAGAGAAGATAAATATATGAATCTTAAGTCTTGTAGAGAAGATACAAAGACATACCATACAATCGAAGACATCTCGAGCAGAGCATAGCTCCTCTCTCCTTTACTCCCCGATTAGATCTAAGTTAGATCTAATCTAGTTCTAATTACATTGCTAATCTATCTCTAATTACATGACTAATCTTCTTCTAATCTACTTCTAATCCACTAATCCTAGAGAGAGGTTATCCTTACATTGGGACACCTCTACAACTGAGAGATAATGAAGTAGAATGAGATAGAATAAATTAGGGTTTAGCCCTGGGGTCAGGGGGTCTTCTTATATAGGCCTTGGCGATGAACGATAGCCCTTGGATCAAACCGACCTTGGCAACGGTGTAGATACAACCTCAAAGTCGGTTACAAACCGACCTACGAAGATGGGCCTGTTTTGCCTATCAGAATCGGTGGTCGGCCCAAATCCCTCTGGCGGCCGCCCAGGTCTTGTGGCCCAACCGAGCCATGTTTCTCCTGGTGTCTTCTGGTACCTTCTAGAGTGTTTTAGTCCACATTTTGGGTTAAGTTACTTCACGGTCAAGGCTTGCCATTGTATGAGATGTATATTCCGGAACTTTCTCTATTCTTCTCTGTATTTATCTGTTAAGTCCCTGAAAAGATATAAATCACCAAAGCTCGTGGAATTATGTTAGTTAGACCCCTAGTCTATGTTGATATTCATTTTAAGCCCTTATCCATGTTTCGTTGACTAGTAATATTATGCTATAACAGGTGTCAACAAGTTCCCCCAAGCTTACCCTTTGCTAGTCCCTAGCAAAGCCAATCTTAACATCGGATCAGGAGTTGCTACAACGCTTTCACACCTTTTAAAGTACACATGCTTTCAAACAAAATTTCTCTCCAGATAAAGATAAACTTTTCAAATCTTCAACTTACCCATATTACATCTTACCTTTTGGGGCTTATATTTTTTCTTTAATCTTGGGTAATTGAAAGATAGAAACGATCAAGTCGAACACTATATCTCAAACTCTTTTGATCAACTGTCCTTCGGAGTTTTTTTGCTGATTTTCAAATAAAACTCAAAGTTCCTCAAGTATGACTCTCTCTAATCTCTCATTTGTAGTATTTGTGGATCCTCTCTAAGACAATAAGGTAGTATTGCCTTTCTCTCGAGAATATGTAGTATTTTTGGCTAAGGCGGTGGCACACTATGCCTTCTTCTCTCTCACCCTATATCTAAGGCTTATATGTGGAGTTCATAGGTGGGAGAAAAGTAAACTTACTTACTAAACATATATTGTAAATTCAAGCAATGGATCCAAAGTTACAAGTCACAATTGATCAAGTGGTGCATGTGTATGGTGGATAGGATATATATGGTAGAGAATGTAGTAAAGCATGTAGTGAAGTGAATAGAATAGATGATGGGAAATCTTACTTTTGCTCCTTGAGGAATCTTCTCTCTTTTGAATTTGGAAACTTTGCAGAGAACCTGGGTTGTATCTTTTTCTTTCTTTTTTATTTTTTTTTTTTTAGAGAGGTGGGCTCTGCTCACCCTAGACTTTTGTCTTTTATTTCCTCTCTTTAAAGATGTGGGTTCTACTCACCCTCGGACACTTGTCTATTTTTCATCTTTTTATTATTATTATTATTATTTTTTTTTTTTCTTAGGGAGGTAGGTTCTACTCGCCCGTAGGACTTTTGTCCATTTTTATCTCCCTTTCTTTTTCTTAGGGAGGTAGGCTCTACTCGCCCGTAGGACACTTATCCATTTTTCATCTCCCCCCTTTTTTTTTTAAATACAACCCAAATCTCTTTTGAAATAACTTTTGAGAGATAGACAAATGTAATGGAGCTTTTGTAAGATATTGGCTAGCAATGTGTGAGTGAATGGGTGTAGGGAATATTTTTTGGTTGTTCTCTCCCGGGGTAGGAATAGAACATTTTTTTGTGGATATTTGGTGGATGCTTTGTGGATGCGTGCTTCTAGAGTAGAAGTAGCATAAATGCAAGTGGATAGAGTGGAGTGGAATAAAGTGTGCATGATCGTATGACAAGTTTCTAAGGGTCGACAAAGATTGAACAAACTCAATGCAAAAGCAAGTAGCCTATATATATGTCAAAAGGTTTTCCTAATCTAGGGAGCATGTATATATAGCTTGTGGTAGGAGGTTCAACACTCTTGTCACACAGGAACTTATCATGTGCACTTTAATTTTCAAAAGATAAATCTCCGTAAATCTAGTATCACTAGGAGTAAGATAAATAGCATTTCGGACTCTCATATATCATATCCGTCAATCACGTAGACTTTAGAGCAAGCATTTGCTACCCACAGGTTTCGGGTTCAAAGCAAATCTCAAGTCAAAGCAGTTGCATTTAAAAGCTCGAGAGAAATTAAGCTTGAAAGGTAGGTACTTGAAAGGAATTACGATGGAGCAACTATTCATCATCTCCAAGGCTAGAGATTATCTTTGAGTTTATTTTATTCTCACACTCTAATTAAGACTCTTTAATAAAAACTATATAGACTCTATTTATTTGATTTCCTTAATTATGCATCTTTTTTAAATCTTTCTAATAAAGCAAACAAATCTTGCTAAAATTAAATAAGATAGAAGGATACTTATCTGGATACATGGGGTTGCACTCCCCAAGTTGGATGTTGACATGGTCTTCGATGTTCTTGATAGTTGGAAGTAGAGATAGATAGTGATGGTGGCTGATTGATCTTCTTTAACGCTACACACCATGTGTGTCATGTCTCTCTTCCTTGGGATCCTGCTGAACTCAAATAGAGAACAAAGCTAGTGGAACTTGATTAAGCGTTAGGGGTTAGCCACATTGCTTTTGTCTCTGTGCGGAAATCTTTTAGCAAAGCATTGAATATTTTTGGGGTTTTCTATGCAAATATAAAGAATGATGATGCATGCAAATTTATTTTATTTTTATGCCACCACAAGTAAATATCCTTGTGGGTTGTTACACCACAAAATTACTCACATGGGGCTTAGAGTTTTTCAATGTATATACAACGAACAAATCGCCGTTGGTGAGCTAGGGATCCGGCGTGATTCTGGTGTTTGGAGATTCGGCATTGGTGATCAAGCGGTGTCAATAAGGATTGGGACCGCAAGAGTGAGAAGATGGATGCTCGGCTTTCATCATGTGGTTCGGGATCACAACCAAGCCGCCGATGAACTTTCCAAGCTCGGCTCCTCTCGGGCAAAGATACCGGCGGGCGTCTTTGTCGAAGATCTCTGAAACCAACCATCAGTGATCCAGCACCAGGGCCACCGCTTGAGACGGCCGACCACATAGTTGCCACGCTATCCCATACGGTCGATGAAGATTGGAGGGTACCGATAATAAAGTATCTGCGCAAGAGGCTCTTGTTCCCGAGGACGGGACGGAGCAAGAACACCTCATCCGGGCGAAGCAAAAATTATGTCCTCATCGATGGTTTCCTCATGAGAAAAAGCCTTGGAGATCGCGCCCTACAAAAGTGCATATCCCAGGAGGACGGGATTAAGCCGCCGATGAGATCCATGGCGGCACATGCGACAACCACGCCTCCCGGGACTACGGTCGGCAAGGCTTTTTTTGGCCCGGCTTTTCTTGGCCGATCGCTATTGCCGACGTGGAACATTTGGTGAGACATTGCGTGAACCGCCGCTTTTTCACAAAAGCAGACCACGCCCGGCGCATGACCTCCGGACTATACCGCGGCATGGCCTTTCGTCGCAAGGACTTGATGCCATAGGGCCATTCAAAGCAGCCCCGGAGGTTACAAATGGATTTTTTTGTCATGGTCGACAAGTTCTCCAAATGGATTGAGTATCTTCCGCTGGTCGATGCAAACCAGCACAAGGCCGTCGACATGCTAGATGAAATTATTCATCGTTTCGGCATCCCGAATTCAATTATTACAGATCACGGGCAGCACCTTCGAGGCAAATCACTTTTGGGATTTCTGCGAAGAAAAGGCATTAGGGTTAAATATGTATCATGCCGCCCACCCTCGGGCCAACGGTCAAGCCGAGGCGAGCAAGCGGCATGATACTTGAGGCTTTACGGAAACGCCTCTTCCGGCGGGACAGGGAAATACCCCCGTTCTTGGCTCAAAGAACTACACCGTCGTGCCCGGGGACTCGTGCCGTCCTAGCCTAGCCGCAAAGACAGGTGTTTCTCCATACTTCATGGTGTTCGGCTCGGAGGCGGTCCCCCTGCCGATATTGCCTTTTCGCTCTCCTCGTGTGGAAAAAACTACAATGAAGACGCCGGACGCTGCTCGAGAAGATGAGCTGGTTGCGCTCGAGGAAAACCCGCTTGCAATGTTGCACGCGGAACGCAAAAATATCTCTAGGGCGTTCAACGATACTACAACCACAACGTCCGCGAAAGGGCCTTTGCGGTCGGTGACCTAGTCCTTCGAAGGAAGCGAAGAGTGTACACAAGTTGGGTTCTCATTGGGAAGGCCCTTTCAAAGTTAAGGAGGTAACTTCGACCGGGGAGCTTATCGACTAACGACTATGGAGGATATCGACATCCCTAACTCCTAGAATATCGAGCATCTACGGCGTTTCTACCCGTAACCCGAGGACTCAGTAAGCCCGCTTGTATCATCAATGTCGCTTGATTAATAAAGTTTTATTGAGCTTAGTTGACATGGTTATATTTTCTTTCGATCATGTTACAATTTATTTCCATGCTCGACCGGACTCTATGGTCACTGGACCCCCTAGAGTCGTCCTCGTATTTGGTTGTTACGCGGTATGCGTGGTGGTGTACTCCTCGCATAGACCGACGACGGGGGCGACTCCTTAGTGTAGTCGAACAGCCCAATAGCTTGCACGAGCATCATGTCTCCTTGTTGGGGCTATCTTAGGCGCACTAAGGCTAGGACCTGGCGTCTACCATAAGTGACAATATTTTTTCTACGACCTACGCATAAGTATTTAATCGTCGACCAAAATCGTATGCATGCTAAAACGATTATAAATAAAAACAAAGTAGTAGCTAATTATGCCACCCACATCCGGGCGTGGCTCGGCTAAATATTAAGTGTTTTTTTTGTTTTTCACTCCAACTTCCTTGCTACGGCCAAAGGAAACAAAATATTATGCACGGGGCAACCTCACTTTGAGACTTCACCATCATCGACTCGAGAGGAGCGGGTTCATCTCATCCGCCAAGGTCGCCGCCGTCTCATCGGCCTCCTAGCGCAGGTTCGTTGAGCGATGGCCTCCGCCCCGTGTGCGTAGCCCTAAGTGGACCTTGGCCTTGAAGCTCCACAACGGGATAGTGGGAGCGCACCACCGCCCGAACGTCTTGAAGCGGTATCACGAGTGGCACGGGGCGGGTGAACTCGAGAAGTTCTCCCGGGCTACCGCCTTATTTGTGCCGCGTTCTAAGCGTCGTTGGGGCGCTTCCTCCGGATCGGCCCGCCAACCGCGTAGCCATGGATCGCGTCAAGGACTGGACCGACGCCTTGCAGGATGCTCTCCATGCGACCCCTCCAGAGGGCATGCTCGACCTCTAGCTCCCGAATTTGCATCCTGGAGGCAGCTCGCCCAGCTACACACACATACCAAGTAAGTTTGACATATTTTATTCACCTCAACTTTTAGGCGGGTCATCGAACAACGACCCGAAACACATACCATCGTGATCGGCGGTGGTGTCCCCAGCTCCTCGCGCGGCACGTCTATACGCTCGTTGGCGGACAAAGGCTGCCGCCCGTAGGGTCTCCACGGAAGCTTCATACTCTACAAGGTATCATACACCTGACATGTAATTCATTTTGAAACTAACACTTCTCGTGAGATCTCTACGATTGATTATTCAAAACTTTCGGCGATACATACCAAGTACTTGATCACGGGCCTCGCGGCGCGTCACCGACTCAGCGCGATGAGCTCGATGCGTTCCTCAAGCGACTTGCGGTGGGCGGCTAGGCTGCAAGACGCTCGATTCGGCGCCTCGCGGCCCGGCGTCCCCTGGCGGCTGGGCGGCCTCGTGTTCTATGCGGATGCGCTCGACCTCGGGACTTCGCGTTCGGTGGCTAGAGCTGCCCTCTCTTGCGCAAAACACGGGCTGTGCATCACCGTTCGGCCCGGCCGCTTTGTCCCTCGGCCGCGGCTCGCCCGCTCTCATGCGGCGGTCGCTCACGGGAGAGCTCATCCGCGCTGTCGGCCTCGTGAAGGGCCTCCCGGCACTCCTCGATTCTTCACCGCGGGCGGACGAGTCTCCTCGGTCCGCATATGCTATGAAGGACATATGATCACAAACTATGTGCAACAATAACAAATTTGGTCAAGATGTTGGTCCAACACTACAGCAGCGGTGGCTCCTTCCTCCGGTTGGCGTGTGCGGCGTCGGCTCATCCTCTTCTTCAACGTTGGGCCATCCTTGATCTGCCTGATGTGGCGAGTCCTCCGCTGCCTCGTACCAGCCCTCGGCCTCATCCATCTCCTGGTCATCCCCCTCGACTTGGATATAGTCTAGTGGGCAGCGGGACGACTTGGGGCCTCGGCGCCACCGGCTCTGGAGCATCGACAACCGGCTCTTGGTTCCTAAACACCTCTTGCGGCTACGCCGGCACAGCAGACCCACCAGGCTGATGGGCATCTGCGGTGCTCGTTGGCTGCGCCGGCATGTTCACAGGACCCCTGCATGACAATGCTTACTTCAGCACTTTCTCTTATATCGTCGACATTGATCATCGACACTCCGATAACTTACTGGTCGGCAAAGCGTAGCCCGTGGATGCGGCCCCCGGAGCTGCCACCACTGCGTCCGCCTCCGCTTCATGGCGCAGATACGCCACCATGCACGCCGGCTGACATGCTTGGCATCCTCTCCCCTCCACTGGCGCTTAAAGCAAAGACGATAGTCATTCAACAGTTTTGCGCTCGGGGACTTAAGAACATGGTTAGCTACTTACAAACGCTGCAGAATCAACACAAACTTCTTCTTCTTCATCGGCACGAACATCGGCCCCACGTGGGCGAGCTTTAGCTTGGTGACGACGGAATGGTCGTCCCGCCGTCACTTTCCTCCGGATGAACTCCGGCACCGACGGGTTCTCAAAGGGGCGCTTGCCGCTAGCCCGTCCCTCAGCTGCTGCCTCGCCCTCTGGCCTCCTTGGAGCCGTGGGGGTAGCAGCTACATCCTGGCGAGCGCGGGCGCGAACATCAGCGGCTTCCTCGGGCGACAAGCTGAAGTAGCGGCTGCGCGACATGCCATGAATCTGCATATAGCATAAACAGTGGATATATTCACAATCCGCGAGCATATGCACCAATCAATCAATTCGATACAAACAAGACTTACCAACGGTGGCGGGTTCCCGGTGCAGAACGTGGGCGCTACGCGAGGATCGTGAGGCGCCCCGGCCGTCAGCAGGATCTTAGACACCCGGTTCCGCACCTCCGCCGACGACGAAACTCCGCCCGACTTCGCGGGTACCATCGTTCGACCGGTATCTTTGGAACCCGGGATGGTCCCTCGCTTGAGTGGCCGAGTCCGGCGCTCCCACAAGCGTGTGCGATGTCGTCGATGCCGTCCACATGCAGCTCTTCGATCATGGCCACCGGCTCCATCACGCCGCATGTCATTGGCGAGGGGGCTCCTCGTTCCAACTTGGCCGTCTCGGGGCACGGGTGGGATCATTTGGGGAATTGGCGCCTCCGATTGTGGCGAGATAGAACCACCGCGTGAACCGGCGTGCCACGTTAGATGGTAGTGGTGTGGCGGGGAAGCGGCCCGCCCTGTTGCCCCGGAAGCTTCACATACACGCCGCCCGGCAATGTGAGATCCCGAGTCCCCTTGAACCCGACATAGAAGAAGTACTTCCACGATTGAGGTTGGGGAGGATGCAGGTGAAGCACTCACGAGTGTGATGAAAATGGCGGCGTCGAGGATGGCGTTCGGCGGCGAGTGGCACGGTTGGAGCACATGTAGTAGGCGAAGCTCAGAGAGAACGAGTGCGCCGGCATGCGGCCGCGCCCAGTGGCTCTCGAACACCACCGCCGTCGGTCTGCGGCATGGGGTGCGGCTCCACTTCCGGCACCCTCCGGTGGCGGCGACTGTTCCGGTAGCACACCGGTGTCCACCCGGCTCTGGGCGGTGTCATCGGTGGATTGCGGTATGATCCACTCTTGGTCCATCCGGATAACCGGGTCCTCCGTCATAAGCGGCACAGGCCCTCCACGGCCCGCATCCAAAAGCAGGCCCGCGGCCGGCGACGGCACCACCGCGTCCTCCGGCGGCTCCTCCGCGCGACCTTGATGCCCTCCACGTGCACGCGGCGGTCCATCTCGTCTCGATAGATCTCTCGACCAATGAGCGAAACAAGAAGATGAACGGTGTCGCGGTCGAAGAGAAAGCGCTCAATCCGGATCAAAAATCAAGCACATTCGGGACTAATTGATAAGGAATCAACAGATCTATGGGATGCTTACCTCTAACGATCGGCGGTGGCGCGATTGGCGGTGGGATCGGCGGCGCAATGGCTAACCCTAGCCTCGACTCAGCATGCGGTGGGAGACGAGAAGGTGTGGGGAGGAAGGATGGTTTGCCCAGGCGGATGAGACGAGGAGGCGATGGGCGGCGGCATTTATAGCCTTGACTGTGATCCTAGGGTTGCTGCATGGGTAACCATGCACGTTGTGGGCTCGCGACTCCCCATTTTCCTGGTCGAGTGCGTGTGGCGGCGGCGGCGTCGGTTGCCATTATTGCGCTTTCGGTGTGTGCGCATTGAGGCGTTGCCACAGCGTCCTCCCTCGTTTCTAGGGGCGATTTGTTCCTCACATGATCTTCGCATTTGTTGACTCAATCTTTGCCATTCAGATTTTTGGGGCGTGCGTATCCATATCTTCTCGGCAAAGTCATCTATATCCACGGGACCATACAGATTTTTTACGTTTTGATCCCCTCGATTCTTAGGAGCTCCCGGATACTCCGTCGTCTTGCTATATCTTAGGGCCGGATTTTTTGCTATCTAGGTGGGGTGCGCATCTTGGATACATGCAACACGTCCGGGCACAAATCTTTGTGCTTTCGGGGACTCGGGCATGGATGAACCATGGTGGTCGACATCTGCGCCCGACTAGGTTTTAGATAACTTCGGGGACTTCTTATCATTTTTCTCATTAGACCCTAGTAGTGCGTGATTACTCACCTCTTTGCTAGGCTCGGGACTAAGTGGGCACACTTCACCTACGGTGAATCGTGCTCATTTTTTATTTCATATTATGAGTGTTTCCACTCAACGTGGGCACACTTCGCTAAATAGAAAAAGATATTTTTTCATCAGAGCACCCAGCATCCAACAGGTGGACTCGTCAAGGCTAGACTGGTCGAAAACAATGGGAAGAAGCTACAGGGATGTGGGCGGCTGGTCGAGAGCTGTCCGAGGCTAGTCGGCGCTTATCCTAGCCACGGTCGACACCGTAAGATCGGTCGACAACACCTCCCGATGGTCGAAGCGTCAAGACTCCTTTACTGCGGCGGCATACCGCGTGCTCGGGGGACTAGGCGTGGGGGGATAAACCCCACCCCCTCACAGACCGCTTTGGGCTAAGCCCTATGGGACGGCCCAGGACGACGGACTGAAGCCCTTGGCGATAGAAAGACGGCGATCATCGGAGATCACGGCCTAAACATGGTCGTCAAGATAGTTCCCTTGTATAGCCCCCGTTGTAATCACTACAAACTTACCTATTGTAACCGATCGGGGATAGATCTTGTCGGGATAGATCCGACTGTAACCCCTGCTCCGGGACTATATAAGGTGGCGGGGATCCCCCCGAGGGACGACTAATCCTCAATCAATCAATACAATCTAAGCAGGGCATAGGTTTTACGCCATCAAGGCGGCCGAACCACAGGTAAAACCCGTGTGTTTTGTCCTTCGCTCGTTACGCTTAACGTCTTGTTAGTCATCTAGCGCACCTCTCTTTGCTCAATCTACTAGCTGGGTACCCCCCGCTAGACTATCACCGATAAACCCGGCGACACATCTCGAATAATCCCAAGCAAAAGTCAGTCTTTGAACTCTTTGAGAAGGTCTATCAATTTTGATCCGAATTCTTGATCTAGTGGGCAGCGATATACATCGGCCTTGGTTTATCACCATCACCTATATTCACTTCTTCTAGTTTGTCACCGACTTAAAACCATGCCCTAGCTTCCCCTTGTTGCCATCGATCGGGTTCCCCATTAAAAATTGTTGTGAGAGCCAACGCTTTTGATCGGTATTTGTTGATACCGATAATAAGCATTAACATGACCTTCTTTCCACTCCTTGCACGAGAAGCACTCTACACCATCATACTCCCGAATGAGGTTTTTGTAGCGATGATGCTCACCGAATCATGGGCTTGTACTATTTCAACCTCCTCTTTGTTCCTTTGGATGAGGACTTGGTGCATGGTGCGGGAACACAACGATTAGCATGAATCCAATCTCTCCCAAGAAGCGGGTTGTAGGATCCTTTCTTCGTCAACGACAAAGAAAATAGTAATTAATGTCTTTGAGCCGATCATCAACTCAACGTGAAGGCTCCATGAGTGCGAAGGATTTCCAAAGAAAAATCTCTAAGAATGATGTCGTCTTCAAACAAATCCTCTTTAGTCATCCCTAGCTTCACGAAAGTTGTGTAGGGCTTGACATTGATAGCGAGCCTCCATCAACAAACATCTTGGTTAGGGGCTTCCCATTGACATATCCTTTTCGGTAGAGAGGCCTTAGATGATTATGCTTCCCGGGCTGTCAAACACGCTTTGTCTTAATAAAGCCAACTGTCCCGGGGAGGTTGATCATTTCTTTGCTATCAAAATCGAGTAGGCTTCCTCATGTAAATAAGCATCCTCTTGATTTGTAGGAGCCATGAACTCGGTGGAAGATAGAAAACCATGCCCACATTAGCCGAACGCTCACTTGCTTAGAATGCTCGTTTACCGAACGCTCGGGTTCATCAGGGTTTCTTCTTTGGACGCCACAGTTTCCTCCGTTCGGCCGCCGCTTCTTTGAGCTCCTTGTTCATCGGTATTTTGTACTCTTCTCTTTTGGCTCTTCCTCAATCCGGAGGGCACCACTATCCCCTCGCCATACATATTCCCCGAGGAAACTTCTCATCATCTTGGTCCTCATAGTCTTCATAGTCCACCCATGCTTGGTCGGCAACTCTCTTGCCACTATGAGGCCTGTTGTCTTCTATTTTTACTCGTCGATCATCCTCTAGGAAACATGCCCCTAGTCTTTCTTGGATGGGACGGCATTTGACTCGTGCCAGCCTATACCCGAAGTATTGGTCACTATATTTGGGACAATTGTTTCTAGCAGTGATGTGACCATGCTAAGGCAATCAAGGTTTATGATTTGTTCACATCGATGCAAGGTGAAAGCTAAACTTGATTTCAAATCATTTATGTTTCCACCTACAAGGCTACTACTTGGCTTGTATGATTATAGATTTAAACACCTTGCTATGATGATGGAAGATGAAGCTCGACACGTTGTCTCAACAATACTTGTCATTAAGCGGACAATTATTTGGACAACAAGTGTTAGAGTCGAGGACAACTCCTTTTCAAGGGGGAGGATGATATGCCCATACCAGCGTCGACCATGTCGACGTCCTCGGCGACCACTCCAGCGACCTCTACACCAACTAAAGTTCTCTCTGGACTGATCACTCGTACCCGAGCTAAAAAGCTACAACAAGAGGTGCATGCACTACTTTATGAATTTCAATTAAATACTAATGAGAATTTTATGCTACCTAAGTCGTGCATGTTTACATTGCTTAGGTTCACCAAAGAAGAGGACCCGAACACATCAAGGATGGCACAGGAAGGAGGAACTCGCTCGAGCCAGACCAGCGTGACAGAACCGATAGAAAGAAACAGTCATAACTTTTGGCTCACAAAAGCTATGAAGACAAATGAGCACTTGTTGGAAAGCTCTTCACGTCTAGTTTCCAATGATGCAAGCCCCGACCAGTGTGGATACTTCATCGTGGCGTCCGACCAGTTTTAGTGTCGACTGGTCAGAAGGCCAACAGTCTGCATTAAGTCCAAATGTTCGTGCAAAACTGTACCAATCTACAACACTTCATGAATCAAGAGTCCCATGGTGTGAAAGCTTATCAAGTTATCTTTCAAACGCATCAAGTTGCACAGCATTTGAAGATTCCTAGGTAGAGTTATGATCATAACACTGAAGGCTGCGCAGAAGTCAAACAGCCACGCGGAATCAGCTCTGGAGTCCATCCCGAGGTTTCCCTTTCACATGGTCGACGAGTCCAGTTTCTTTTCGTGTTTACACCCACCTAGGAGGGTTGTTCCTAGTATAAATACCCCCATATGTAAGCAATCAACAACTTTTGATGATTTGAGATTAATCAAGTGACTTCGCAGCCGAGCTACGAGTGTCTTACTCAACCCCTGTTCTTCCTCGTTCCTCTTTGGACTTGTGAAGAGATCTCTCCGAGGTCCACTAATTCGTGCTCTCACGGGTTCCGATACGGCTGCCCCGTCTTGTGTGGATTGGCTCGGTTGTGGTTCTGCGGTCGTTTGGAGATCGAGTCGAAGTCTTCGCGGTTTCGGTGCCTCTCCCCCCGCTTGGTCGCATCCAACGTTGGCCGGGTATAAAGCTAGTTACCGCTGTTCTACAGCAAGTTATCTTCGCTGCCGTCTTTACCAAAGTTATCTCCGCTACCCCATATGAAGTTATCTTGTTCCTAAACCTACTGTCGTGAAGATCGGGCCATCCTCGTGCCGAGATCAGATCGGTACTCATCAAGCAGGAAGTTGAAAGCCTTCATTCCAGCAATGTTTGAAGAAAGGACAATCCCAATGAGACTCCTCTTTCTCTCGCATGTATTCTTGCTGCTCCAAGTGGTACATCTCCTCCTCATACCATTGATGTTCCTCTGCAAGCTGCTGATCCCTACGGTTATGCATCTCTTGCTGCCTCTGCCACTTATTCAACAATATACGTGAGGTAACCCTAGGCCTTGAAGTCTCGCCTCTTTCTATTCGGCTATTCAGGAACCGAACACTGCGCTCTTGGAGCTCCACACTAGTGACTTGCCAATTAGGGTCTACTGAGCCACTTTGCTTTGCCCTATCAGACGTCAGCACCTTTTGCCTTTGCCTTTGGGATCACTTGCGGACACCATATTCATGGAGAAGGAAATCATGCTTGGGACGGGGAAAAGTCTGCTTGTCCACCTTCATATTGTTGTTAAACTTCAGGTGGCCTTCCTATATAACCCTCTGGATGCGCTGCCTGAACATTCGGTAGTCATTGATGGAGTGAGAGTTAGTATCGCGAAAGCCACAATATCTTTTATCCCTCAGTCCCTTAGGACGCCGCATTGCATGAGTTTCTGGTAGCTTGACACGTCCTTCCTTGACTAGCAGCTCAAAGAGTTTATCAGATTTGGAGATGTGAAAGTCATATCCCCTTTGTTCTGCTTCATCCGGTGCTGGTTAACCTGCATGGGCTCTTTTCCCTAGACTAGCTAGCTCGGCTGTAGCTATCTCATCCTCATCATCATACTCCTCCGCGTCCTCCAGAAAGCCCTGGTATGCTTCATAGGCTACATTGCCCCCTTTCTGGTAGCGAGTATCCTTGTTGATGCTCTGGAATTGGTTGACCATGATTGCCAAGCGTCGTGAGAGCTGTCCAAGATCATCAAACTCCATGCCGACGAGCTTCTCCCTGATACTCGGGTGCTGTAACACCCTAGGTGTTAAGCATCTCTTTTGCATGAGCATTTGCATAGCATAATCATCATTTCATGCATAATCATGTTACTAGTGATATTCATATTGATTTAACTTTAATTTATACTTGTTTGATCTAGCTACCATATGATGATAGCTATAATATGGTTTTGGACCTAGACTTTGTTTAGTTATATTTTTGACCTAATTTAGGACCATGTTTGAGCTTGTGAATCCTTTTGGAAAATTTTTATAAATCTGCCCTAGAGCTTTATACTCTTTTGAGTCATTTTGAAATCCTTTTCAAAAGTGCATGTTAGAGTGGTTTCTAGCCAAAGTGCTCCATATATGAAATGTAGTACTTTTTATATAGATCAAAAAGTCTTGTAGGAGCTCCTTGGGAAAATGCTTGCAAAAGGTTCAAATCGGGCCAAACAGTTTGGTCACATTTGAATTTGAATTCAAACTCTGTTTTTATCCAAGTGTTATATACCTTGCTGTTTTTAATTTATATCTCCAAATCTAGGCTGAATCGGAGAAGTTCATATTGAGACTTTTGTAGCTTATGAAATTCTCTACAAAATCGGTGTTTTGGTTTTTCCAAATTCAGCACGAATCTCGAGGTACAGAGCAAAAACCGAGGCAAGGTCAGGAGAGGGGGGTAGGGACCTATCGGCCGCCGGACAGCCGACACCGCCGCGCCGACGTGGGGCGCGCATGATGAACTCGCGGCTCGGATTTTCGCGAACCCGGGCTGCGCGCCACATATAAAGGGCGGGCAATGGCTTGCCCTAACCCTAGCTCCATTTCCCACGTGCCGCGGAGCCCTATTTGCATTCGGCGCCGCCGCCTTCGCCGTCGCCGTGCCGCGTTCCACCGCCGTCCACCCACTAAACCTCGCCAAAATGAATCCCTAGATTCGCCTACGTGCTCTATCTCTTGCCATTGGTGAAACGAGGTAAAGGTCAAGACAACAAGCTCATTTCCGCGTCTCCGTCGCTCGCCGTCGAGTTCACCATTGCCGCCGTCGAGTCGAGCTCATGGCCGAGCTCATAGGTCGCTTCTAGGTCTTTCTTTTGCATATTCTAGCATCGCCCGGAGGTCTTTGGAGCTTGTGCTTTAGATGGTTGAGTGAATCTTGCCGTAGTGGAGTCGGGACGTGGCGTCATTTGCCATTTGTGCTTCGTCGCCGCCGCCGTGCATGCTCATGGTTAGCGCTTCGGATGAGCTTCTTCAAGCTCAAAACCACCATGCATGTCACCCACGAGTCCAGCCGAGTCGGGAATGAGGTGTAGGTTGCTTGGTTTTGCCCTGTAATGGCTAGTCGCCGTCGATCCACGCCGTCGTCGCCGCGCCCGGCAAGATATGCACGGTGTGTTCTCGAACGACCTTCCTAATGCTCAAAATCGTTTTGCATGTCACTTGTGTCGCTCGGGAAGTCGAGAACGGGTAATCGGTTTGCCGTCTTCGGAAGGGGAATGGCGGACCGCCCCTCGGCCGCGCCGCCGCCGCCTTCGCCGCCGGCCGGCGCTAGAGCCGATTCGGTTGGGGATTTTTGCATGAATCGATAGATCTTGTCAAGGGGATGCCGTAGGTGTCCTTAGTTCGCCGGGGAAACCCCGCGGGCCGGCGAGATCCGCCGCACCCGCCCGTGTGCTTTGTTTCATGTCAGCGACACGCGGGACCCACGCGTCATCCGGTTTCTTTTATATTTTCATTTTTTTCCGGTTTTTACGTTAAAAAGCTTTGAAAATTCATATCTCGGTCATTTTTAAGTGTTTTTGAGTGAAACAAATTTTGCCATGCTTGTTAGGTAATAGACTACAGTATAAAAATATGAAACCCTATTTTCCAACAGTTTTTATATATGGTTATATTTAGGGCCATAAATGCATGGAAAATGAGAAAATCCATATCTTTTAATTGGTACAACATAAAAATATGCTTCCTGTGCAAAATGTTTTTATTTTTGTGAGTAGAGTCCAAGAAAAATATCATGCATGGTATGTTCTGTGGAGGAAATGTGATTTTCTATTTATGTGCCATTTGTAGTGTGATGTTTAGAAAATCATAGGGAAATAATTACTAGGGTTTTGGATGTGAAACTTGGTGTGCTTGGTTTTGATAGGTTTTAGTAGCTTGTCATACTCAGAAATCTGTTGTCGGACACTTTTCATAGTACAAAAGTATTTTCACATCATGTTTTAATGCCTCCAAGTGAATTTTGTGTAGGGTTGTGTATGCATGATCTTGCCGTGAAATTTTTATGGTAGCCTTTGTAGATCAAGTAGGATGCTCTGGTAATTTTTGTAGAATTTCTCAAGTGGTTATGTATTTATCATAAATGGGTTGCATAGGAAATACCTTAGAAATGCATGTTTATATGTTAGGGTAATATGTTTTGGTTGGCCTACTATTTGTTCTTAGCATAATTAGGACTTGTTGATGTGCTTAGTTTGATAGCCTTGTGCTTTTGGTCAATTTATTAATCCTAGCTTCTATATATTTATAGTGTGCATGTGTAGTGGATAATTAGGGCATATCATTTTATGTGCTTTAATTCATCTTTTGGTTTGACCAATAGGTTTATTTGGTAGATTATAACTTCTTTGGAAAAGTTCTAGATGAAGTGCATGCTTGAGTAATTTGTTTGAGATGTCCTAAGTCATAGTGCATGTCGAAAACGAGCCTCTATTTTTTCCTGTTTTTCGGTTTTGTAGATGACGAGAATCAGGTCGAGCGTGTATTGAATGGTTTGTAGGAAATTTGGTTAGTTTTCCAACGAGTATTTGTTTGCTAAATTTGGAGTTGTAGAACTCTCTGTAGGATTTTTTTTGCGACGGACGGTAGGTCTAACTGTCTTTTTCACGTAATTAGTGAGTTAGAAGTGTTATGCTTGATGTAGATTACTAGGGTTTCTTAGGTGGTTATGTTTGTGTTTCTACCCGAAGAGACATGCACTTACTAGTATCATACATCATGAAACATTCATTCATCATTTCATTTTAAATACAAGCAAGTATATGTTTATGCACTTGTAGTAATCTTTTCTCCATCATATGCATCATCTCGGGATCGGGAGAGGTGATAGAGGAGCTGATCGAGGAGCGGGACGGGGAGCTTCACCACCTCGGAGTTTTTTAAGAGGTCATCGGAGGAGGAGAGTCGACCGTCGAGCCGTGAGTGCCCGGGAGCACGTGCTCCTTTCACGTTCTGTGAGGCAAGCCCGGAGCATTACGCCTTTCCTATTCTTCTCAATTAATTTGACTTGAGTCCTTCTATATGTTTCATGCATTAAGTTTAGGAAAATGGTTAAAACCGTTGTTGCACAAAGATCCTTATTGAAGTTGCCCTATCTTATTTAGAAGTCTAGGTTAAATGCTCGGTATCATGATTGCGGTGAGGCGGTGATTTCGGTCACTTGAGAGAATGTTACGAACAATCACATGGGTGATTGTCAAGTCGCTACCGAAAACCCGATTTATAAAACATGTGAGATTGGATGGATATTGTGGTCTTTGCATCCGATCGATTAAGGACTGATATCTTATCGGGTTGTGGTCGAAAGTTGAACGTACTGTTCATATAGTAGGCTCTGCGAGGTCGTGAGCCACGAAGCTTGTGAGAATGTTAGGTGGCTTTGCCCGCTTTATCGCTCCTCCTTTGGCGTGGTAGGTTGGGATTGATTGGGCGCAAGTAGATGCGCACGAAGCGTCGTCTTCATTGCCGGCTCACTTGGTGGCCCGAGAAGGAGGGGGTAGCCGGCAGGACCGAGACATACGACCCGTAACATCTTGGAAGTGATTAGGGCTGCCTTTGCAAAGTAGTCCAAGTGTATGACGGGGGTATTCGCCACCGGTGGTTTGCAATCGATTCAAATCGCCCCTCCTCTCTGGTCGGTGAGAACCCGGGTTGCGTCCGTGACATCGTAGTCTAATATCACAATATATGCTATATTTATGATGTTCTTGCTTTGTTAAAATATTGATCAAGTTACTTATCTTTGTTATTTATATTCTTGAGCAACTATTTAATCTTGACTATACGGGACCACGTGGTTATTTATCTTAATAAATACCCTTTTAACTTGGAAAAATACAAGTAGTATGTGTAGGCTCACTAATCAACTTTATTTTGAAATTAATGTGAGTGAGCGAATACCGGATAAAGCCTAGCATAATCCTTGGAGTCTTTTATTTTTATTTGTCGGGTAAGTCTAGCCGAGTATTTGTGTACTTTCGGGGTTTTATTCCCATTGTTGCGGGTGAACATTTGTACCATGGGTGCTTGTAAGACTTGTTTGTATCTTGCCGATGAGGAGTAAAGGGCGGGGCAAGGCATTCCATATCCCCGTCTCATCTTTGTTGCGGGGTTGACTACTTACTTGGCACTACCTTATCTTTATTTCCATTGAAACGATATTTGGTTTTCAAAACTCTTTTGCTTCCGTACTATGAACCCTGAGTTTGTAATAAATGGTACATCTCACTCGATATTAATATATGTTCAAATTTGGTTTGAAATACTGCGGATTGTACTTCTTCGAGCTCAATGATCTTGGTTGTTATTGTTGATGAGTTTGAAATCACTTTCGGAGATTTCCGGAATACCAGGTTTATATGGACTCAAGTGTAGGCTGCGATTGCTTTCGATGATTGCGAATTATACTTGATTTCTTATAAATTGGTCGGCTTTGTCACGGAGTGCATGCCACGCATAGCTACGGCGGTAGATTGATTGTCTAGCAAGTTTAGAGAATAGGAGAAGTTCTTGGTCTCTAAATCTGCGTAAGAACTCTTGGGGCGTCTCGTTATATCTCTCGTGTCATCCCCATCGGATCAACCGACTCTTTTTCATTGGAACCATTTGAAGAAGTAGTCATGAAACTTTTGCTCCGGCTCTAACCGGGTTCCAATAGAGTTGGTCGGCAACGTTTGTAAACCAAACGAAAGCCGGTCCTATGAGAGACATTGGGAAGTAGCGGATCCTCCATGCTTCATCTCAGTAGCGAGCTCTCCCCAATTTGTATCGGTAGCAACCGATGTGCTCGTGGTAGTAGTATCATCCTCGTCCGAAAAAACTTGGTCGGGTCACTTGGAGGTTTCAGATCTTGGAGGGAGCGCCATCTTGTTGTACCAACACGGATATGGAGATCGGTACATATAAGGCCCATTTTTGGGCTTCAACCCAAACCGGTTACGCATCATATCGGCCATCTTGTGCAAGAGCATATCTATGCCTGAATTCTGGGGTCCATATGACTGTCCCCGATGCGTGCTTGTACCCGAGATTCTGAGCATTCAGAGTTGAGTAATCAGTAAACTCAGTATAGCCAGGCCCAAAAAGATTCCACTACAGCCCATTGGTCATTGGAGAGATCATATAAGCAACTGGTGGAGGATTCCCAGGTGTACCGAATGCCATGTCCCCATACATGGGACGGGACGTCTTGGTCTCCCGAGCTTTTGTTTTGGACTTCTGCTTTTTTGGTGCTTCTTCCTCATCCTCTTCCTCCTCATCTTCTTCTTTCGTCTGCAACACCTTTTCTTGGCTATGGATTTGGCGTATGAAAGTATGTTGGTCCAGAAATTTCACCGAACCGCTCTTCAAACTATTTATCAGCCTCAGCTCCAAAGCTACTCCTCATGATGTGGCGGAAGGTGTTGAGGAAAACCGCATTGTGATTTGTCATTGTCTTGCCCACGGCATCATAAATGACCTCTTGCATCTCTTGTTGTCGTCTTCATCATCAGTTTTATCAAACTTGCCGGGCAGCATCACTCTTGGCAGCTCCAGCTTCTGGAAGATCCTACTGCTCTTGTTCTTGGAGAAAGACAGGAAGCACTATTCAGTGAAAGCGGTGACTTCGCCCGCACCTTAGTTTCCATCTCTAGTGGCGGGGTCTTCCGGAGCGAGCTTGATGATTTCACCTTCATCGTCCGGGCATCTTGACTTCAGACTTGAGAGTCCCACCGGGCGTGCTAAAAAGTGTGTCGGCACAAAATGTGTCCTTGTGCCTCTGTTGACACCTGTTATAACATAAAATATATAGGGTTTTAAAACTGAAATAAGGGCTGAAAATGAATATCAACATAGTATAGGGGCCTAACTAACATAATTCCATGAGTTTTGGTGATTTATATATTTTTCAGGGATTAAACAGGAATATGCCCAAGAGTTTGCAAGGCCTACGACATAAAGACTTATCCGTGAAGCAATCCAACTTGAAACCCACGCAAGAACATTCCAGAAGACACCAGAAGGCACGACCCACAGGATGGGGCCCACCCGGCGTAAGGCCGGGGCGGTGCCGCGCCAGAGCGGCGGAGGGCGGCCGCCCCGGTGGGGCCCATTTGTCATCCTCTCCTTCCATGTCGGTTCCCAACCTCATTGAGGAGTGATCTGGTCCATCTATCAAGGTCGGTTTGATCCTACGGCTACGGAGGCTTGCTTGGCCCCTACTCCACCTCGGGGCTATATAACCAGACCCCCTATCCCCAGGGAGAAACCCTAATTCATTATCATTCATTATCAACAGGCTGAGGCCCTAAGTCTCCCCCTAGGTCTAGACTAGAACTAGAACTAGATGAGCTAGCATTCAAGAGGGATTAGATCTCATTAGATCTAGTCTTTAGAACAAGAGAGATAGAGAGAGGGAAGGAACATGAGGAGGTGCTGGCCTGTCAGTGCTACCTCCACAACTTGTCCCTCGGTGGAAGTTAACCTACGCCTGGAGTTACTCTGGTAATCAGCTTCTTCTTTTAGTAAGCAACATTGTTTATATTGTTCTTCTGATCTGCGAGTCTCTTTTGAGTACTTTAATCTATTGCAATAGATTGGGGTAATATTCACAATGTAAGCGTGGTGCTTAGGCTCGGGTATCTCGTTAGATTCATCCTATATTCCAGATCGGTGGTAGATCACGCGGTGATAGCTCCTACTAAGTAGAGCGTCGTTGATCCTTTGTATTCCACCTCCCGTCTATAGGACTAGTGGGATTTATCTCTAGATGAATCATTCTTTGTTGGTGATTCTCTCTATGTGATGTCCCCAGATAGAACAGTAGAAGGCAAGTTTACTAGGAGTAGGATCAGATATCTTAGTAATCACCTCTAAACTCTCAACCTTCTCAAGTCTTGTGCTATTCGGGGTTAAGATTAGATCGTAGTCTCCCTCACACGTTTCCCTATGGATACGATATTTAAAACCCTTCGGGTGAAGGCTACAACGGTATCCATGCGCTTGCAGATTATTCATCTTCAATATTTCTATGGGCATGAAAAATACCAGCGAGGCCCCTGTCTCCCCATCATGAGGCAACCCCGGGCCGATTGGCCAACAATCGAGAGATCTTTGGAGCCACGCCTACACCCTCGCAACTTCACGTGAAGCGTCGCAACTAGAGCGCCCAAGGGCTCAAGTGACCATGGGGCCTGAGATGATCTAGGCTGAGGGGGAAACTTTGGTTCCCCAAGATGAGCTTTTCGAAGGCTGCGGCGCCTGAAGAGGGCCCTCTCCCTCCTTGGAGGCATCTGAGGGTGCCCTTCAGCTCGTTGCCCTCCAAGCTTACGATCCGAGCATTTCCGCGGGACGGGGGGGGCACTATGTAAAAGGCTAATAACCGCCCGGTGAGCCCGGAGGCGTCGCTAATAACGGCGTCACGTGTTGTGACATTACCGACTTGTGGGCGAGCATCGAAGAGGCGACGGATGGTCCCACAAGACCAATACGCGGCGGTAATAGGAGGTCATTACGGACCGTGTTCATGTAACGCCGCCCGTTTTCTTAATCCGCACGCGTTTTTCGTTGGGCACAGACGCCGCGGCTACGGGCCGACGCTTTTGAAACCGAGTGTCTGCTGGGGAATTCAACGTATCTCGGACACGCGTTTCATCCGGGGCGCATTTTCGAGACCGATCGTGGATGCAACCCCAATCCGAGGAGCAGCGTTTTTTGCTTACGAGGACACCTTTTCGGCGCCGCCCGTGCATGCCGATTACGGTATTACTGGGCGTGCGTTGATTCATTGAACTCGGCGTGGTCAAGAACCGTCCGTGTTGCTTGACACCGATTCTGAGCGGCGTGCCGCAGATAACGACGCTTGGAACATACAAGGGTCTCGTAATGGTCACTTAAATTAAAGTCGCGCGTTTATTCTCGGACAAGTTGTGTTAGGAGGTGTCGTACATGTCGCAACCACTACCGACGCGGAAGCGTTTCGGGCGAGTTGTGTTAGGAGGTGTGTGCGTACATGTCGCAACCACTACCGGACAGCGTTTATTTTTCGGGCGAGTTGTGTTAGCGAGGTGTGCGTACATGTCGCGCCTCCTACCGACGCGGCGTATAGTTTCGAGGCGAGTTGTGCTAGCGGTGTCTGCGTACATGTCGCATCCACTACCGACACGCAGCGTTTATTTTTCGCGAGGCGAGATGTGTTAGCGGTGTTTGTACATGTCGCAACCGCTACCGGCAGCGGTCATTTCTGAGCGTGTGTTGTCGCCAGCTGTATGCGGCTATTTGCCGGTATTGCGGACACGTATCGGTGAACAGGCGCTTAGCGGGTGCGCGTGCACGTGAATCACATGTTATAGTCGCGGCGTTCTTTGCCGTAGTCCGCAGTGTCTGGCGTTGCGAACACATGTCGGTGAGCGAGACGCTCTTAGAGCGATGGGTGCAGCGCTGTATTTGTCTCGAGTCTTACGGTCGCCCGGCCCTGCTAGAGGCGATGGATGTTGACACGCGCCTCCGTACGTAATGAATTTGGCCGGGCTGCATCCGGTTTTGAACGGGCCTCAAAAGCCGCGGCGGCCGGCCTTCCTTTGGGCCTGAATTTGGACTCGCATGTTAGGCCCGTTCTCTTTGTGGTACAACGCTGGGCAACGTTTTCATTTGCGTAGGTTATAACACCGCGGACATATTATTATTTATATTATATATATATATATAATACGTTGCCACACACTTCAACACCCCGTCTCTCTCTACGGTGGTGGCGGCACACTTTGCGAGGGGGGGGGGCGGGCGGCGGAGGAGCGCGACCCACGGGGCCCGGCGGCTATATATATTTGTTGATGATTGATTTGCTACGCTCGCTATATAGTACTCCCTCCGTCTCAAAATAATTCATCATGTTGACTTTAAGACATCATGTTTGATCACTCGTCTTATTCAAATTATTTATACAATTTAGGAAATAAATAAATTATTATTAAAATATCTCTAATAATAAAATAAGTCACATCAAATTGGATCATGTTTATATAAAAATTTGAATAAGACGGCGGTCAAACATGACATCTTAAAGTCAACATGATGAATTATTTTGAGACTGAGGGAGTACACTATATTTGGATCGCCTCCTTGGTGTCGGTGTAGTGTCGGAACTGCGGCGGACGCGACGAGGCTCCAAGTTGGAAGTTGTTCCTCCTGTTGGATGCGTATTTGGAGGATCTTCGCTCGAGCAAGTCCTCCGGCCAGCCTACAACAGAAGCACGTCGTCCACGGCATCCGGAGGTGGCATAGTTTCTCGGTTGAATGGAGGCTAGGGTTTTTCCTTACCCCATACATGCTTCCCAAGAAGCAATCTCAACCGTTGAATCCAACCGAGATCAGCGGTGCACAAGCATCGGGCTTGTCATTTGGTTTGGGCTGCTTTGTTGGGCTCCAAATTCATCCTCCATCCGGAAGGATAGCCCAACAAAATCTGTTCCTCATCATCCACAAACTCACAAAGATGAGGCTTTCTACCTTGCTTCATTTCATTGTAATCCAATCCACAAGCATCTGCAATTCAGCATAGGTAGCCTCCAGTTTTGCAGTGCTTGTCCTCGAGTGTAGGGAAACAAAAAAAACTTCTAAATGACCCTTCCATTCCGGTCTTGATTCATTGCCATGATAAAGCTCAATCCGCACCTTGAGAATGCATCGATAACACTAGCCTTCACACAACCAAAGTAATCACTACGGATGTGTACACAAAGAAATCAGTTCCACACCACAAGCGGTCATCTTGAAAGTAAAGTTTCAATAAACCATAAAAGTGCACTATCAACCGTGCGGAAAGTGCCATAGTAAACAAACAAGTTCTATCATCGAGTCTTATGAAGTCAAGCATCTCAATTTTTTAAAATATGACAAAGGAAAAAGATGACAAGGTAGACGTTCACACAATCAAATTTGACACATGAGTAGAAGTTCATCCATTGTTTTAGACCAAAGGTATTCACCGGCTTTATTGAAAGCTTAACGAACACCCATGGCCTTGCCCTGGGGTTACCGATTTACAAGACAAAAGCACTCAGTAGTGCTGCACCGGACCAAACTCAACTTCTACCATAACTCTACTTCATAATACCACTAAACGAGTTCAAATGATAACTTGACCAACATTTTGCGCGACACGGCGGCACACGACTCAAAAGTTTAACCTCCTATGCGGCTCGAAGGCACGCAACACGGACAAGTTTTTCTTATTTTGCGGCACGAAGGCATGCGGCACAGCCCAACCAGTACTCATCACACCTCCTATGCTTACGGACATTCAGCGAATGCCAAAAGAAGCGATCACGCGAGCGCTTGAGGACGAAAGTCGAATCATCTCTTACGCCACCGGCTTCATCTTGGTCTTCAAGAGTGGCTTTCAGGTCTTGATCAGCAAAGCATCGTCTTGTAGATAATCCCTTTAGGAGAGGACACCAACTTCTTGTTGATGGCCATGTTGTTGCGTGTCTTCCAAATGGTCCACATCGCCCCTTGCATCATGCTTGCAGACTTCTTTGCTTTAGCTTTGTCTTCCACCCTGACCTCAGTATCCTTAACTCTATTAGTGTGTCTTGTTGTCCTTGACCGGCTTCAACACCTTACGTATCTCCGGTTGGTCTTCTACATCTTTATTGGTTGAAGTCATATTGTCTACCACTTTGCTAACCGCTTCAGCAATAACTTCATTTGCCAATGTCTTTGTCTATTTTGTAATTCCTCTTCGGTGTCCACAAACCCTAGGATAGCAAGGTCCGAATCCTTGGTGGGTATCAGGGGTTGTGGACCCTGTTCAGGTATTGCTTCCTGATTCCCACTATTTTCAATTTCATATCCCAATATCTCTAAAAATGTCATTGTTACTTTCTTTCCATGATTAGATGTTCCAGAGCCCGATTTGATTCTTTTGGAGGTGATTGGTTGGAAGCAAAATTGAATTCACGGGATTCGGGCTCATCTTCATCTGTTACCTCATCATCTTCTAGATCAAAGTCATCATCATCAGGTTGGTTGGGAGGTACTTGTGGCAGTTTATCAGAGTAAAACCAGTGAATTTTCCTCCCTTTGGTATTTATGAACACTTCTGAGGCACCTTTGATCTCATAGGGATTCTTGCAAGAGATTTGTATCCACTTGATTTCCATTTTAGTGATGGTTTGTGCACTTTTTCGGAGCCCCCCAATTTTGCTAGTTCAAGTACAGCAAACTCTGTTCTTGCAATATCAGGTATACCATAGGCTTTAATCCAAACTGTTTTCAAGGTTTGAAAAGACTCTGGATCTCCATCATACTCCTCTACCACAGCAACAACATCTGAGGTAATGAATTTGATCTGTTTCATCTTAACAAGCAGATTTAGGACAGCTTTAGAAGGCATATTCACCACAAATTCACTGTTGGATAGCCTTCTAACATCCCAATTCCACTCTGAGTCAGCTCTATATCTCAATTCAGTCAGAACTCTAGTTCCATCCATTGTAAACTCTCGACAATGTACAATATACGACACAAAGAGTTTACAAGCAATGTTGGTCATAATGCTCGGTCACACACAACGCATGCTCATAAAGATCAACAATACTCCTATCATGCATATCCCTGATGTGCACAAGGTCAAGGTGGAGACCGGCACAAGGGCGAAATGCTACTTTTATGTCCTTGGAAGCACCGAACATTAGTTTCAGTTTAAAGCTCATTTGTCGTTGCCAATATTCATAATCGCATTTCTCACGCCCTGTCCAAAATACTATTTTCTCCAGAACTTTGGCGTTTTGAATAAAGAAGTTGACAAATTCCACATCTCTCTTCCTGCCCTTGTAATCTAACAGTACTAGTTTCTTAAGGTGGCTTTGAAGACAATCAAGATGATCAAGGGCATAATGGTGCTTCACCCTTTTTGACCTGGCCTTCAAAAGAGACCACGCAAATGAAACAAACAAAAAAAAATGCGGAGTGAACACGCAAAAGCGTAGTGACAACGATTGCACAATTTGACTAAATGAACATTTATTCAGACATAATTCGGATTACACATAAACAATTCAATTCATAAATATCATGAAATATCAGCTACATTTGAGCGTGTAAAAAAATCTCATCAAGTAATATAAGCTAGAAACTAAATGTGGAATGTAAGGTACATATAAATTTTTGATCCAAATGTTAGTTACCTTCACATAGAGCTTTTGGAGGCAGGGGAAACAATTCAGAAGACTAACAGCATCATTAATGTCAGGAGATGGCATGGACACAACCAAAACTTTAATAGCTCCCATCGATATGGGAATGCGGAGGTATAGACATCGCAAAGCAAAACTTTGGTTATACGTATTGACATAATGTATAAATAATAAAGTAAATCAAGTAATGGCATGGTGAACTTACACCTTTGTTAAGAATCGGCCTATTCACGGATTACCGGATCCGTTTTCCGTTCCCAATCCAAGAGAAAGACGATCGAGAAGTTGTAGATAGATCCCGTTTCCCTTGCCGTTCCCCCAAGAAGAACACACGAGACAGATATATGAGGGGGAGCAATCTCTTCATTCATCATCATAGGTACACACATAGTCATTTTATATAGATGTAGCCATCAGGGTATATATGGTAGCCTCCAAGGCCCATATGGTATGAGCCCATCATTCCTCTAATTGAGGAATTCTTAACACTCCCCCTTGGGCGAATACCATGACAAATATATGTCTCGTTAAAAAACTCCAAAAACCCAATGGGAAAAAATGGAGAAAGAGTGCATTATTGTCGTTAAATGCATTTGCACATTGTTGCCTCATTAAAAACCTTACATGAGAAACTTGAGAAAAAAACTCATCAAGAAAAAAAAAAGAGTACAACAGATGTCTTGAGGACAAATTATGACCTTCTAGATCATATCATTTTGAATTCTCTAGGATTCTGATCAAGGGATAGGGGATTCTCCCCCTGAACCTTGCATAACTATCCCACTATGCCAAAAAACACCTTCTACAGGAAGAATATCCACATACAGACTTAACAAGTTTATTACATGCATAGCAGGGATATATAACCTTCACATCATGTTACTTCTGGAACCCATGAGATAAAATTATACATAAACAATAAGCCCGCTTACTTAAATGGTGTCGTGATAGAGGCTTCAATTTAATAGACCTTTCAAACTCGCCCTTTAGAATAACACCACCAAGGTATATTATTTGAGATCTTCAAAGTCTCATGAGTTACACGATCAATATCATGTAAATACTCCCCCGATGACAACATTCATTGAGGTCATCCATTGCCCACGACATTAGTCATTATTTGCAAATAAACATAGACATGAATAGTCCAAGGGAGATTACAAGATGTGATTTCACAATAGTTAGTCTTCATGACATTTGTTTCACTTTGCTCTTCAAGAACAATAAGAATAAAGAATAATGCTAAGAGCATTGTCATGCATATATTAGAGTGCATATTTGTGTAACATAAAGTTGCAAAAGACACACCTTCGAGATGTGATTAATAATCATTATTCCTTATATGGTAATTTTTTCTATTCATAATAGTCGTGACTCCTTCAGGGGATTGACTACTGATTCTTCAAGAATCTTTAATATATAATAAGACATCATTGTCCACAAAACTAGCAAATGGGGCGTATTGCTAGGAGCACCAAATATATCATATAACTTTTTCAGAGGATATTTCAATTCCAAACTTCAGGTGGATAATGCATTCTATCACAAGTATATATATACCCACAATAAAAGCTCATAGAGTGAACATGTGCTTATATGGTATCTTGTTATTCCTTTCATTTCCTCTTTTCATTCTCTCTTGGGTCATATATGGGTCTTTCCCTTTCAAAGGGATTCACATATTTTGGTGCATTTAGACTTATAACCATATTCCTTCAGGGGAAAAAAAACTTTAGGGAGTTGTTATCTTTATGGAGAGGTTACTTCACATAAAGGACAATATTGGTACGAGATTTTAATGTTGCTTTCCATGGATTTTTAGAATCCCATTCTTTGCATATTTAATTCATGCCATTAGCTTGATTCATTATATAGCGAGAACATATTTTTACAGAACTTATGTCGAGCTGGTCTATTAAGACCTTTTTGAACCATCGCTTTTCACCACATATTATTTCAATAATAACCCATAATTATCCGAACATCGGGTTCAAGATATCCACTTAGCGATTTTTGATTCAACCTCAATTGCACATTTCATTTGACCCGATATGAGAGCTTCAAGCACTCTTGCCATGGACTTTATTCGGATCCGGATTCTCATAAAGAGACTCATTTAGCAATTATAGAGGTAAACAAGTGTCGACACATATTTTCTCGACTTTAAACATCTTAATAATGATCTTCATTATTTCCCAAAATGATAGATCAATTGTTGTTCCGTATTTCGGCATTATAGTATACGGCGCATTGCTAGGATTTTCATCTCGGGATGAACCTCATCATGAGGTAACTCACCAACAGGGGTGATTTCTCTACAGGAGTATGAGAGGAGTTTTATCACATACAATGTGAGCTTGCTACATGAGCATATGCTTGTGACATAGGCCACAAGATCTTATTTACAGCGCCCCCGCATAATTTGATCAATATGCCAATGTCAAGTGGATATGAAATTAATCCGGGTATATCCACATCTACTTCGGGTAGAAGTATTCATTTAGTTATTAACCAATTTGGTTGCTCCTCATCAATCTGAGTTATACGGCATAACTCCGTGCTATACACGCAGTATAACTAAACAACTAGTTTAGTTTGGATTTGTGCGTTTTTGATTCATAAATATCAAGGCATTCCACGGAATGGGCATTCATCTCCCCTAATGCCGAGATATTTAATAGCATACTAAAATCCCCAATCACCAACTTCAAGTGGTGTATGTATGCTTCTTGTGGTGATTTATGTGGGAAATATTACGCATACGGGGGTATATTACTATTTTTATATGCAAAGTGAGCTTGGACTTTATTAATGCGATTTGCATGAATACCGCGTGGCATTCAATTCCTTCTACAGGAGGAGTATATATCCTCAACTTCTTGTTGAGACCATAACTTCTAGTGAAGTATAAACTATTGCTCTTCAAGTTCTTGCTTTCAACAAAAACGTATGTAGTCATCTAGACTTAACACCTTTAGTTCTTGACGTAACCCATAATTTAGGCAAAAGCAATCCTTGAGGGTCTAATGCTCACCAATTGTTGTACAATTGACGGTCGATCTATCCACTTTGTGTATATTGACCTTCTAGGTCATATGTATATGAAAAAAGACAACTTATGGTGGCATTGCGCTTTCGGCGCGCTAGCTTGGTGTGCATAGGATAGTAAGAATGTAGCATTTAGCCAAGGTTGAGCAAAAAGCTTCGGATGTAGAGTTATTTTATAGTCCAGCTCCTTTTTATTGCCCAAAAAGTGACCCAATTACTCGTACCATAGAGCAAAATTGAGTCATTATATTTATTGCAACATATTCGTATTCTATATGAAGCATGGCTTGGATCAATTCATTTTTCAAAGCATGAAGAGAGAAGCTTTTAATAGAATAGATAAGACCAAGAATTTTTATTTATCCGGGGAAAAGTTATTTTGGCCGCTTGGCGAGAGCAACAAAGACCAATGTCCTTACGGGATAGACTCTCAACCGATAGAAAAATTCATATGGTAAAAGATACATCAAACAAACATATGTAGTTGTCAAATCCATATGGCACTTGAGCCTAGGATAACTACTATGGTGATAATTGATTAATATCAAAATTAGCTTCAGCTTTATTGTGATGTGGGATTCATACTTGTTGCCCGCATTCCATCTTCTGGCAGTTGACAAGTTGATATTAATACATTTGTTTAGGTGTGGCATATACGAGTGCTACTAGCCAATGTATTGTCGCATAGAGTAGTCACTCCACAGTATCATTTGGCTTACTTTACTTGTAGACATTTCCCTCTATGATACCCATTGTCATTTCAGCGACTGTGGATAACTCTAACCTGAGACTTGATATGCACTTCGGGGCTTCATTAGTCCAAGAAAGGACAAATGGTTTTCTTCATCGGGAAGAAGTATTATGTTTTCAAGACAAAATAAACTCGAATATTAAATTCTTAGTATTATTGTAGCAACTTCGAGTTGCTTAGGGGAATGTATTATCTGTTAGAAATTATACTTATAGAAGGTATTATCTCCCATCAAGGGAAGATACAAATGAATCCCGAATCATGAGTCCGATATACCAACAAGTCTCATATAATGGTTTTTCTTGAGTGTTACTTCGGGTAAATAAACCAAAGCATTAAAGAGAGCACACAAGAGAGAGAGAAATAGTCTTATATATAGCCATACATGTTTCTTTTATTTCCCAGAATTTTGCAAGCATATGTGCTCTTCTATGGTATTTATATTGGTCTTCGGATAATACTTCGGGATTATATAGCCCATAGAACATATCATCACACATACATATTATAAGGGAAAAATCCATATTTAATTTTTGTGTAATATTTCATTGCACAAAATTTTTTCGGCAAGGATGACACTTGCTAACATGGAAGTATATGTTGTGGTTATGTGAAAAAAAAAAAATAACGACTTCAACGGGCGAGCGTGTCATAAAAAGAAAGATGATAAAACAATCCTCTTATGCATGCTAGTGACTTCTGGACACGCATGAGTTTTTGGGCTCTCGGGTACACCACCATGAAAATGTTAGCAAGTGCCTGTACCCCGGATATACGCCACGACGAAGCCATGCAACTGCAGGTCACAATAGGATCGTGCTATATATCATGGGTATGCTTGCACGACCACACAACAAGCGGAGCGCAACTAGTCAGCGATACCACAGCAAGCCATGCACTGTGCTCATCAAAGGAGGATAAATCCACCACGCGAAATATTCCGCAGGTGCATCGGTCACTTTTTGGCTTCGGGCCACAGGGCACTACACAAGTGCACAATGCTGCAGTAGACCTGTGCACAAGATGTTCGATCATAATGATGGTTAATAGTTGCATGTGTGGTTGGAGCCCGATCAAAACAGCAAACAAAATTGCATAATCACAAGAAACTACGGGTTCTAGTTGCTAAACACAGATCTACTTAAAATTATGCAATCTACAAGATTGATCTAGTAGAACTTGAGTGTGGAGAAAACTATCCATCTGTTGACAAACAAGATTAAACTGCTATAGAAAAGTTCATCTACCATCAAGATAAATCTACAGGATTTATAGCATGGTATAGAAAATAATAGATATCAACAGAAAAGATTAACAACAAATTGTAGATGTTGTTGGGGGTAAATTCATGCCAGGCAAAGGCCAAGAACCTGCGTTGTGACGACGAGTTGAGCCAGCCAAGGCCGCGGCAACAGGAGACCACCGCAGTTTGCAGAGACGATCATTGACCAGGCAGCACCAGGCAGCGCTCCAAAATCGGGAGTAACTCATCCCCGTGGATCAAACATTGATCGGAAAAACAAGTTCATAATTAGACAAACCGATCCAATGCAAATAAATTAAAGGGGAGAAACAGTGGTCTTCCTTGTGGAAAGTATGTACTAGGATTAATCTACGGATTAAATCTGATAGATACTATTGAGTGAAAAAAAAAATCAAAAGGCAAACCGTGGAATTGTGACTTTCTTGGCATGCGGAACATGCATGCTGGTCGTCAAGCGGTGCCATGGGGCTGCCGGCCACACGTGCTCGTTCGACATCCACGGCCATAGACGCGTCCTGCAGCATCCTGCAGCACCGCCATGCACCCCACGACGAGGCATCGAGCCACGCGCACAGGTTGTTGCTGGTTGGAGATCTGAATCTCAGGTTAGCGTGGCTGATCTTGGGCTACGCACGCGTCAATTCGCTCAGGGCGGATGGCGCTCGACAAAATCGTGAGCCAAGAGCGAACACGATGGGAAGACAGAAATCAATCCATCGTTATTAGCATCATAATACGTCAAGATCTATAAATAACTGATCTAATACATATAGATTAGATCAAGAACGACTTACACAATTGGTCTAGATATGGGATCCGAACCTTCAGGAACATTGATGGATGGGAATCACACACGTGATCCATCAGATGTGGATGCATGTTCACAGTATCGACCAAGTACAGCAGCGCGCGGCTTCGACATGGTGGATGGCGCGGCTGATCTCGCACCGGGCATCATGCGTGCGCGTGATTCACTCGGGAACAGAGGACACTCCCGAAGAACAGCCGTATCAGCGATCAATCGGAAACGAGAATACCAATTCATCATTAGATACGGCAAATACAAAATGATCCAAACACAACGGATTAGGAACGACTCACCCAGCGGTAGAGCTGCTGATAACGTGTTAAGAATCGGCCTATTCACGGATTACGGATCCGTTTTCCCGTTCCCAATCCAAGAGAAAGACGATCAGAAGTTATAGATAGATCCCATTTCCCTTGCCTGTTCCCCAAGAAGAACACACGAGAGACAGATATATGAGGGGGAGCAATCTCTTCATTCATCATCATAGGTACACACATAGTCATTTTATATAGATGTAGCCATCAGGGTATATATGGTAGCCTCCAAGGCCCATATGGTATGAGCCCATCATTCCTCTAATTGAGGAATTCTTAACACACACTACACACCTTACAAATACCAAACTCAAATGTCGTAGGGGCGGGTCGAGGGCCCCCAAGAACTGAAGCTTTGGAGCCATTTGGATGCGAACGTGCGGCCGAGGCGGGGCTCAATGTAAGTCGGGGGCAGAGTAATGGTGGCGTTCAATGAATAGCTTTTCTAAAAGAGGAGCATCCTCAATCACCACTTCTTTTAGAATTTGCTCAGACTCAGAATATTCTTCATCGGAAAGGCCAAACGACCTAAGTGTACAATTAGTTATGCGGATGCAAGAAAGTCCGACATTTCTGGACAGTACCAAACTCTGTAGTATAGGGCATTTGGAGAGGAGCGTATGGAGCATTTTGTCCCCGATAGCCATGCGCTGGATGGTAAGCTCTTTCATATTGGCGAAATGTAAACTATCTAAATCAGCACCGGGAAACTTGGCGTACTCATGGTGTAGTCTAGGTCCAGGTCTATCATCCGCGATGGTGAGAGAGCAAAGGGAGGAGGATAACAGAAATTGGGCCGGCGGCTCCGGCACCAGATATGTGAATGCGTTCCAAAGCTCGAGATGCTCAAGGCTATCAGATTTAGGGGATTGAAGCCAGACCTATAGATCCGGATAGATGTCGTCTATGCTTTGACAACCAAAGCACAGCCGGCGGAAATTACCCGAATGATTGGAGATGATCCGAGATACGATCAGTACGACGTCAAATATAGGCTGGCGCTTGCGCTTGCGCTTGCGCTTGATGAGCTTGATGTCGCCGTCGCAGAGGTTGAGCGGAGAGTTCCGCCATAGGGGGCGCCACCGGGTGGATAATACTTATGCCCTGGCGCCGTCGGGTCGGTAGGAGGGAGATGATGGTGGTGAGAATGTCGTCTGGGAGGTTGCTGATAAGATCGGAGCTAGCGGGCAGGGTTTGAAGCTGGTTTTGATGGATCTGGCCGGATGACTCGCCATTTCCGGCGAACCTAGGTTTCTTCATACTGGATCTATCTATTTTTGAAACCGCGCGCGTTTCTTTCTTGACGACTCTAGTAGTACAAGTACTAGGTTTCGCGGTAGAAACCGGCGGTGGCGGTGATATTTTTGCAACATCGGTGAACCGTGGCCGTCCGATTTGATCGGACCGCTAAGGTCGTCGATTCTTAGCGGCCAAGAGGCCTCCGGGCTAAGAATGCATAGCCCAAGTTGGCCTGTGCTTTGAACTATTCACAACAAAGGCGTCGGTATTGTTCGGTCCACTCCCCATGCAGAGCGAGAGTGGAGTTGGGATGCGCATTACGAACAAGATGGTCCCACGGGCAACAAGTTCAATTCAATATAATAATATATACGTATTTTACGATCGCTGTATCCAAAGACGGTTCGAAGCATATGTATGTGTGGTCAACAATTTGTACGAACAAGCTACTAGCATCATATATTTTATCAAATTGAGCAAGCAGTCATCGAGTTTGCATCGATCATCACACATACTTTTAATACTAGCTTAGCTAGATAGTACATCATCACCAAAAGTGGTCAAGACAAAGCATAAGATCGATCACATTAATTAGTGTGGTGTTGACATTGGACGAATGGCACCCTGCACCCTGTCCGGAGCACGGTACCTTCTTAGCCTTTTAATTCTTCATTCACGTACGTACTCAACAACAGTCCGGAAGACTTGATCGAGCCTTTGCATCATGAGCCTCTCCTTCTCAGCCTTCCCTTTGTTGAGATCCTCAATAGCCCCAGAAACTTTCCGGAGCTTCCGCATGATGGGTTTCACAACCACCACCTCCAGGCACTACATATATATATGCAAGAAACAATTATATGCGGGGTCCAGATGAGATCGTGTCAACAAAAAAACAAATCACAATCCTCAAATTAAATCACGTTCAGAAACTGCAACAGATGAAGAAAAGTGAACTATGCCAAAACTGGTGGCTAGAGAACTACTACGTACCATTCACAGAACTATATATATGCCAAAATAGCTATTGGTTTCCACAATTTTAAGTTTTAAACAAGTATATATATATATACAGGAAGATGGCGGGATGGAAGACTGAGAAGTGCTCAGGAAAAGGAGATCCGAAAATCATGAGGATACTTGCTAAGTTTCGGGTGCTCTGGGTAGAGGGCTTAGTCTACTTTTTGGTGTTTGTTATTACCGTTTGAACTGCTATCGTTGTCCGATTGCCCGTGATATATGGGTTCAAGGGAGGTTATGTTGTGTTCAGATTTTTAAGCTTAGTAGAGTCTCTTAGGCATGTCCCGTTTTTTGTAGCTTCTCTTACGTAAAACTTCTAATGAATGCTTGTGTTTCCGTAATCAAAAGTAATGCAAATGGGGTCATCCCGAGTGGAAAAAAAGTTTTAAACGAGGCATTATTACCTGCCGTGCTAACGACGAGCTCGCTTCCTTCTCCTTCGACGTCGCCTCGTCGCCCGGCTTCCTCACCGCTTGCCTCGACGCCGCCGCCGAGGACTTCTCCTTCACCCTCGCCTCCGCCCGGCTTCCCACGGCCGCTAGCCGCCTCAACAACGCATTTGCCGGGGAGGCGGTACAAGGCCTCGGCAACGGTGGCGGGCGTCGCCGCCCGCGCATCACGCATGTCGTGCCCCATGGCGGGGTGGCGCCCCAACTCGGTGTTGCTGGACGCAACTCCTCCAACGCCTATCGCCGCATGCCGCACGCCTCTCCATCATCGGGTCGCTGGGGGTTTGATGCATCCGAAAGTGGCCACGGAGCTTCTAGTCTTCCACGAGAGACAAGGGCCGAGGTGGCACGGATGCCAAATTTTGTTGTTGCCCCCGTGGAGGCGGCCTGGGGGCCCTTGTTGAACCTTTTGGCGGTGTCGTCACCTCCGTCGACATCGCCGGGACGGAGAAGGGGACGAACCTCCCCGTCTTTGGGTCCTCTCGGTGCCACTTCATCTTCGACCAAGCAATGGGAGGGAAGAGGGCGACGAGGAACGGAGCCGGCGGCGGCGGCGTGGCGGGGCGAGGGAAGAGGCTAGGAGCGCCGCGCGGGCGCACGCGTGGGGCGGGGGAAGTGAAGGAGTTGAAGCGAGTGGAGGGAAGAGGGGAGTGAAGGAGTTGAAGCAAAGACGTATAGGCTACGACGCGGGTATTTTACAGTCGCATGTATCCAACACGGGTGCGAAGTATAAAAAAAATGTCAAGAGTTATTGAACCCCGATCCTCTCGGTCCAAAAAAAAATTGGGATAGACGGCACTTGGTAAAAAAGGGTGGCGCCTTGGCGTGCAATTTAATCGAATTAGATTTTAAAAAGTCAAAGAATTGCGTTTTTTTTTGTTGGACACCTCAAACAAATCTCAACCCCGCCACGCGTCAGGTTAGATTTGAGTCCCCATCTCCCATAGAACAATATTTTACATGAACAAATCGTGACAACCCGACATGTTTGAACAATATTACAAGCATGAATAAATATATATTCTTTTTTCTTAGAACCAATATATATATATATATATATTCTTTTTTTAGAAGAATAAATACATATTCTAGGAGGCGCCACGGATGGGGTGCGGCGGCAAAATCGACCGCCAACCGCGAAGGGAGGAGGGAAGGGTTTTTTCGACTAAGGTCCGCCACACCTTTTTGTTTTTTTTTCGAAAGGGAGGAAGAGTTCGGGCTTTGCCCCCTCCCCTGCGCACGGGTTCACTCCACTCTTTTGTCTGTTCCTCTTCGCACCCCTCATCTTGTACCACTCCCTACTTGTGAGCACGATGGAGGGTGGTTCTACGGCTAGAGCCAGCCAGGGGGTGCGGGCGTCCGTCACCGCACCTCGCTCCCCCCGCCGCGCCGCGTGGGGACCGACCTCGGGTTGTGGCTCTCCCGCACGCACGTGCTCAGGCTCCGTCTCCTCCTCTTCCGCTCATTTGGAGCTCCTTCTCGGGACCTCTGCCGCTTCCATGCCGCTATAAAGCGGATGAGTCTCCGTCGCATCCGGCCAGAGAAGGCCGCCCCTCCCTACTCGCCGGTGAGTCGCTTGATTGCCCTTGCGCTACGTCGGTTTTCCTAATCCTGTTCTTTGCTTGCATGCAGCGCTGCACTGGAGTTGGAGGCGATTCCCCGGGGCGGACCTGGACGGGATGGAGGGGTTCCCCGAAGGGGCAGCACAGCGAACTACGCAGATCTCCTCGAAGGTTAAGTTTTTCCTATGGCAAATGTTTAACAACAAGCTACAAGTTACACAGTCTCTTTGCTCAAAAGAGGGTGGAAGGGATCTGGAAAGTGTTGTATGCGGATGATGGTCTTGAGTTTATTGATCATGTTTTTTTTTTCAACCGTCATGTGGCGAGATTTATTTGGCAAATGGTTAAAGAGATTTGGCGGAGATAGAACCTCCCAATTCATTGGATGACTTTCTTGATAGATGGTTGCGTGAGCGTAGGGTCTGTTACCAACTAGAGTTGTGTTTTTGTTTTTTGCTAGCCTTGCATGGGCGCTTTGGATTAACAGAATAAAATGGCTATTGAAAAGAAATATCCCAACTCACCCACCGATGTTGTATATCTTGCAATATCTTTTATGCACGTGATGGATGATCCTACTCAAGAATAAAGACAGGGAGCACGTCGAGCATGTGAAGGAGGAGATTCTAATTTGGTGAAGGCTTTCATTCAATAAATTTAGTTTCAACCCGATGTAATAGAGCTTTAGACCTTGAGGAGGTTATGTAGTGGGTGGAGCAATGGCCGTCTTTTCTTTTGCTTAATCTTGTAGCGGTAACCCCGCAGTATTATCTTGTCTTGTCTTGGCTTTCTTAAAAGCCGAGTTTAATGAAACTCTTTTAAAAAAAAAGATCTCTTCAATCACTTCCACTAGAAACCGCATTTCTATAAATAGTAACTTTGCCCTTCTTCCGGGTTCGAAAACAATACGAGGTTCTTGGATCAAGTAGATATATCTCCAATTCTTGGATCAATAGATATATCTCCAAATTAAACCGATAAATAGAGAAGATATCATTCTTGGATCAGTAGATATATCTCCAATTCTCTAGCTATTTTTCTTAAGTAGCACCATCGATCATACCCGAGGATTGTAAAAAAATACCCGCCGTTACGTCCATCCTTGGTGAGGCCGCACAAACTAGCAATACAGGTTCGATAGAGATTTAATTTTACAAAGAATGTAAGAGTGAAGCTGCTAGAAACCGGGTTGGACAACCTCTAGGTCGCTTGAGGCGGCCATGAGCTGGGACGAGAGATGGCAGGGGCCGTGGAACCGAAGCGGGTTCATGGACTGTACAACCTCCTCACCTTCACATTAAGGCCCTTTGATGATCCAACAACGGTTGAAGAATCGGTCACCCTTTCAGTCTCGATCGAGTTCTTCTCAATTCTTGATGATGTAGTAATGGGGTCATCCTCGGTAGGCTGAAAGCGTAACATGCACGGTGAGATCTCTTTATTCACTTGCATTCTCGCCTTTACCTTCGTCGGTCACCTTATGCCCGCAAACTTCCATCAAACTAGCCCGAACATTCAGATTATCGTTTCTTGAGCCCCTAGTTCGACCTTTCCATTCCCTTTGTCATATTTACAAAGTTCGGTCCTCGCACTCAAATTCAACTCTTTCCTTCCATCGATTTGATTAACTCAACTACTTCAACAAAGCTTGCTATTGCCACAACACCCAGTCGAAACTGAATTACGCTCGTTGTTGCGGCTTGATTAACTCACCTACTTTGATAAGCTTGTTGTTGCTATAAAACCCGCATCTCGGCCAGAATCATTGGTTTGAAGCTCAACATCACCAATGATCTCGACACTAAAATACTCCTCAAGCGGTTGAGTGTTCGTGTTGTGATAATCCGAATCTTGCTCTTCCAAAAAGCGTGACAAGGCGGCTCAACCCGATCTCAAAATCAACCACGCCGCGCCTGCGGCCTCTTCTACTACTCCGATCGCCATCATCGAGCCAAACTCATCACACAAGAATTGAACACTTCCTCGCCCTTCTTGGCACTCCTCGCTGTCGTAAGCTTAACTGCTTGGCGGCCCGGTGTGATGACATTCCATCGATATATCCGAGCAGCTTCCATAGGGGATCGTCGGGGCCAAACCGGGGACGGGGAGCAGTGCTTTCCCGGCGTAGGGGTCGAATCCTTTGTGCGGCGGCGTGGTGGGAGATGACCCATTTGGGGCTTTTTGAGGGATCCCGGGCGCGCTTGCCCGTCCGCCCCGTGGCGGCAGTGCATTGATAGCCGGGCGTGCGGACCTCGAATTTCGTCGCGCAGACGCCTGTACGTCAACATCGGCTTCGCTGGCTAGTTGACGGCGCCTCCTCCGATGGCGGTGGATCGTAGTTGTGGTTGTATTAATTGCGTGGAAGGCCGGATGATGAGGGGCTTCCGCCGGGTGCGCTGCGTGCGCGGCGGATCTCCGTGGCCCACTCAGGCGAGCCGCTGAACGGCCGGGAGTGACATGGAAGCGGTGGAGGCAGCGGCGTCTGTCGGCGGGCGGCGAGGATCTCCGTGCGCCGGCGTGTGTGAGCGTGGTGGCGGTCGGTTTCTCTCCTTTGCCGTAGATCTTGGACCCGAGGCTTTGGACACCCCTACGAGGACGTCCTCCCGCCCTAGCATGCCGCATGACGAGGTACACCGCCGGCGCTTCAGTGCTTCGGGGCGATTGATCACCCTGGCGGATGGAGTCCTCCTTCTTGGGGTCCGCTTGAGGGCGCACCGCGAAGGTGCGATCGAGGAAGAGGTAGTCGATGCGGCGGGCGAGGTGCGGGCGGCGTCGGCCCGAGCGGTCGGGAGTCGGGCGGCCGGTCGCCGGTGTGCGGGATGGCGCCCGAAGGGGCCCTCGAACAGGAACATCACGGCGCGCGGTCCCATGTTAAAGGGAATGGATGAGAATGGTCGGTTATCCGAATCGATGGGGACATGAGGAAAGAGGAGGGACGGCGAGCTGACTGGGCGTGGTTGGCGCCGCGGTGACGGTCAAGTCGCCATCGGTCGGGTCCGCGCTAGGGCGGTCGCCAAAAATGTTCAGCTCGACGAACACGCCGCGGTCGAGCCGGGGGAAGATGCGGAGGGCGATGAGGATGGTGAAGCGGGAGGCGTGAGGCTGGGGGGAGATGGCGCAGTGGCGGCGATCTTGGGCGAGGTGGTCCCGATGGGCGTGCGTGAGGAAGCGGTGGCGCTTCAGCGGCGACAAGGTCCACGTGTCCACGGCGACGGCAGCCCGCGGGGCATCTCGTCGGCATCTCGGGGCCTTTCGTCTCGTCTCGTCCGGGCGAGCTCTGCCTTCTCCGCGGCGATCCGATCCGATTGATTGGATTGGCGCCCGACTCGACCCGAATTTCAATTTTGAGCGGAGGGCGGGAGGAGAGTGGAGAAAGCGAGAGTAGTTTTGTTTCGTTTCACTTCCAAAGCGGGGACACTACACCGAATAAGTTATTGTAGTGAGCGTGGGTTGGAATTCAAAATGTATTCAAATCGGAAAAATTGCCAAATTTTGTATAGATAAATTCTCCACTTAAGTTATTTATTTCAAGATTCTTGGAGAGCTAGAGCATTCCAAATTTGAACAAAATTTTGATAATAATAACATAACAGAATCGGGTTGTTGGCGAACGGCTGATTTAATAGTATCATGCAAGACGTAACAAGATGAAGCAAGAACAAGCAAACATTGTCAAAGAAAGTAAGACCTAAGCTAGGAAGACAAATATGGACGTCCCACGGTCCAGATCGGAATAGGGACGACAACACCGTCGAGACGCTTGCCCCTCGGCAGATTCTAATCTCCAACGCAGGTCTTAAGCGCTAGCCATGGCCATGACGAGGGGCTCGAGACCTACACGGGAAATTATAGTCCCACGGCCACGAGCCCCTCTCTTAATGAG